>CM076581.1:1450744698-1451091941 GCA_034641835.2 Pinus albicaulis
AATTATTTGAGTTACATGATTATACAGAGAACATGAAGGCAAAAATATGGTGGGAAGATGTGAAGCAGGTTAGAGACATCAGGACAAAAGAGTTGAGTTGGCAGGAATTCAAGAGACTTTTTAGGAATAAATATTCTTCAGAGGGGTACTAACAAGGGAAATACAAGGAGTTTTATGAGTGAAATATGGGATTAATGGCATTGATTAGTACATGACTAAGTTCCTGGAGTTATTGAGGTATGTACCATATCTTAAGGATGAGAAGTCCAAAGTTCAAAGATTTTTTAGTGGATTACCATTAACATTTAGAGTTATGATTGAGTATGATGATCGTCGATCACTTGAAGAAGTCATTGGTAAGTTGAAGCATTGTTATGAGTAATCAAATCATAAAAAAAGTATCAGTAAGGATGGAAAGGAAAAGACAAAGCTAATGGTAAATGGAAGCCGAAAAGAAAAAGGCCCCAAGATGTAAGGGAGAAAGAAAATGTTGCACCTTACAAGAAGTTCAATGTAGTTAGACAGGGACATGGGTCACAACATGGAGAGCAACAGAAAAAAGGTGATTGTAAGGGACAATTGCAGTGTTGGACATGTGGCAAGGATCATCTCAAAAGGGATTGTCTACATAATCAGGGTGGTAGGCCTCAGATCTACAGTGCACAAGAAGCGCAGACTATTAGGGATGTTGGGCAGAGAATTCCTCATATCTATGCAATATTGGATAATAGACATGCATATCACCAAGCATCTATTATTCATATGGACAGTAAGCTTTCTGATCAAGTTGTTTCTATTTGTATTGACCATAGATCTAATTATAGTTATGTTAACCCTGAATTGGTGGACAAGTGTAGTTTGAATAAAGAATTGCATGCAGAGTCTTGGTTAGTGCAGTTGGCTACAGGTACAAAAAAAAGAGTTCATCATTCGGTAAGAGCTTGAGCATTTGAGTTTAATGGTATGCCTACATCAACACATTTGAATGTACTTACATTGGGATCATATAATATGATTTTGGGTATGCAATATTTGTATCTTCATAGCACTAAGGTGGATTGTTATGATAAGGCTATTGAATGCTTGGATGACAATGACGACCAAAGAATCTTACAGGGTAAGAAGAAAGCTACATCAGTTAGAATGGTCATAACTATGCAGGAAAAGCATAGTCACAGGAAAGGGTGTGTGTTATTTGCAATGCATATTTCCGGTGCTAAAGGTAAGGATGTTGAGGATGTGGAGGTCTTGAGAAGATACCTGGTTCTACACTGGTTCCAGGATGTATTTTTCGCAGAGATTTAAAAGTTTCTCCCTCATAGGGAAGTGGAATTTTCTATTGAGTTGGTACTAGGGGCCGCACCAACATTGAAGGCACCGTACATGATGAACACTCCAGAGTTAGTAGAGCTAAATTTGTAGTTGAAGGAAATGCTCGACAAGGGATACATTATGCCAATTGTATTTCCATGAGGTGCACCAGTATTTTTTGTGAAGAAGAAGGATGGTACTATCAAGCTATGCATTGAATATAGACGATTGAACAAGGTAACAATCAAGAACATGTATCTATTGTTGAGGATTGATGACTTGTTTGATTAGTTAAAGGAACACTGTTACCGATCAAATAGGTAACCTGACCTCAAAACGGGAACTTTAGCCCAAAAAGTCTCAAAAAACATGAAAAAACACCCCAAAAACAAAAAGTGTGTCTTCCATAATGCACTTGGTTTTTTTTTAAGGTCAAATTTCAACATTTTATAAAATTATGCTAAAAACAAAATTGTTTGTTGAAAAAAGGATTGAAAAAACACCCTCAAAACAAAACCAGTTGATGTTGGAATAACAAAAAAAAAAATTGTGTCATAATTTTGACACTTGTAACAATGGAATTAAAGACAACATATTAGGACATTTTTTAAAATTGTAAATTTCTAATATTTTTGATAGATGATGTTAAAGATAAACAAATACATGTCTGAAGGGCTTATCATTTTGAACAATTTTCATCCATGTTGTTAAACATAAAAGATCTTGACTTTAAACAACCCCAAAATTGTAATTATTGTCAACCATAACCTTAAAGATAAAATTTGGTAGCGCATAAAAACCTTAATGACAAGTTGTAAATCTAAAGTTTTTCAATCTTAAGTGTTCAACATACTTGAACAATGAAATTATGGAGAAATTATAAGACTTAACAATTTTAAAAAATGAACAAGTAAATAAAAAAATTATCATTGAGCAGAAACAAGTAAGAGTAATTTTAATTTTAAAGGATAAAAACTTATCTTTTTTCAAATCTTAGCGTAAGACAAATTTAAATATAATTTCAACCAAAACCTAAAAATCAAGCATCAAAACAAAGTGTTATGTTTTAATGACGCATATAATTATTAAAACTTTTAAAAGTATCTTATACCAAATGGTAACAATACATAATATCATGGTAATATCACTGCATAATCTAAAAATTCAACATTAGTTTCTATTTTCTATTTTACTTATAGTTAAAATATCAACATTGGTACATTGAATATAACATAAATTATTTTTGTAATTCATTGTTACATTATCGATATTCTAAAGAAATGAATTCTTCATAATTAAAACATATAATCCAACAAACATAGAAATGTCTCAGAACTTCATGAAAAATGAGATGGAAGTCAAAAATTTTATTTCAAGTTACCATGCAAACATCAATTACATAAAAGTGTCCTAGGTAGTTATTCGAAATCAGCCATAGGTTCTGGGACACCATCATAATCTACAACTTCAGATGAATGGCTCGATGCAGATGAAGATGATCCATATTCTTCTCTTTCATCAACTAGTGCTCCATCTGAGTCAACATGCATGCCCACCATTTCAGAGTTCAAAAGTCTTGTCGATCTACGTCTACAATCTGCAGAGTCCCATTTCAACAATAATTGTTCTGGTAGCAATTTCTTCAAAATATTTATAGTCTGCAACCGAAGAGTTCCTCTCTTTGTCAAATTGAAGTCATACACAAGTATGTCAACATCCTTCAATTTTAAGACATTTGTGCGACGACGATTTATATTTGTGCCCTTTCTTTTTCTCTTTCTGCCAATTCTTTTTTCCACTACCATCTCTGGCTTGTACACACCATTGAAATGGTGGGTACTTGTGGCATACCAATGTACATCAACAGCTGTAATCTCTTCATTTTCATTAATGACCTTTATAACCTTGGAAATCCAGAATGGATAGCCAAGTGGATCTTCATTTGCTAACACTGCTATCATGCAACCCTCCTTAAGATCCTGCACAGAACCCCTGTAAAGGTCTTCCATGGCTTCACGTTGTGCACGTGATCTTCTAGAACCAATATAGATTTCTCTTTCCTCTACCTGTGGGGAATTAATAATAGCTTGAGGTTGTTGTTGTTCAACATTGTGTGTTTCTTGATGTTCATGTTCATTTGGCATATTTTGTGGCAAAAAAAAGGAGTCTTCAAAAGCGTATCCCCATTTATTGATCTTGAAATCATATCACTTTGATTACTGAAAAAAGACTCCCACCAAACTGAATCAACAACATCGAAGTATTCATATGTATCTCTAATACATCTTTTAATTTCCTCTAGACATTCAGAATAATTTATGTCTCTCTTCTGCCTTCATGCATTATGGAGTTCAGAAAATGACTGTAATAACAATATCTTTGATGAAAACATTGGACGCTCTGAAATTAACTTCAAAAATTCTAAACCTGATGATGGTCCCCATTCTTCAATAGTTGAATACTTCTTGCCCCATATAAGTGCTATCCCATCAATTTTTTTGATACGAAATTGATGCTGGAAGCTAATGCCATTAAGTTGTTCAATGCATTTCTCCTCACCATGCAATCCAAAAATAAACCTTCGCAGGTCAATAGTTTCTTCCAACACATGAAAAACAGGCTCTGGAATGTACGATTTCTTAATAAATTCAATTAATGATGGCAGGCTCCCAACACCTTTCCTCCTCATTGTTACTGAAAAACGACTGAACATTTGATCAATATGATCATGAGTATGCCCAACAAGAAGGAAACCAACCTTTATCTTTTTAAAAATCCCCAATTCAACGAGCATGTTTAGATACCCAAAAAGAACTTGATTTTTGTTCTCACGACTTGTGTTGTCTAATTGTAAATACAAAACTTTAGGAAGAATCCCAGACCAATGAGTAACCACATCATGGATTATAGTTATGGTCATATTTGCATCATTGTGAATATTTGGAGTTGTGAAGAAAACTCTTGGAAACATCTTCTCGTTAAATACCATACAACCAACCAAGTGAAACTGAATGAAATTTTCCTCCTGTAATTTTTTTGGCGTGCGAACAAAATGTGGAAGAAGTGTTTTCTTTTGGTCCATACCATCAATTATCAATCCCAGATATTTATTTGGATGATCATAACACTTATTTCGATGTTTATACAACTTTTGTCTTTCACTTGTTTGCTGATTGCGATGGTCTTGAAGTTCTTTGACAATGGAATCTGTACATAAAATAAAAGAAACATATGAATAAATATATTTTCATAGTTGATAAGTATCAAATTTAAAAAAACAATGTTTTGAACACATATCTCTTTCTGCCCCTTGACATTTATCTCTTTTTGTTTTAAGAGAAGCACATGTGCTGCAAATCCCCATCCTTGTCTTCTTAGGGATACGAACATTGTTGAATTCAATTTTCCATATCCTTGTAAAATAAGAATATGTAATAAAATTACCAATTCCTTCAACAGCTTCTGCATAATCTTTGTATAACATGAATATTTCTCGTCTCGAGAAATTATCTGGAATATGTATTGTGTATTTATTTGGCATACACTCTCCAAGATTTGAAAAGAAGTCTTTCATCCATGTCTTAGCAGTATTTGCAAACGGCCCCACCTCCCGTTTATAACGTGCTTCTGAATAATATGTGGGATCCTTTTCCAATCTATCATGGATTCTTGACAAATGACAATTACCAATTGAATACAACATTTTGAACGCCTTTCTGCAAAGCAATACATTCCCAATATGATAATCATAACATGCTAGTGTAGATTGCATGCAACCCACTAAATATGAATTTTGCATGCTTTTATTCATTGACATATATGTTTACCTTTTCTCCAAAGCAAAGTTGAAATCCATATTTTTCAAGCAATCCCTTCGACAACATTCACTTGAAATCAAATGAACGACATAAATTTTTGTCGTGAGATATTTTGTCCTCGCCCTTGTATAACTGGAATGCTTTGGATTGATATGAAAAGGTCTACTCCTACTCCTAGTTGCAATATTTTCTTGCAACGGCTTCATCATTCCATCATCCTTTGTAAAAGTAGTTTCATCACCATTAGGAGGAATATTATCCCCACTATCATCATCCTAAACATAGTTAAGAAATTCATCAACATCATTGCGTGGAAAATTTTCTTTACCATCATCAGTTGAAGAAAACATTTCACAAGAATCATCGGCACTTTTGTAACCCTGACTCAAAAGAAATTCTTCACTATCTTGACCCATGCTTTCAAATTTTTCCCTGGGAGGATTCAATTCTTCATCACCATGAGTGTCTTTGAAATGGGCACTTGGAGAAAATGCAATATTCAGATCTGTGCCTCTAAAATTATCATTTGCAAGAAACTCTTCATCCTCCCCTTCCTCAGTGGTGCTCTCATAATCCTTGGGATTAGGCATAAGTGGAAGCTTTGAATTTGTATTCACTAGAATTTCTTCATCATGCCCCTCCCCTTCCTCACTAAAGCTCTCATAGTCCTTAGGATTGGGAATAAGTGAATGCCTTGAATCTATATTTATTGGAAATTCTTCATCCCCCCCTTCATCGGTGGTTAAATTATAATCGTTATGATTAGGATGAAGTGAAAATTTTAGCTTTGGAAATTCATCCCCGTCTTCATCAGTGGTGCTGGCATAATCCTTAGGATTAGGACGAAGTGGATATTTTGATGCTGCAAATTCTTCATTCCCCTCTTCCTCAGTGGTGCTGACATAATCCTTAGGATTAGGACGAAGTGCATATTTTGACTTTTGCAAATTCTTCATTCCCCTCTTCATCTGTGGTGCTGACATAATCCTTAGGATTAAGACGAAGTGGAAATTCTGACTCTGGAATTTTTTCGTCCCCCTCTTCATCAGTGGTGCTTGCATAATCCTTAGGATTAGGACGGAGTGGAAATTTTGACGCTGTAAATTTTTCATTTCCCTCTTCATCAGTGGTGCTGGCATAATCCTTAGGATTGGGACAAAGTGGATGTTTTGACTCTGAAATATTATCATTCCCTTCTTCATCAGTGGTGCTCGCATAATCCTTACGATTAGGATGAATTTGATATTTTGACTCTGGAAATTTTACATCCCCCTTTTCATCAGTGGTGCTGGCATACTCCTCAGGATTAGGACAGAGTGGATATTTTGACTCTACAGATTCTTCATTCCCTTCTTCATTTGTTGTTCTCACATAATCCTTAGGATTAAGCTTAAGTGGATATTCTTCATCTCCCTCTTCATCAATGGTCTCCTCATAATCCTTGGGATTAGGACGAAGTGAAACTTTTGACTCTGGAATTTCTTCATCATGCCTTTCATCACTGTTGCTTTCATAATCTTTAGGATTAAAAGTAAGTGGTATAACTGGCGCTCGATTTACAGAAATTTCATTTTGTTGCACCTCATCAATTTTGTTCTCATCATCTTTAGGATAACGACCAAGTCGATTTTTTGACTCTCTATTCATGGTGAACGAACTCCTGTTATATTCATCACTCTGAATAGAGTTGTTGCGTGACGAAGATGTTGATGTTCTAGAAAGAAAAATTTCGCTATCAGAAGAAACCATGGCTTTCAACAAGAATAGGTTGAATGATACAAATTCCTCTCCCACTTACAATATATAGCTTAAAGACTGAAAATTTCCCTCCAAATTTTCCCTCCTAAAAAATTCGCGAAAAATTTCCCTCCAAAAAATTTCGCGAAAATTTTTCCCTCCAAAATTTTCATTTCATATATTTGGTACAAATATTAATCAAAAAATGTATTTAACATTTTTTTTAATAAACTGTTTATGTTGAAATATTTTACCGATATTTATATTCAAAATATCCACAAAATATTTCTATCATGGATGTCTTCCAAACTAAAATAATGTTTTTATTTGAATGATTTAACATTGACTAGATGTAAGTATTAACTATGATATTACTATAATACCTACATGCAAATATTAACTATTTTAACTATAATGACTACATGTAAATATTTTGAATTTTAAATTTTAAACTTACGTTATATTCATCTAAAATATATTTCAAAATTTATTAATAAATTGTTGGTCTTCAAATATTTCACCATACTTTCTATTCAAAATATCCACAAAATATTCCTTTCATGCATGTCTTCGAAACTAAAATAATTTTATTATTTGAATGGTTTAAGATTGACTACATGTAAATATTAACTATTTAAACTATAATTAATTACATGTACATATTTTAGATTTTAAAATTTAATCCCATGATTTTAAACATTGATTACATGTAAATATTAACTATGATAACTAAATGCAAATATTAACTATTTTATCTATAATATTAAATATAATTAACTACATGTAAGTATTTCATATTTTAATTTTTAATCTGAGATTATATTTGAATTATTTAACATTCAGTACATGTAAATATTAAATAAAATATTAATTATGATAACTACATGCAAATAATAAGTATTTTAACTATAGTATGAACTATAATAAACTAAATGTAAATATTTTAAATTTGAAATTTTAATCCCACATTCGTTAAACAGTAAACCAATCAGACAATATACGCTATTTAAAAGTAATGATTGTTTATATTCATCACATAACATCATGTTTTCTGGTATTTGTTAGAGCAAATTTCTGGAGGTGTGGCGTTGGCATTGGTAACTTCGTGGAGGCATTGCATTGACATTGGAAGCGTTGTGTCGCTATTGGTAATTTTGTGGAGGTGTTGCATTGGCATTGGTAACTTCGTGAAGGCATTGCATTGGCATTGGAGGCATTGTGTTGCTATTCGTAATTTTGTGGAGGCGTTGTGTTGGCATTGGTGACAGCAGCTTTTTGCATTTCAAAGGTTAGTTTTCCTTCTATTCTGTCAATTTAAAGATGATTTTGGGGAAAATCTGTTTTTCTATAGTTTTTTTGTGTCCAAAAACTATTTTTTTAAGGTTTCTAGGTTCAAAAACCTTGATTTTTTTATATTTTTTTAGTGAAGAAAATGAAAAAAAAAAAAACCAATTTTACTAGGGTTTAAAGAACAAAAATTTAGATTTTTTTTCTTTTTTAAGACTTATAGGTTCATTTAGACAGAAAAATCCATAAAACGACCATGCACATAAAAAAAAAGGTAGTATTATAACATTTTTTTTTTTTTTTTAATCATAAATATATCAGTGATTTCATTATTTTTTTTTATTTTTTTTTAATTTGAGAATTTTTTTATTTTATATTCTATTTTATTTTATTTTTTTAATTTTAAATCTTTGTTTTATTCTTTTTAATTTTAAATCTTTAATTTTTTTCATTATTGTTTTGTTATATATCTCACACACACATATATATATCTTTTTTAATTGTATTGTGATATAGTTTTTTTTTTTAAATTTATTATATTGTTTTTTTTTTTTAATTATATGATGTTTAAAAACTAAACATTATTGTGATTTAATAAATTTTTTTTTTTAATTTTATGTTTTATTTGTTATATTTTGATATTTTTAACATTTTTTTTATTAATAAATAATGTTTTAATAATTATATTTATATTATTAAAACATTATAAATATAAAAAGACATTATATATTAATATTATTTAACATTGATACAGCACGCGGTCTGCCTGTTGGGCGCCGGTGGCTAGTCGGGCGGCGCCACGAGGGCGGTCCAGCCTGCCTCCTGGCTCCCCCCCGGTCGAGGGTCGATTCCCGTGTTGCCGCCCCCGTGGCGCCGCCCAGCCGGCCCCCGGTGCCCAACGGGCGGGCCTGCTTAGGCCCTCGGCCGGGGGGGAGCTGGGAGGCGGGCTGGGCCGCCCCCATGGCGCTGCCCGGCCGGCCCCCGGTGCCCAACGGGCGACCCGCGCGCCGCCCAATGGCCACGATTCATTTTTAATTTTTTTTTAATTTTTTTTTAATTTTTTTTAAATTTTTAAATTTTTGTTTTTTAAATTGTTTTTTTTTATTTTTTTTAACAATTTTTTTTTTAAAATTTTGGTTTTTTTTTTTTAAATTTTGTTTTTAAATTTTTTAAAATTTTTTTTTTTTAATAATTTGTTTTAACAAAACATTTTATAATTTTGATTTTTTATTTTATTTTTTTTGTTCTTAATTTTTTTTTTTAAATAATTTGTTTTAATAAAACAATTAAAAGTTTATAGAAACATTGTTATATATAAAAATAAAAAAAATTTGTTATATAATATAATAAAAACATTGTTAAATAATAATTGTTAAAAATTTCAAAATATAACAAAAATATATATATATATATATATATATAAACAACATTTATGTTTTGTTTTTAAACATTATATAATTAAAAAAAAAATACAATATAATAAATTTAAAAAAAAAAAACATTTGTTTTAATATAACAATATAATAAATTAATTAAAAAAAAACTATATAACAATACAATTAAAAAAATAAAAATATATATAATATTATAACATTTGTTATAAATAGTTAGTAACTTTTTTGTTTTTTTTTAAATATTAAACAAAAACTGAAGTTTGAAAATACTAGTTTATTTTTTTAAAATTATTTTATATAATTTAAACACATTTTTAAATTTTTTATAAAATGTATTCAAAACATATTATATAGATATATATACATATGATTTATAATATTTTGTTTTTAAATGAAATTTTTTATAGTTAATTTTACTGCTTTAATTTCAAACTATTTAGTTTTAGAAATAAATTTTGTTTATTAAATTTATTTTATCCGCAATATTTTTCCATTAACTAATATATATATATATATATTTATCAGGAAAATGGCATCAAAAAAGATTTCTGTGAATGTTTATGCACCTAGGGCAGCAGCTCCCAAATCTACGGCAGCAGATCCCAAATCTATGACAGCAGCTCCCAAATCTACGGCAGCAGCTCCCAAATCTACAGCTGCAGCTCGATGCACTATGGATACAACTCCCAAATCTAAAGTTGTAGCTGAACACACTATGGACACTATTGGACGCAATAAGGATATTGTTGCACACACTAATAAAAGTCAAGCAAGTGGGGCACCAGGTTCATTAAAGGTTATTTCTGATTGGAAGAACGCCAAGGAAATAGATAAAACTGATTTCTCATGGTATCTTGAAGACAGTGAAATGGAGGTTGATATACACATCTATCTGATTTGTGGTATGATTGACTTAAATGAGCCATATGATGTGATGGGCAGAGTACGAGACATATGTATGGTCCCAAATACAAACACTATTTATGTTCTTGCAAGGAAGGCTCAGAGACGTGAGAAGGTTAGATATCGTCTATCAATCGTCAAGTATGACACAGATGAAATAACTTCAAATTTTTTTGAAGAAATAGCAAGCAACATTGCAAATAACATTGTAAGTATGCTTATTTTTATTTCCTCTATGCATTATTGTAAGGATGATTCAATTTTTTATAAATTATTGATAATTGACATGTTTTATTTTGTTTCATAGGATTTTGTTCCGGGTCTTTCAAACGTGTTTGATGGTAATTATATGTTGGTGCCAAATGTTATGGATGTGATCAAAACTTTCCACAAAGACAAAGCAGAGGAAAGGAGATTGAAGCAAAGAGCAATAGCTCGTGACACTGCAACAATACAAAGAGGGGATCAACCAAGAGTCACTAAGGTGGGTCAATCTAGT
This sequence comes from Pinus albicaulis, assembly GCA_034641835.2. Taxonomy (NCBI): domain Eukaryota; kingdom Viridiplantae; phylum Streptophyta; class Pinopsida; order Pinales; family Pinaceae; genus Pinus; species Pinus albicaulis. The sequence goes on from CM076581.1 coordinate 1,450,755,648, forward strand.
AAACTTAAACATGTTTCTTTTGAAGGTGTCGAACATGAAACAGAAAATTATGATAGAATTAGTGAGGAGGAGATGAGAAATATTATGCAAAAGGAGAAAACAGATCAGACACCAAAAAGAAAAATTGCCAAAGATGTCTCTCTTGTACCTCATGAAGGAGAGCTTGTTTATAAAAAAACTGATATGTTATCCAATAAGACTAGGAAATCAAATATTGGTGAACCTGTAAAGGTCGTGAGCAGCAGTGAAGAACAAATTGAAAGCTCTTACGGAAGCAGAGAAATCATAACACCAGGTGTTGTGTTAAAGGATGGCATTATTAAAACAAAACAAAATGCTATTCAACAAGAGTTGAGGAAGAATAAATTAATTCTTGGTGGCCAAACATTTGAGCTTAATGTTAACCAATTTTATGGCCGAGATGAAGGACAATCTCAATATCAAATTAGAAAGGCCCATCACCTACATGTACATAATCTGAAAACATTGTTTAGGTTCAATCCATATGCGCATGTGCTGGATTATGTGGTTCTTGTCGATCCATGTCAGGTTCCCAACAAACAAGCATTTCACAAGACAAAATTTTTTGATTATAAATATTATGTAATTGGAGGGAACCATTCAATAAAGGCTAAGAGACAATTGATTGCAGAATGTCCCAATAACTATCTTTTTCAAACAGTGAAATGCATCATTTACGTTGGCTTAACAGAAATGGAATCAAAGTTATTGGCATGGGATCATAATGCAGATAATGAGTACAGAATGAAAATGACTTTCATCCAAAGGGTTAGATTGATTCATAATGAATTCATAGAAAAATGTCGTGGGGATAAGACACAAGTTAGTGTAGCATTTCGAAAGGAATGTTTAATGGAAAAAGGTTATCAAATTGATGAAAAAAAGCAAAAGATGGAAAATTGAATACAAATCTCTTCAGAGGCACAGATAACATTTTTCAGTTGGCATTTAGAACTGGGGAGGTATGGGATTTGATTGATGAGATTTTTGATCGGTGGGAGAATATTTCCATAAAAAATCAGAAGGTTAAAAAAAGTAAACCCATAATATGTACCAACAGTAAGGGGGGTCCTGAAATGAAGCAGCTTCCAGAGGATATGACCATTACGCCTTGGAGAACAATGCAAGGTGTGAAGGATGATAAATTAGTCAAATCATTATTAGCCCGTGTGAAGTCGAGTGAATTATCAATGGAAGAAATGTGTGTAGAATTTCAAAAGTAAGTTTCTTGAATTATTTCTTTCATTATAATTTTCTTTTAAATAAAACATAATGATGTTAGTAGAATTTGTTATACATGTCAATATATTAACGTTTTTAACTTGATTTATTCAGTCAGAAAATTTTTATGAAAATACAAGAACACATGGTTAAAATGTTGAATGAAGACAGTTGGGATGATGTTGTACGCAACTACCCAGAAACAAGTTCTACATCAACACTAAAAGAGTTTTATATTGCATTCAATAAGGTATGTTGATTTATAAATTTATTTTATTCATATTTTAACTATTTTTATTTTATTACTTATACATATCTATATATATATTTTTATGTCATTAAAGATGTAGAAGAAGGATGAAAATGGAGTACCAGATACTTTCAAAAGCTTTATTGAAAAAATTAAGATGGAGAACATGAGAAGGAAACGTCTTATGAATGTTGAACTAGATCCTACTCTTAATCATTACATTTGGAATGGGCTCGACAGTGTCCAATATCAAATAATACAAGGTGACTGTGAAGACATTGCATCACTAATACCTAAAAGGGAATATGGCCTAGTTATTGCGGATATTCCTCATGGTTTCAATTTCCCAGACATTGAATATGATAGAGAACCATATACTTATCAAGCTTTTAGTAAAGTGGTTACGGGTTTTCAAGAAGTGACAACATCACCACTTTGGCGATTTGTGACATTTCATTCAGACACAGTTTCAAATGTTATTAAGAAGCTTCAAGGGTAAAGCAAACTAAAGGATGCAACTTACATGGTAAGATTTTGAAATTGTATGTTTGATTCCTCCTAAAAAAATTTATTCATGTAAAATTTAATTGAACTTTTATTATGTTATGTTACAAGCAAAAGTCAAATATTGTTTCTTCCGAAGATCAGCCTATTATAAATGATTGTGAGTTCATCCATGTTGAATGTTGGACAAAAGACGATAGCTATAAGCATATTATTATGAATCGAGTAGATGGGAAGAGTCATAGTCAAGTATTGGTTTATGATGCAGTTGTAAGAAAACTAACATATGAGGATAAAGATGCAAAGGGAGATATAGTTAACATTTATCAAAAACCACAAGCATTGATTAACTATCTTATAGATCTATGTTCAAATGAAGGAGAATGGGTTTTGGATTTATTCTCAGGTTCAGGTAAATTTTAATATACAAATTTAAATTTAGATATTGTCTTTTTTATTTTTTATGTCTCCATACTAATTTTCTTACTTTTTTTTTTTGTGCTTGATGATTAGGTACAACACTAGCATGTTGCCTACTAAAAGGAAGAAATTGCATTGCCATTGAGAAAGACCCAGTTCAATGCAAATTTATTCAACAAAGAATTAACGCTCTTAAATTCCTTCCAGATACGAAGTAAGAAGTTGGTTTGAGGAAAGGAGATTTTAACGAATCACGTGAGGCAAAAAAAGCAAAGGAACCTCAACCACCATTATATGGAATGATTGGAAATGGACACTTTGGAAGATTTGCTGACATGAAAGATCCATTAGAAGACGGTGATGATCAAAATGAAGAAGAAAATGCTGCGGAAGAAGCCATCAATGCTGTTCTAAATGATGTTGAAGATGTATTAGTTGATATTGTTGATGATGTTTAAGTTATGCTTGCAAACAAAGCTTATTTTTTAGAACTATTAATCAGTTTTACTTGTAATGTTTAGACTTCGATATTTTATGAGAACAACCCTTTTTTTTTGCAAAAAACATGTGATTACTATTATTTTTTGACATAAAATTCAATAAAAATGTTGTTTTCTTAAGTTTTTTTGTTAAGATTCTCCCAAAAAATTAGTTTATTTAACATGTTTTTTCCAACAAAAACTCTGTAAAAGTGTATTTTTTGCATTGTATTTATATTGAAAAATTGTATTTTTTGTCATATGGTTCAAAATATTGGTTTTTTAGCGATAATTTTTTTGATGTGCATTGAAAAATTATTTAACAATACATAAACATGTGGAAAATATAAACTTCAGAATATTGACCTTTTTTCCATCTTTTATGTATGTGAAAAAGTGAAGATATCATTACAAGTTTTTATTTTTAAAAAAAATATTTTTTTATTTTTAAAACACAAGTACATAAATGCACTTAAAAATAAACATGTCACAGAAGAAGAAGACATTAGAAAATTTATAGTGTCAAAATCAATCCTATAAAAAAACGTTGGTGATGATACACCACCACTATTCAAAATCGACATAAAAAACACCACTTAAAAAAAAAAACAAAACAAAATGAAAAAAACTTAAAGTGCCAAAAACATGCTCAAATTTTTTTTTCTTGATTCTGCATCGCCCCTTTTTCAAAATCAGGTGTTTTTCTTGATACTTCAAAAAGTAGGTAACATTGAGGTTACCTATTTCATCGGTAACATTGTTAAGGGAGAAACAATGTTCTCAAAGATTGATTTGAGATCGGGATACCATCAGGTACACATCAAATAAGAGGAAATTTACAAGACAAATTTCTGAACCAGGTATGGCCATTATGAGTTTGTTGTAGTTCCATTTGGTTTGATTAATGCTCTAGCGACTTTTATGTGCTTGATGAATAGTGTGTTGCGTCCTTATTTGGACAAGTTTTTTATTATGTTCATTGATATATTGATATACTCTAGGAATGAGGAAGAGCATGTCGATAATTTAGCAACAATATTGATATTTCGAAGACAGGATCAATTGTATTCCAAGCTTAGCAAATGTAGTTTCTTTTAGATAGAGGTACATTACTTGGGGTGTGTTGTCTCCAAGGAAGGCATGGCAGTGGATCTAGAAAAGATAAAATCTATCATGGAATGGGCAGCTCCTAGGAATGTGGATGAGGTAAGGTAATTTATGGGTTAAGCAGGTTACTACAGGAGGTTCATCAGAAACTTCACACATATTGATTATCATATCACATCATTTCAAAGGAAAGGTAGGAAATTTGAATGGACAGAGGAATGTGCACTTGAAACAATTGTTGACAAATGCTTCAGTTCTCAATATTGCAGATCCGAATAAATAAATTGTGGTGTGTACAAATGCTTGTAAGAGAGGGATTGGTAGAGTCCTTATGTAGGAGGGACATGTGGTATGTTATGAATCTAGAAAACTAAATGAACACGAATAAAATTATGTCACACATGATCTTGAGTTGGCAATGATCATACATGCATTGAATATGTGGAGAAACTATATTCTTGGCAGGAGGCTTGTATTGATGAGCGATTACAATGGATTGAGGTACTTATTTCATCAACCAAATCTTAATGTCAGACAAGATAGATGGTTGGAAACAATCAATGGGTTCAACTTTGAGATCATGTACATTAAGGGAAAGGAAAAGAGGGTTGTATATGCTCTTAGAAGAAGGGTACAAATTAATCACATTGTAGTTATGAGTTCATATGGGACAGATCTACAAGATCAGATCTTGCAGGCAAGTCAACAGGATGACAGATACAGGGAGCTTATGCACATATTACAACATGGTGCAGGTGATCAAGATGTGGACTATTGTCTCACAATAGATGGTTTGATCAAATTTAGGGACAATATCTATATGTTAGACAAAAATGAGCTCAAGAAGCTTATCTTGAAGGAATTTCATGCTAAGTCATATTCAAGTCACCCAAGATATTAGAAAACATTGACAGTTGTGAAGAAATTTTATTATTAGCCGAATTTGAAGAAAGAAGTTGCAGAGTTTATGGTGATATGCTTGCATTATCAACAGGTAAAAGCAGAGGGTAAGCATCCAGGTGGATTACTACAGCCTATTATGATTCCAGAGTGGAAATGGGAGGTCATTTCCATGGATTTCATCACAGGTTTTCCGAGGACATCTAGAAAACTATCATGGTGGACAAGTTGACAAAGGTAGCACACTTCATTCCAGTGAAGTCTACTTATTCAGCTAGTGATGTGGCACATGTATTTATCAGAGATGTAGTGATGTTGCATGGTGTACCAAAGAATATTGTGTCAGAAATGGATGTTAAGTTCAATTCTAGGTTCTGGAAAGATTTCTTTGTAGGTTTGGGTACAAAGTTTGCCTTTAAAACAGCTTATCATCTATATATATATGGAGAGACAAAGGGGGTCAACATGATTCTTGAGGACATGTTGAGAATATATGCTATGCATCAGTAGCAGAAGTGGGAAGGGTATCTTCCATTGGTTTAGTTTGCTTACAACAATGGGTATCAGGAGCCACTGAGCATGAGTTTTTTTTAGGAACACCATGGGCAGAGTTGTAACACTCCCATCAGTTCAAGTGATCTTGTTAACAAGGTATTAATTGGACTGGACATGTTGGTAGAGACAGAACAAGAAATGTAGGTTATCAAGAAGAATCTGAAGACAGCACATGACATGTAGAAAATTTACGCAGATTAGAACAGGATGTTTATGGAGTTCTAGCTTGGGAACAATGTGTACTTGCACATCAAGTCGAAGAAGATCCCCTTGAGGATTGGGTCATGTGCGATGTTGGCACCTCAATATTGTGGGCCTTTCAATATCTTCGAGAGGATTATAATAGTGGCCTAAAAAATTGCACTACCTCCGACAGTGAAATTCCATGATGTTTTCCATGTTTCATTGCTTAAAAGATATTTAAAGGATGTTGATCATGTTATTGATTGGTCTGTATTACAGGTGGAACGAGAAGGATAATTCCAGTCGGAACAAGGTCCATCTCCTACTACTCCACACATTGTTGATCGTCCTATTGTAGCTCCTACTACAGGGAAATTTTGGTGCATTCCCAAGCCGGTGTTGATGAAAAACATTTGAAAGAAAATTTGGACTATGCTTGTAGGAAGGGCATTTACTATAGGCATATTCAACAAGCAACATCAACCTTCTTCTAAAGAAGTGTGACATAAGTGCTATAAACCCCAGACAAACTCCCCAGAGCTTTATCCACAGAATTTGAATAGGCTACACATGTCATGTCAATAACTTTAACCTCCAATTTCTCCAAACTCTTCTTATTCTCCAAACTTTCGTGCCCTTCACCATCAGAAGAAGATCCCAATAGAGGAGCTCCTTCCAGGTCCATGCAATTATCCTCTACACTCAATCCACTACCTTTATGACTTGAAATGCTTACCAGTTGTAGGCCTGTGATCTTCGGTTCCATTAATGTGTCCTACGATGCGAACTAATTCCAACCCAAAAATCCAATGCCCACAAATTATATGAACAAACTACAACTACCCATGATAGGAAATCTGCCTAAAAATTCATTGAGCAAAGCCAAAGCCCAGATTTGACTAAATTCATTTAAAAGAGGGGTATTTGCACCATTTGCAGTACCTATGGCTACTCCCATTGTCAAAATGATATCTTGAGTGGTCATTATTGGCTCCAGAACAAACATCCAAAATTCACCTTCTATGTTGCTAGTTTTTTGTTAAGTAGACACATTCAATGCTGAAATTCCAACACAGTTTATTTGTGTTGTGTGATGCGACCAAAAGGTTGGAGCAGTTTCTTTGTTCTTTGGAATCCAACATTGCTAATTGTTACTCTTCAATCTATTATCAGGCTGGAAAATAAACATCAAATAGTTTTACATGTCTTGTTATTTGTGTCACAATAGAGCTCCATGAATTGAGATACAAAAAATCTCCATGAATTGCTTGTCCAATGCACAATCATTACAAAATACAGGGGAAAACACTGTCCACTACATTTAGCCATATTCTGAAACAAAATTTCTCAAGGTCGATGCCAAAAATGGCATGCTTCCCTTGCTTATGTTGGGAGGGGAACCTATGTACCCACTCTCTTTGGCATCATGTATCTTTTTAGATGTATTTATATCATGCTTAGTCTACATAATCATCTGTATAGAGAATCATCCTTTAATTAAGTTAATACTAAAGTCCACAAAGGAGTAAATATTCTTTACCTTCCTTTGCATTTGAACCTGCGACCTTTTACAAATAAGCACATATTATTAACCATTAATGTTCTTAACCATTGAGCTCACAATGAAAAAAAATCTCCTATTTAACACTGCTACAATACTGGACCTATCTGAACTTTGTACCATATACACCTAGGGGTTGCATATCCCATGTTTCAATATTTCAAATTCATATGTTGATTTAAATGGGTTTTTGTTAACATTTATATTTAACAGATCCAACTAACCATCTAAATTGAGTGCATCATTAAAATTACACAAACATACAAAGTGTTGATAAATACACACCCTTTTAATAGTACATAATTATAATGACACACAAAGTTGATAGTTACCCACCTTATACACTTCTTGTAGTGCAGTTATCCTACCTTGGGCATCTTGTTTGTATGTATATATTAAAGCACATAATTCACAATGATAGACACATATACAGAGATTTGTTACATTACCCACCCTTGTACTTTTTTCTTGCAATTATGCTCGAGCTTATTGTATGTATATATAACATAACATATAATTAACAATGACATACATATACAGAGTTGATAGAATTCACACCTTGATGTATTACAATGACCCCAATATTCAAGGAGTTGATAGAACACCCACCCTCTACACTTCTTCTAGTGTAACACAACTATTTAAAAGCCGAGAATATATGGAGCAAATACTGCAATTCTTGAAGCCTTTGCTAACACAGGAATTGGGTTACTTACACTTATTAGTAATGACCAAATCCCATCTCTAAACCAGTTGGTTGTAGCACATAATTGGGTTAAGAACAACATTGTTCCTTTTTTTTCCTATGACTAATATCATTGGGATCTTAGTGTGGAACGAGGTTTTGTTCAACAGAGATAGGGTTTTGATTTCTCATCTCCTTCCTGCATTGTAGAAATTACACACTATCGTTGTTGAGGTTTCACTTTATCAACAAATTATGGTGTCTGCACGTCACTCTATGGCCGTAATGTCTACATCTGCACCTATAACACCCTCTTCCCACATCTACCCAAGTAAACAACCAACCGAGGTAAACATGTGACGAAGAGTTACTATGATTTTATTCAACCTCCTATGTCACCTTAAGGAAGTAGAACTGACACCACATAACAACACAAACCTTTTGCACATGTTACAAGACACCCAGGAGCCATGACAAGCTTCTAGAAGGCTAGCTCATGCATTAATCTAACCTTTTCAAGAATCAACCCCCAGTCACTCCCTTTACATAGGAAAGAGTGCGACTAGGACCCTCCATTCCTAATCGCACACACAACATGGAATGCATGAGACTCGGGACTTTTCCCAATAGTTATGAGCCTGCGACCCCGATTTTTGTGCCTCTTTTTCAAGCCCAGGGCCCTGATCACTACCTAGAACACCATGACACTTTCAGAAATAAAATATATTAGCAGAATAATGACATAAAATAAAATACTTGAACAAGGACTTGACTGAATCCCAACTAGCCATTCCAGACATTTCGTCAAACATGCCACAAATATGTAATCCACAAGTTTAAATAACAGATCTAAGCATAGGGGTTTCATACTTATCTGAGAATCACTAAGAAGCATTGTTGCCTCATCACATTAACTACATTACCATATATTTGGGCATAGATACATTGTTCATTCATTTACACATCAAAACATGATGAGATCCATACATCATCACCATCATAAAACACATTCGTAACCAACATATAAACAATAGAAATGACAAGCACATAAAAAACCATATAAGCCACATAATAACAAACATATTTACCCATCAATACAAGAGGAAAATATCTGCTATTTCCATAAGAAAATGAAACCAAGTTTGATACTTCCACATTCCACCCGACCATAGACATGGCTAAGCCAAATCTCTCTTGAACCAGTCACCCCTATGCCATATTCCAAGCATGAATGTGGGATCTCATAAAACTCATCAATCAAAACAAAACAAGGATCCAGAGGCCAAACCACCTCAACCCTCAACCAGTGACTCCACCTCACTATTGGACATCACAACCATCACCAGAATGGTCTCCACCCAAGCTGTCCAGGGCTCCAAAGAGTTTGTTCCAACCAGGGCTTCCAAGATTAGTAACTCAACCCATAATCGTTGTCGGGCTTTCAGTTTGTTTGTCCAAAAAAGGCTTCCAAGACTAGTAATTCAACCCACCAAGGGCTTCCAAATCATTTTTCCAACTAGGGCTTCCTGGACTAGTAACTCAACCCAAGTTGTTACAGGGAATCCAGAGAGTTTTTCCAACCAAGGATTTCAGGAACTAATAGCTCAACCCACAACCAAATCACATGATAACCAACAACAACAACAACAAAAAGAAGTAATGGAATGAACCCGCAACACCATGGCTATCCAAGAAATGGCAAGGCTAGGCAAATCCACTTTCAATTCAGGAAATCCTCCATGTCAATGAAAGATCGTAACCAAGAAACCACATGCATATGCCATGCATGCCAAAACTAGTGAGGAAAACATACATGCAACTTGGTACCTGCACACATAATCCATTGTAGCGGCTGATCCCGTTGACCTCTTGCGCTATCCTGCTCTTACTTTTCCTTTTTGCTCAAAATCTCCAAGTATTCCACACTCTCCAAAAGCGCTCCAAGAAAACTCTAAGTATCCAAGAGTATGAGAGAGAGAATAATGAGAGCTCCAAAACTGCACTGACAAAAAGCCATGAACTAATCCTTAGAAGCCTTTTTATTAATGAAGCCTTTGTTTTCTTATTTTTCCATTATTTTCCTTCATTTTCCTCACATGCAACCTTTGACCTTTCACCTCCCTTTTCTCCTATTTTCCATTATTTTCATAAATAAAATGCCAATTGATGCCACTTTGCCTTTCCAGAGCCTTAGAAATTTCCTTTGCCAATTTCCATATCCATAATAAACCATATGAACACTCGCACTAGGATGTTTTGCCCAACATTCAACTTGGAATACGTGTCCCATGACCTTTGGTTATTATTTTGTCTTTATTAACTTTTATTACATGGAATTTTCACCAGGGTTGTTACAAAACTCTCCCCCTTGGGGGAACACCGTCCTTGGTGTTCAATGAAACCTACAACCAACAAGATTTTTGTAAGAAAAACATATTTCCCATGGAGCTTTATAACCTAGCTTGTTGTAGTATTTACAATGGTTAACCTGCTGAGAAGCACACCAACATGACAACTGAACTACATCATAATGAAATGACACCCATATCGCTTATTGGAGATTTATAACATACCTCATGGCAATATATATATATATATATATATATATATATATATATATATATATATGTATATATACCAAAACATCATACCACATATGCCAAAACATTTTCTCAACCAATAAATAAGGAAGAATACATGGCTCGAATTTGATCCGCCATCTGCCATGTAGCTTCATCAGGCCCAAAGTGCTTCCACTGCACTTTAACCTGCTCGATTTCTCGATTCTGGAGCATGAGCATCTTTCTTTGTAAAATGCATTGTGGTTCTGGCTGGAATTCTCCTTCTGGCTCCACCTGCAATACAAACCATTCAATCACATGATCAACATATTTACATACTTCTTAAGCAATGGCAAATGGAAAACATCATGGAATTTCACTGTCGGAGGCAACGCAAGTCGATAAGCTACTGTTCTAATCCTCTCAAGAAGCTTGAAAGGTCCACAAAACTGAGGTGCCATTTTGGCACTTGATCCAATCCGCAAGGAGCTCTTCTTGGTCTTGATGCACAAGTATACCTATTCCCCAACCTGAAACTCCTTAAACAACCTGTTTTGATCTACATAGATCTTTTGCCTATGCTACGCTACTTTCATATTCTTCTTGATTACCTACATTTCTTGTTCCATGTCCACCAACATATCTGGTCCAATCAACACCTTGTTAACTGGAGCACTCCAACTAATGGGACTATTACAACTTCGCCCATACAATGCCTCAAATGGACTTATCCTCAAATATTCTCGATACCCATTGTTGTAAGCGAACTCTACTAGTGGAAGATACTCTTCCCACTTTCGTTGCTGATGCATCACATACATCCTTAACATGTCCTCCAATATCTTGTTTTTTGACCCTCTATGTTTTTCCATCTATCTGCAGATGATAAGTTGTACTGAAGGCCAACTCTATTCCCAAACCCATAAAAAACTCCTTCCAAAGTGTGAAAGTGAACTTTGCATCTCAGTCTAACACAATCTTATGTTAAACACCATGAAATTTGACCACATCCTTAACAAAGACCTATGCTACATCATTCGTTGAGTATGTAAACTTCATTGGAATAAAGTGTGCTACCTTTGTCAACATGTCCACCACAACCATGATGGAATCATGTTGTCTAGATGCCATCGGTAAACCTGTGATAAATTCCATGGAACTGACCTCCCATTTCCACTTTGAAATCAGAATCGACTATAGTAATCCACCTGAATGTTTACATTATGCCTTAACCTGTTGACAATATAAGCACCTAGCCATAAACTCTGCTACGTCTCTCTTCAAATTCAGCCAATAGTAAAACTTCTTTACTGTAGTCAATGTCTTCTGATAGCCTTGGTGGCCTGAATATGGTTTCACATGAAAGTCCCTCAACATCAACTTCTTGATTTCACTATTGTCTGGCACATATATCCTATCTCTAAACTTGATCAAGCCATCTGTTGTGAGATAATAGTCCACATCCTGTGCTCCTGTACCTATACATGTACAAGTACTTGTACTATGTTGAAATCTATGCCTAAGCTCCATATCCCTCACATCATGTTGACCTACTTGTAAGATCCTATTTTGTAGATCTGTCCCATAGGAACTCATAATTGCTATATGATTCACCTGTATCCTCCTGCTAAGAGCATCTGCATTCATGTTCTCTTTACCTTTAATATACCTGATCTCGAAGTCAATACTCACTGATCGTGGCCAACCATCTAGCTTTCCTGGTGTTCAAATTTGGCTAGAAATACAAATATCTCAACCCACTGTGATCACTCATCAGTATAAATATCCTGCCAAGAAGATAGTGCCTCCACATATTCAATGCATGGATGATCAATGTCAACTCAAGATCATGTGTTAGATAGTTATGCTCGTGCTCATTTAGTTTTTGTGACTCATAACATACCACACATCCTTCCTGCATAAGGACTCCACTAAGCCCTATCTTGCAAGAATCTGTACATACCACAAATTCTTTTTTAGGATCAACCATCTTTAACACCGGAGCATGTATCAACAACTGCTTTAACCGCTCAAAACTGACTACACATTCTTCTAACCATTCAAACTTCTTACCTTTCCTTTGCAATGATGTGATAGGATAAGCAATCTGTGAGAAGTTCCTGATGAACCTCCTATATAACCTGTTAACCCCATCAAATACCTTACTTCATCTACATTCTTAGGATCTTCCCACTCCATGATGTCCCTTATCTTCTCTAGATCCACTATTATTCCCTCCTTGGAGACAACATGTCCCAAGTAATGTACCTATGTCTAAAAGAAACTGCACTCATTGAGCTTAACATACAACTGATGCTCTCGCAACAATCTTAATACTACTGCTAATTATTCGACATACTCTTCTTTATTTTTAGAACAATATATCATTAATGAACACAATAACAAACTTGTTTAAATAAGGATGCAACACACTATTCATCAAGCACATAAAAGTAGTTAGAGCATTAGTCAAATTGAAAGGAACTACAACAAACTCATAATGCCCATACCTAGTCTGGAAATTTGTATTGTAGATGTCTTCTTCTTTAATGCATACCTGATGATATCCTAATCTCAGATCAATCTTTGAGAACACTGCAACTCCCTTCAATTGATCGAACAAGTCATCAATCCTCAGTAATGGATACCTGTTCTTGATGGTCACTTTGTTCAACTACCTATAATCAATGCATAACCTAGGAGTACCATCTTTGTTCTTCGCAAACAATACTAGTGTGCACCGTGGTGATACACTTGGCCTATTGTATTCCCTGTCCATCATTTCCTTCAACTGTAACTTTAACTCTGCCAACTCTGGTGTGCTCATCCTATAAGGTGCTTTAGATGATGGCGTTGCTCCTGGTACCAACTCAATAGAAAAGTTTACTTCCATGTGAGGTGGAAACTCTGAAATCTCTACGGGAAATACATCATGAAACTGTTGTAGAACTGGGTACTTGCTCAAAATATTTGCATCCTCAACTTCCTTACCTTTGTCGCTAGAAATGTGCACTGCAAATAACACACACCCTTTCCTCTGACTGCGCTTGGCCTGCATAATTGTAACCATCCTAACTGATGTTTCTTTATTCTTACTCCATAAGACTCTTTGTTCCCCATTGTCATCCATGCACTTAATATCCTTGTCATAAAAATCCACCTTGGTCCTGTGAAGATATCGCCAGTTCATACCGAAAAGCATACTTTATGATCCCAATGAAAAAACATTCAAGTGTGTTGATGTAGGCATACCATTCAAGTCAAATACACAAGCTCTTACCCAATGATGAAGTCTCATATTTGTACCTGTGGCCAACTGCACTAAGTAAGAATATGCATGCACTTATTTATTCAAACCACACTTATCCACCAATTCAGGATTAACATAACTATAATTAGATCCAGGGTCAATCAAAATAGAAAAAACTTGATCACAAAGCTTATCGTCCATTTCAATAATAGATGCCTGATTGTATGCTTATCTATTATCCAGCATTGCATAGATCTTGGGAATACTCTCTCCACCATATCCCATTGTTTGTGCTTCCTGCGCACTGTAGATCTGTGGCCTACCACCCTGATGCTATGGAAAATCTCTCCTGTGATGATCTTTTCCACAAGTCTAACACTGTATAGGCTTCCAGCCTTCATCCTTATTTTGCTCCTTTGATCGAATTCCTTGTCCTTTGCCAGATGTATTGAACTTCTTAGGTGGTGCAACATTCTCTTTGTTACTTGTATCTTGAGGTCTTGCTCGCTTCATGTCCCATTTTAATTTATTCTTATCATTACCCTTCCTATCCTGCTTAGTCTTAGATTTGTGCTTTGATTACTCATATGTTAGGCCCCTATATTAATAGTGTAGTCCCTTATTGTTATTAGTGTAGCCCCCTTATTGTTATTGTTGTACCCATTTTGTTATTATTGTGCCCCATAATATCCCACTATTGTTATTTTTGTGCCCTTACATTATTATTATTATTTTATTTTATTTTATTGTTAGGTCGGCTAGGATTATATTGTGACCCCATGGACTCCTATATACAAAAAGGAGGTTTTTTCATTTGTGTCATCCAAGAATTGTTCATTTATGTAATGTAAAGGAGGTTTCCCCTCAAAAGTGGTTGACTTCTAAGGCATCGATCTCTCTTTTCTTCTATTTTTGGAGCTGGTTTCATAACATTTGGTATCAGAGCTTTGGATTCTAGGGTTTCGCTGCTTCAAACAGGTCATCGTGGAATTTCTGCAATAACTTGTTTTCTACGAAGGTTTAGATGCTAAAAAAAACAAATTGCGAGGAAATCCTGAGGAACTTTGTGTAAAAATTTTAGATCTTTGTTTTCAATATTTTCATAGATATGATCTGTGGAAGTTATGGTTTTTGCAGGCTCCCAAATTTCATCTCAAATAGGTGACCTTGGGGAAATCGTCATAACTCTCACTCTAAGCATCGGATTAGAATTATGTAAAAAGTGACTGAAAGCAAACGAACTATAGTTTCCTGTGTATCAATTTCAGAGCCAGAGGAAATAGTGATACGTGGCACGTCGTACAAGTTCTCTCTACTGAACCCATCCATAATTAGGACATTGTAGGAGATTGGGCATAACTTTGCCTTGAAGAATCCAAATCAAGTCAGAACTATGGCATTGGAAAGAAGATTCGGTGGGCTAATAAACAACCAAAGATAAAATCTTGGGGATCTGAAATCATAGATATACATCAGATCTAATATCGAGCTCCTCAAAAGCGAGAAAAATGTGTGTGTATTTTTAAAATTGCATAAGTCTTGTTTGGAAAATCAGTTTGAAGGGATTCCAAGGGAATATTAAAGCATAGATATAAGTATTGGGTTCTATAATGGCCCCTAAAAAGAATTCAACACCCATTAACCCCTCATAATGCTCTACTATGACTCATGAAGACAAAGAAGTTCAACATGATATATCAAAACTACAAGAACAAATGCGACAAATTTCGCTCTCGCAAAAAGTAAAAAATAAATAAATGGAAGCTAAGATGGATGGTTTGAAGAAAGGCGTGGAAGCTAAGATGGATATTTTGAAGAAAAGAGTGGAAGCTAAGATGAATGGTATGGAAGCTAAGATGGATGGTGTGGAAGCTAAGATGGATGGTATAGAAGGAAACATGGAAGCTAAGATGGATGGTTTTAAGAAAGGCGTGGAAGATAAGATGGATGGTTTGAAGAATGACATGGAAGCTAATATGGATGGTATAGAAGGAAACATGGAATATTTGAAGAAATACATGGAAGGTTTGAAGGAAGGCTTGACAAAGTTGATACAAGAAATGATTCCTAATGGCGAAAAGATAGTAGAGGAAACTCATAATGAGAAAAAAATAAATGTTAATTGTGATTTCATAAACTCTAATGTTGGATTGAAGAACCACCATATTCCAAAGATCGATATGAGGAAGTTTGATGGCAAGGATCCCGTAACATGAATACTACAGATGGAGCAATATTTTGATCTCAATAATGTGCAAAACGCACAGAAGGTAAGCATTGCAACTTTATATTTAGAACAAAATACATTTGTATGGTATCGATGGCTTTGCTCTCGTAAAAAAATTGTCACTTGGTCAATTTTTTCATAGGAAATGATAGGACATTATGAGGATACAAAGAGCAACACCTTCTTTATCCAATTGAAAAATCTCAAACAAAACGGTTCTCGTGGAGCACATTGAGGACTTCCAAAAATTGAATATAAGGGTAACTGATATTCCAGAGGAACACAAGATTGATGTCTTCATAGGGAATTTAAAGGATAACATCCAACATGAGGTTCGCCTTTGGGAACCCAATTCATTAGAGAAGGCATTCAGGTTGGCAAGAAAAATAGAAAGTAAAATTATGGCAACAAGGAAGCTTACCACTCACATCTATAAAGATGGAAGTTTTGTTACTACAAGGTTGACGCCACAACAATTGGAAGAAAAAAGAGCAAAAGGGATTTGCTATAGTTGTTATAGAAAATACACTAAAGGTCATAAGTGCGCTGAGAAGAAATTATTTTACATAGATTGTGAAGATGAGAAAGAAAAGGAACAAGAAACTTTGAAAGAAGAGGATATACACCAGGAACCAACCCTAGAGGAAGAAGAAATGAATTTGACCATATCTTATAATTCATTGGAAGGAATTACCATTCCTCCAAGTCTCAAGATAGAAGGCAATCTCAAGAAGAAAAATGTAATAGTGCTTATTGATTCGGGTAGTACCCATAATTTTATTCATTGTAAGGTAGCCAAGGAATTGAATTGCTTCCTATACCCAACGCTAAAGTGTTAAGTGATGGCGACAAATGGAGGAACTATAAATTGCTTTGGAAAGTGCCATGATATCAAACTAACCATGGAGTAATATGTATTTAATAGTCCATTGCTTTCCATTCCAATGGGTGGTGTTGATATTGTACTATGAGTATAATCGTTACAATCTTTGGGAATAGTAGCTTTTAATTTTCAAGAGCTTTTCTTGAATTTTTTTCGGAAGGAAAGGAAGTTGAATTACGGGGTATCGCAGGGAATTCGGGAAAGTTAATAAGCTCTAATGTCACGACAAAGCTTATAAAGAAAGAGCAACGAGGCGTCATTGCTCAATTATGCTCACTAGAAGTTCCAACATCAAAATCATTTATTTCTCCATATCGCCAAAAAGTCTTAGACAATCATTCCAAGGTGTTTGAAAATCCCAAAGGACTCCCACCTATTCGTGATCATGACCATGCTATTCATTTGATTCCGAGAAGTGTTCCCCCAAACATCAGGCCTTACAGATATCCTTATGTCCAAAAGAGAGAAATTGAACATATGATTGCAGAAATGCTAGATGCTGGTATAATTCAACATAGCCAAAGTTATTTTTCTACTCTAGTAGTATTGGTGCACAAGAAGGATGGATCATGGCGCATGTGTCCGGATTATAGGGAGCTCAATAAGCTCACTATTAAAGATACATTTCCCATTCTTATGATTGATGAATTATTGGATGAATTACATGGAGCAATTTATTTCACCAAGTTGGATCTTCGTTCGGGATATCATCAAATTAGAATGAAGACTGAAGACATTCTAAAAACAACATTTCAAACTCACGAGGGTCACTATGAATTTTTGGTCGTGCCTTTTTGGCCTTACCAATGCACCTTCTACATTTCAAGGGTTGATGAATTCCATTTTCAAACCCTCCCTTAGAAAACTTTTGCTAGTATTTTTTGATGATATATTCATCTACAACATGTCTTGGAAGGATAATGTTCAACATGTTGACATGGTACTCAAAATATTGGAGGAGCAACAATTATATGCAAAACCTCCAAATGTTTCTTTGGAGTACAAGAGGTGGAATATCTGGGTCATATTGTATCTCATGAGGGTGTTAAGGTAGACCCTAACAAAATAAAAGCCATTAAGGAATGGAAATTCCCCACAATCATAAAGCAGTTGCGAGGATTTCTCAGGTTAACAGGGTATTATCGCAAGTTTGTTAAGAATTATGGGAGAATAACAGCACCTCTAACAATATTATTGAAGAAAGATGCATTTTCAAGTACTCTTGAAGCAATTAAGGCCTTTGAACATCTTAAAGAAGCAATGTGCCAAGCATCGGTCTTAGCTACGCGAGACTTCACAAAAACCTTTATTGTCGAATGTGATGCCTCAGGAAATGGAATTGGAGCTATTTTAATGCAAGAAGGAAGACCCATTGCTTTTAAAAGTCGTCCAATTAAAAGAAAGTATTTACAGAAAGCTATTTATGAGAAGGACATGTTGGCAATACTACATGCACTAAAGAAATGATGACCTTACTTAATGGGAAGACACTTCAAGGTAAAAATTGATCATGATAGTCTTAAATACTTTTTGGAACAAAGACTATCTTTAGAAGAGCAACAAAAATGGGTCACAAAGATGTTGGGTGATGACTTTGAAATCATCTACAAAAAAGGGAAGCTAAATGTTGTTGCAGATGCACTCTCAAGAAAGAATGAGGATGTGGAAGAATTTCTTTGTGTCATTTCTATTTTCCAACCCGATTGGATAACCAAAGCAATGGAGGAGTGGAAGAATGACGAAGAAGCATGGACACTCATTGAAAAGTTGCAGCAAGATCCCAGTACATCAAATACATTTAGTTGGAAAAATGATTCATTATGGTACAAAGATCGCATATATATTTGTACGAATTCCCAACTAAAACAAAATATTTTTTTGGAATTGAACACCTCTCCCTTAGGAGGACACTCGGGATTTTTAAAAACTTACCACAGGGTGAAGAAAGATTTTTTTTGGGATGGCCTTAAATTTGATATTCAAAAGTTTGTGGCGGAATGTTTGGTTTGCCATCAAAATAAAGTTGAGACAATTGTTGATTTTTAATGTACCTTTGACAAGTGGTTTTCCATGGGTTAGTCTCTACCTAGGGAAAAGTGTCCAAAATAATTATTTTCCTAAGTGTGACTTTACAAAGTGAAAGTGACTTTATAAGTGGTAAAATCAATATTAAATTATAAAGTGAAAGTAACTTTATAAGTGGTAAAGTCAATATTAAATTATAAAGAGAAAAGTGACTTTAGACATAAAGTACAATGTGGGTATTTTATTTAATGGGTGAGTTAAAAGATAGAAAGTAAGAATTAAATGCACATTTATTCTTATCCCTTGATCTAAATGAATCTGAGCCATTAGATCTTAGGGTTGCCCAAAATTCTTTTAGGAAAACAAAAGAGGGGAAATAAAAGTGAGACTACATTCATTCACTCTTCATGTGCAGATTGGAGAAAGGAGGTTGAGAGTTGGAGAAAAGTTTTGAAAGAGAAATTTGTTGCAGCAAGCTAAAGGAGTTATTTTTGGGAAAATCCGGGCACGAAGATCAAGGCATAGAAGACAAAATAAGGTACAGTTCGAACAACATTTAATGTTGTGAGTTGCACACAGTTCGAGGGCTATTTTTGAGCAAAAGAAAAAAAAAATGGGAAAAAAAATCTATACAGTCCATATAGCGGTACGGAAATCCGTACAGGCCATACAAGATCCGTCCAGTACAGTATGCGTCTATACAATATTGTTTAAGCTTCAAGTGGGCACGAAAATCGACGTAAAGTGGGCACAATTTTCAAGGAGTTTTGAGCTGAAGAGATAAGTCGTATCTTGTTGTTTTGTTTTGTTTGCAAATGTATTTTTACTGAACTTGAAAGATAAATAAATTCGAAGAGCTCTCTAACAGGTTTTCCTCAGAGAATATTGAAGGGGTTTTTCCTGGGTCTAAGTTGACCAAAAATATGTATGTATTTTTTTATGTGTTGCTGGTCTATTTATGTCCATATTCATTTTCAGCATGTGTTGACAGTCCCATGTGTTTTAATATGAAAATTTTCATTTCCATAATTCTATATGTTGAATGTAAGCTTATGGGAAATGGCACTTAATTGAATGGGAGTGATAAGGTGAAATTAAAACTGGGTTGGGATTGCAGGAAAATTTTTAGTCATCAAATTTCAACAACAATTAAGACCCGGGTCTGCTACGACCTTAATCCATTCCAAATCAACGTTGGGAGGAGGTTTCAATGGATTTTATCACAGGTTTACCTAAGTCCGAAGGAAAGAGTGTCATCATGGTGCTAGTTGATAGACTTACCAAGTATGCACACTTTTGTGCATTGTCTCATCTATTTAAAGCGAGTACAGTTGCTACTGCATTTATGGAAACAATTCAAAAGCTACATGGAAACCCAAAGATTATTGTAAGCGATAGAGATCCCATTTCACTGGAAATTTTTGGACGAAATTATTTTCTTGTTTGGGTACTCAACTTGCTCATAGCTCATCTTATCATCCTCAATTCGATGGGAAAACTGAGATAGTGAACAAATGTTTGGAAGGATATATTTGTTGCTTTGTATCTGATAAACAAACACAATGGGTCAATTGGTTACTCTGACTATATGGTGGTATAACACTTCTTTCCACACTGCAGCAAAAATGACCCCATTTATGGCACTTTATGGATATCAGTCGTTGTCCATCACATCGTCTTTAAGAGAAAATTCTAAGGTTCAAGCAGTGGAAGGTCAGATCGAGCATCAACAACAAGTTCTCCAACTCTTAAAGGATAACCTAAATTTGGCACAAAATCGAATGAAACAACAGGCAGATCAACATCGCAGTGAGAGAAGTTTTGATGTAGGCGACTGGGTATTTTCATGGCTACAACCATACAAACAAATGTCCCTCAAGCAAGCTAAGAAGGATAATAAATTATCGCCAAAGTACTATGGTCCTTACAAGGTGTTGCAAAATATTGGTACTATGGCATACAAATTGGAGCTTCCTGCATCTTCTTGAGTGAACCTAGTTTTCCATGTTTCATGCTTAAAAAAGTAAGGTTATAGGTGACAAAATTCCGGTCCAAAAAATATTGTTAGAACTTGATCAGGAAGGAAAAATCATATTGGAACCTGAAGCAGTCATGGAAATAAGAACTCGATAGCTACGAAATCGATCAATTTCAGAGTATCTCATCGAGTGGAAGAACTTACCCACTGAAGATTCCACATGGGAGGATGAAAATTTTATACAGAAGCATCCAGAACTACTCAAGCTTTGAGGACAACACTTTTTTGAAGGAGAGGGGCATCTTAGGGCCCTATATTACTAGTGTAGTCCCTTATTGTTGTTAGTGTAGCCCCCTTATTGTTATTGTTGTACCCATTTTTTTATTATTGTGCCCCATAATAGCCAACTATTGTTATTGTTGTGCCCTTACATTATTATTGTTAGGTCGGCTTGGATTATATTACTACCCCATGGAATCCTATATATAGAAAGGAAGTTTTTTCATTTGTGTCATCCAATAATTGTTTATTTATGTAATGAAAAGGAGGTTTCCCCCTCAAAGTGGTTGATTTCTAAGGCGTTGATATCTCTTTTCTTCTATTTTTGGAGCTGGTTTCATAACATCATAACAATGCTTTAGTTTCCGAATGGCCTCCTCCAATGATCTAGGCTCATCAAACTCAAACCCATATTTAAATTATATCAACAACCCACTAATGAATCTTTGAATCTTGGCCTTCTCCTCCTTGAGGTAAGGCACATACCTCAACAACTCCAAAAATTTGTTAATGTACTCCTCATCGGTCATAGATCCCATCTTTAGTTCATAAAACTCTTTTTCCCTATCATCATATTATCTCTTTGATAGATACTTCTTCCGGAATAGTCTCAAAATCACTACAATTCAGTTCTTCCTCACGAATATCCCTGACATTATTCACATCTTCCCACCAAATATCTGCTTTACCTTTGAGGTTGAATATAACTATTTTGGCTTTCATGTTTTTTGAGTAATCATGAAACCTGGAGAACTTCCTCGTACCAAGAAACCATGCTTCTACATCCTATGATTTCTTCATCTCTCTGTCAAATGCTAGTGGCTTTGATTTCTTAAACTCATCCGACATATATCCCCTGTCACTCCTCCTATTAGGATGAGATTGATGACGATCATAGTGCCTGTCAGAATTAGAACTAGAATAGTACCTGTGTCTGTCACCTCTCCTATCCAGAGTGTCCAAGAACCTGCCATCTCTAATTGTGTCATCTCTACTCGACCTGTGACCACCAAAAGACCTACTGTTATATGTCCCATTAGTCCCATCCTCTTGTTCATAGTTGATACAAAGTGGTCCTTGTCACTGTAACTCTGACAAAATCTAAAGGATTACTGCATTAACCTCTGCTTGATTTTCCTATGCCTGTATGATTTTGTCATTATCTGCTTTACAACTCCTTATTTCTTCCTTCAAAATTCTTAAGGTGTCTGCTAAGTCAGAAGAGTGCCCAACACCATGCCGCTCATATGATTCATAAGGAGAATCTTTGAAGTCTACTATCTTGCTAGTCATCTTTGATTTCTTCCTGTAAGGCATCTCAAGTCAACTAAACCAAATTACAATAAACGAACATATCTTAGCATAATTCGAGGAGGATATCTCATTTGCAAGATCAACCAATCAGCATAATACATGTATAGACATAATAATAACAACATATATACACATAACATATAGACATATCAACACATAAACACCATTCTAGCTAGAGTCCAGTTGTTAATGCATGTCCATATCAACTGTAGGTTTTAACCCTGTACAAAAATTATCTGCAAATGAATTTTAAAAACAAAAAAAAACAACAGTGAGAGAATAAAAGGTAAAACATATACTCACAGAGATTTTCCCCTGGATCCCAAATCGGGACTACCAGCTTGATTTTTCATTATATTCATTTTAGTGTTACAATGCACATATATACATGCCAAAGCATTCATAAACCCCAATCCATTAACCTTGGATTAGAACATAACCATAGTTCCCTTGACCAGATCTATAAAATACCAGAAGCTTAAAACCATCATGCCCAAAACCATGTGCAAACCCATGCAAAAAACCATAGGCTGGTCCGCCCACCTAATATAGGGTCCAAAAAAATTTAACATGGCACTACCCCCCCTGCTACACCAACGCAAGCGAAGGGGAGTTGTCACCCCCCTCACACCCCCCGCTTCGCACTTACTTCTAATCATGGAAAGAATATAACACTTACCCAACATCAACTACATAACATGACCTCATCCATGACAACATCAAGCATACCAATGTACACTGACAACATGTAAGCACTTGACATGTATAAACAACACATAATCAGTCATACACTCACAAAAACACCTTTCACGAAAACACCATCAGTCTTCACACGGTGACATCACTGCAACCATGACCAACACCGTGCAGATGCAACAAGCACATATAACACAAGCACAAGAAACACATATGCAACCGACATGAATGCATGACCAACACACCACCCATCCAATCCGAGGGGTGAACCATGCTTTGATACCACTCCGTAACACCCTCCTCCCACATCTAACCAAGTAACTGGCCAACGGGGGTAAACATGTGAAGAACAATTACTATGATTCGATTCAACCTCCTAGGTCACCTTAAGGAAGTGAAACCGACACCACATAACAACACAAACCTTATGCACATGCTACAAGGCACCCAAGAGCCATGACAAGCTTCCAGAAGGCTAGCCCCTGCATCAAACTGGCCTTTTCAAGCATCAACCCCCCAATTGCTCCCTTGACATGGGCAAGAGTGCAACTGGGACCCTCCAACCGCACGCACAACATGGCATGCATGCGACTAGGGAATTTTCCCAGTAGTTATAACCCTGCGACCCTGATTTCTATGCCACTTTTTTAGGCCCAGAGCCCAGGTCACTACCCAAAACACCATGACACTTTTAGAAATGAAATGTAACAAAGGAATAATGTAAAAGTAAATACTTGAAGAAGGACTTGACTAGACCCCTACTAGCCATGACAAAGATTTCGTCAAACATGTCACAAATATGTAATCTACAAGTTTAAATAATGGATATGAGCATAGGGGTCTCATACTTATATGAGAATCGCTAAGAAGCATTGTTGCCTCATCACATTAACTACATTACCATATATTTGGGCATAGATACATTGTTTATTCATTTACAAATCAAAACATGATGAGATACATACATCATCACCATCATAAAACACATTCATAACAAACATATAAACAACATAAATGACAAGCACATAACAACAATATAAGCCACATAATAACAAGCATATTTACCCATCAATACAAGAGGAAAATAGCTCTTATTTCCATAAGAAAATGCAACCCACGTTCCACCCGACCATAGACATGGTTGAGCCAAATCTCTCTTCATCCAGTCACCCCCATGCCATATTCCAAGCATGAATGTGGGATCTCATAAAACTCATCAATCAAGACCAAACCAGGGCTCTAGAGGCCAAACCACCTAAACCCTTAACCATTGAATCCACCTCACGGTCAGAAATCACAACCATCACCAGATATGTCTCCACTCGAGCTATCCAAGGCTCTACACTATTTGTTCCAACCAGGGCTTCCAGGACTAGTAACTCAACCCATAGCTGCCGTTAGGCTTCCAGAGCATTTGTACAACCAGGGCTTCTAGGACTAGTAACTCAACCTACTATGGGATTCAAGAGCGTTTGTCCAACCAGGGCTTCCAGAACTAGTAACTCAACCCAAGCTGTTATAGGGCATCCAAGGCATATGTCCGACCAAGGCTTCCAGGAAATAATAACTCAACCCACAACCAAAGCACATGAGAACCAACCAGAAAAACAAGCAATGAAATGAACCCACAACACCATGGCTATCCAAGAAATGGCAAGGCTAGGAAAATCCATTGTCAACCCAGGAAAACCTCCATGCCAATGACATATGATAACCAAGAAACTGCATGCATATGCCATGCATGCCAAAACTAGTGAGGAAAACACACATGCAACTCGGTACCTGCAAACATAATCTGTTGTAGTTGTTGATCCTGATGTCCTCTTGTGCTTTCCTGCTCTTCCTTTGCCTTCTTGCTTCAAATCTACAAGTATGCCACACTCTCCAGAAGTGCTCAAGAAACCTTTAAGTATCCAACAGTATGAGAGAGAGAATAATGAGAGCTCCAAAACTGCACTGACAAGAAGCCATGAACTAATCCTTAGAAGCATTTTTATTAATGAGGCCTCTATTTTCTTCATTTTCCATTATTTTCCTTCATTTTCCTCCTCACATGCAACTTGTGACCTTTCACCTCCCTTTTCTCCTATTTTCCATCATTTTCATAAATAAAATGCCATTAATGCCACTCTGCCTTTCCAGAGCCTTAACCATTGCCTTTGCCAATTTCCATAGCCATAATAAACTATATGAACACTCACACTAGGATGTTTTCCCTAACATTCGACTTGGAACACGTCTCCCATGACCTTGGTAATTATTTTGCCTTTATTAACTTTTATTACATGAAATTTTCACAAGGGCTGTTACAATACCCCCATGTGTTGGAGCACAATTTTGGGCTCTTTAAAATTGACATGACAATGGCTTATGATGTGGACTTGCTGCGATCTCCAAAATAAAATAAGCATAACACGATAATCACAATAACCAAAACAATTAATCAATATTTATATGATTATGATAATACATTATGATTAAAGAAAATGATGAACTTGACAAGGCAATCACAATAACCATTTATGTAAATAAAACACTATGGAGAAAGATTAAATTATTTGTGTTGTTGCACAAGCATGGATACAAGGAAAGTATACACACTTCGTTACCCTATTTTAAATGGAAGAAAAAGAAACATGAAGTACTATAATAAATAGTGGAACCATAAATGATCCATATATTGAATGATCTTTTCCCAAGATATATTTGTGTTTACATATTGGATGATGTTTGGCAAAGAGGCATCTCATGGGAACAAGACTATTGCAATTTTTTTCCCTACATCAAGGTGAATCTATATTAGCTCAGTCTAATCAATTTGATAAAAAGGTGTGTCCTATGCTTATAGTCTACTTATCGTATCCATCTTTTCCCACTATTGTGCCTTGTGTGGCATCATTTTAGTATTTTAGTCCACAAACACAATCTTGGGGCCACAATGATTGAATTGAAAATCCATAGTTTGAGCATCTAGACACGTGTTTATGTTGTTGAGAACCGCCCTTGCCATTGGAACTGCGAAATGCATTTGGTATATGACAGTGATGTTGGGAGCCACCACAAAGACCTGCATATAAGCAACGCCATTCAATAAGATCAAGATTATACATATACTGATCTTGCAATTCTTCAAGCCTTTCTTAACACAAGAATTGGGTTACTTGTAGGTATTAGTAATGACCAAATCCCATCTCAAAACCAGCTAGCTATAGCAAATAATTGGGTTAAGAACAACATTGTGCCTTCCATTGATATCATTGGGATCTTAGTGGGGAATGAGGTTTTGTTCAATGGAGATAGGTTTATGATTTCTTAGCTCCTTCCTGCATTGCAGAACTTATGCACTGCCCTTGTTGAGGTTTCACTTGATAAACAAGTTAAGGCGCCTACACCTCACTCTATGGCTATACTTTCTACATCTACACCCCCATCTGTTGGAGCACAAATTTGGGCTCTTTAAAACTGATATGACAATGGCTTATGATGTGGGCTTGTTGCGATCTCAGGTAAGGGAGTTCCTGCTTTTTTTGCCTCTTGTTTTCATAATATGTGTAGTTGGTATTGACTGAGAGTACAATCCTTCTTAGAGTTTGTACAAAAAGGCCTTACTGTGTTGGTCTTGATTGTGGTTTGTTATGAAGGGTAAGTAGTCTAACAT
This sequence comes from Pinus albicaulis, assembly GCA_034641835.2. Lineage (NCBI taxonomy): Eukaryota > Viridiplantae > Streptophyta > Pinopsida > Pinales > Pinaceae > Pinus > Pinus albicaulis. The sequence goes on from CM076581.1 coordinate 1,450,782,405, forward strand.
AGTTACTAATTGCATTTAATTTGTAGCTGTCATTTCTAATTGAAAATGTAAATGAGGTGGAGTGCAGGTCTTGAGGTGGGGTGGAGTCCACGTCCTGTTGTAGTTCCTCCTACAGGGAAAGTTTAGTGCGTTTCCAAGCCGGGTGTTGATGAAAATTCATTGAAAGAAAATTTGGACTATGCTTGTGGGCAGGGCATTGATTGTAGGCCTATTCAACAAGTGACATTAGCCTTCTTTTGAACAAGTGCGACAAAAGCGCTGTAAACCCTAGACAAATTCCCCAGAGCTTTCTCCGCAAAATTTGAAAAGGTTGCAGGCATCATATCGATAACTTTAACATCAAATTTCTCCAAGCCCTTCTTATTCTCCAAACTTCCCTGGCCTTCACCATCAGAAGAAGATCCCAACAGGGGAGCTCCTTATAGGTCCCTAAACTCATCATCTGCACTCAATCCACTGCCTTTCTGACCTGAAATGCTTGCCAATTGTAGGTCTCTGATCCCCGGTGCCATTATTGTGCCCTATGATGCCAACTAATTACAACCCAAAAATCCAATGCCCACAAATTATATGAACAAACTCCAACTACGTATGACAAGAAATCTGGTAAAATTTCATCGAGCAAAGCTAAAGCGTCCCGATTTGACTAAACTCATTTAAAAGAGGGTCTGTGCACCAATTGTAGTACTTATGGCTGCTTCCACTGTCAAAATGATATTTGGAGTGGTCATTATCGGCTCCATAACAGATAACCAAGAAGACATATGCTACTTGGCATATCGGTTATAACTATCAGCTATAAAAAAGCCTTAAAAATGAATACACAATTTCTCTAACCATTTTGATTGATAACACAAGAATTAAAAGCGAGAGAAATCTATCCTACGACAAAAGGTTGTCAAACTCATAATTTCTTTTGTTAACTATTAACTGAGTATTAATCTGTGAGCTGATTTTTGTTCAATCATCTAACATTAAATATGAAAGTGAAAAATGGTGCAAAATGACATTGGAAAGTCTTTCGCAAAGAAAAAATTTAACCACATAAAAATAAATTAATATAATTTTATAAAAAAATATTAATTTTTTTTAATTAATAAATAAAATAAAATAAAATAATATTAATTTAAAATTTATATTTTATAAACCATAATTCCATTAATAAAATTTTTAATTATTAGCCTTTTGTCAAAATAAAAAAAAACATCTACCCAAAAACTTTAAAAGAGTGGCCATCAAGAAATTTACTTACGTTCCGACTTCATTATCAAACAGAATTGAATTTTCCACTTGGCCATGGACATGTATCCACGCATGCAAACCCTTTCAAAATATATAAATTGCAGCAGATAACAGACATATCATGCAATGCATGCGAAGTCGGAGACGAAGGAAGAGTGGAAGTTTCAGGTTCAGTTATGGAGTCCAATTTCAATGGCAGGGTGGATCAGGTGTTCGGAGGGTTAATCCAGTCCTCATCCGATCGGCAAGGGTGGAGATTGAGCGACGAGCAGATCCAAAAGAGGCAATGGAGAAGGGAGGAGGCTGACAGCGCAAGAGAGGAAATTCCCTGTGCCTCTTCTTTTAGCGGAGACTTTATGAGCACCGGAAAACGGTGTGGGAACGCCAACAGATCGCGGGTTCAAAGCTCCTGGGAGGGAAATTTTGATTCCGACGACGAAAAGGAGAACGGAGAAGGGAACCCCGGAGACCGCGCTGAGGAGGACGGCGACGAGGAGGCCGTAGAGCGGCTGATGAGATCCGCGGTGGGAATGGACTCGACCCTAGATCACGAGGTTAGAAATCTTTTGGGGTTCAGTTTTATGTAAATGTCGGTTTGATTTTTGATTTTTTATATTGCTTGATTTTCGATTTTTCACATTGTTGTCTGATGGGGGGCTTGACATCGAAAAGATATTTTATTTTTTGCGTGTACCGTAAACGGATCACTGTATGTAAACAGTTCACTGCGCTTAATTTAAAAACCTAGAGGATAAACCCTCTTCACCTTCATTTATATATGTGTTATGTATGTGCAATGCATTTTTTTTATTTGCGAAGATAATGGTAATGGTACTAAGCTCGTTAGCAAAACAACCTTATCGGCTCTTTTTAACCATGGAGGACCGCAACCCAGAGAGCCACAGTTGGGCAGTGTCAAAGGGGTATGTCTCGTTAGCAAAACAACCTTATCGGCTCTTTTTAAATATGGAGGACCGCAACCCAGAGAGCCACAGTTGGGCAGTGTCAAAGGGGTATGTCCCAATAAAAGCCGCTAGGTTGCAATAGCGGCATCCGGCATACCCAAGCAGGGGAGGAGCAATTACTTCCCAAACGATTCGACTTTGTCTCAAACCCCAAGATATGGGGCTGGGCTGGAATAGCCCTAAGAATGGTCGCTAGATTACCATAGCGACATCCGGAGGACCCAATCAGGCGAGGAGCAATCACTGCCCAATCGCTACAACTTTGTCACAGACCCCAAGAAATATAATACGCTGCAATAGCAGCATCCGACAGATCCCATGCAGGGGAGGAGCATGTCCATCAGGATCTGTCTCTGAATCTTCTCAACAACCACTGTTCCAAATATAAAGCTTCCTTTAACTATTAATATGATGAAGTTATGTATATTAAAGCTCAGTTTCCCTGAGCACTATTAATGTGATCAGATGGCCACAGGTCTAGCCGCTCCGAACATTAGCAAATTTCAAAATCCGTTTGATTAATTAGCATAACAGCCCATGAGTCCTAGCTATGGCCAAAAAGGTTATACTAAATTAACAGTCCATGGTGCACACATGCACAGACTTGGCCATCGGCCTAAGCATAAACTGTTAAGAACCTAATAAAATAATCTGAACTGTATTTGAAAACATGATATGAATCTGCTATCAATTAGAGTTCTGATACAACTTTATGATCCAACGAAGAACTCTACTATCACCTGATTAGATACACCTTAACTTGGATGTATTAAGCATGGAGAGTGATAAAAAAATTTGAGATGCAAATCTTTCAGTGCTGAAAAAATCCCAAGGTAAAATGAATCTAGGCTGATGTACTTTTCGATATGTGTGTGTGTTTGCTTGGTATCATGCAGCTCACTATCGGTACTATGGGTTGGTAAAAACTGCCAGTAAAGATGCCAAATAGATTTTTGCCTGCCCAACGATGCCTTCTAGCAAAAATTGCCTCCCATTCCTCTTCTCCAATAGTTGATATAAATTTATTTTTAGGTGTTATATATATATATATATAGAGAGAGAGAGAGAGAGAGAGAGAGAGAGAGAGACTCTCATTTAGCCCCATTAAATTTATTGTTCGTTTATTTTGATTTTTTAAGTAAAGTATTATTGGGCAGACATATGCTGATGCCAGTGTTATGGATGGGATGGGTGGATGAACATTATGATCTATTCAATGCTGGGCTGTAGAATGCATCTCACTTCCCTTGGCGTAATAAGTGAATTTGAAAAATATGAAATCTGGAAAATATGACTGAGGCATAAAATCTGAATTTCTAAACTAGTGAGGCAATAACTCCAGCAAATTATTTGACAATTTTAAAAGTACTAACAACAAAGAGATGAACAATGGTAACAACAACGAAAATATTGATTATTTAAGCTAGTACGGAACACAGAGTATGAAGAACAAAACTAAATCTTAGCAGAAAATAGTTTGTAGTTGAACATAATATAATCCAGAAAATAAGTAAATTGAACAGAAACACTTTGGAGAAGATAAGGATGTGAACTCTGTGCAAAACCAAGTCATTACGAACACTGCATTTGTCTCAATTAGTCTTTTCCAGACTACCTGCAATAGCACTAAGCACACCTTATAAAAGGCTCTTATTCAAATGCCCAAGAACCATTTTGTAGGTGGTGGTTCCACTCTTTTTAGAAAAGGCATGGATCAAGAGGGCTAATGCATGATTGTGTATGGCCTTAGCATGCTGAAATTTGACGCAGAAAATTATCCTTGGGGAGCTAGGAGTGCTACTTTAAAAGAAAGCCATAAAGGTGATGTTATATTGGTTCAAGCAACAATGTAGTTTGTTAGATGCAAGATTAATACAACAACAATGAACATGAGTTGAATTAATACTCAGATTGCATTTTTATTTTTTAAATTGTAATGAGAATTTTTATATTAAGTGAAAATCTGCATTTGGAGTGCAGCTGTTACATCAATATACATCAAGAGGTTGCAAAGACTAGCTGGCAGTCTAAAACAAAAGAGATTTTCCAAGCTGCCAATGTCCCCAAAATGCCAGCCTATTACTAAGTCAAAACTAACATACCTAGAAGCAAACACTTTCCAAAATACTCCCAAAATTTTACAAGCTTTAACAAACATACTGCTTTGTAGACTGATGGGTAGGATCACCATGGGCTATACCCATATCCTTAATAGGGGCCTGTTCATTAAGTCCAGGGACAACAAACTTGATAAAACTGACTGAGCTGATGGGTGAGGAAGGACTGTATTGACTTTGACCAAAAGAGAATTGCAATTCCTCCAATTGTTGATGCAGATTGGAGAGTTCATCCTCAGATTTTTGGATTAGACTTTGGTGGTAAATAAGAACCGCCATGGTTGTTGTGATACTAAAGACCAGCCGATTATGTTTTAATTGAAAAACATGGATCTCCTCTCGTATTTGTTGCATCTAGTCCAGCAGCTATTGATGAGAAATTCCTGAGCTTGACATGTGGGCAAATTGAAATCCATTACCTGACATATCTCTTTGAAACTTCAAACTTAGATGAAACACTGAAATCTACCAAGTCAAAACTAACATACGTAGAAGTAAACACTTTCCAAAATACTCTCAAAATTTTACAAGCTTTAACAAACATACTACTTTGTAGACTGATGGGTAGGATCACCATGGGCTATACCGATCTCCTTAACAGGAGCCGGTGTGTGAAGGTCAGGGACAACAAACCTGTTAAAATTGACAGAGCTGTTGGATGAGAAAGGACCATATTGACTTTGACCAAAGGAGAATTGCAATACCTCCAGTTGTTGATGTAGAATAGAGAATTCATCCTCAGATCTTTGGGTTAGAATTCGATGGGCAATAAGAACCTCCATGCTTGTTGTGATACTAGAGATCGACTGATAATTTTTTAATTGAAAAAACATGGATCTCCTCTTGCATTTGGTGCATCTAGTCCAGTAGCTGTTGCTAAGAAACATGTGGGCAAATCGAAATCCACTACCTGGCAAATTTTTTCGAAACTTCAAACTCACGATACATCAAAATCTGCACACAATTGACTTGGCCATTGTTCTAACAGAACTGATCCTCTGCAGAATTGATAGTGAGAAAACAGATTGAAAAGGGATAGACAGAGAGTTGCCTCACCAGTCATAGTCTGATGCTGATAAAGAAACAGAGCTATTCAGAATCTAAAGCAGCACCATGAACAATGTTGGGAAGGCATACAATGAGACAAATTCAGAGGTTTTGCTTCATGACCACCAATATACACTTCACCATAACTAGAGCTCTGCTTCGACCATTCAACGACTAGTAGAATAGAAGGACAGAGGAGAATTACCCAATTGGGCTTGGCTTGCCATATAAAAACTAAAACTTGCCTCCACTGCATATGAAACATTCCCCCAGAATTACTAGTAATTATCTTAGAAAGAATTGAAATTGCCTCTGTACTTTTAGTTTTTGAACCCAACACTTTGTATTTAATTCCTAGCACAAAACTTATTGAATAAACACACAGCTAGGTTCCTAACAAAATATTCAGCCGAAGCAAATATAACGATCTCAATCACAATGATACAGACAGATTTTTTCCTTGCAAGTTTTTCATTAACAAATCCAAACTTACGTGGGCTCTCATCATGGGATAATGGCCCACCTAAGAAAATACAAAATACAATAACTTGGATCTGATCCAACAAATCTTCCTTAGATCGTTGTAGAATAGGAAAGAGGAGAATTACGCAATTGGGCTTGGCTTGCCATATAAAAACTAAATATTTGCTCCACTGCATATGAAACATTCCCCCAGAATCACTAGTAATTATCCTAGAAAGAATTGAAATTGCCTCTATACTTTTAGTTTTTGAACCCAACACTTTGCATTTTTTTTTTCCACAGAAAAAATCGGTAACCTTTTATTTATAAAAATGAAAAGTTACACATAGCATATGCATTGAAGCATTTTCAGAAGTTGCCCATTGGGCTCGTGTGCTTTGGCACACAATGCGGCGTAGCGGGGCTACCGTGCATTCAGAAAGAATGAAAGAAAAAGAAAAAGGAAGGGAGGAAGGGACAGAAAAATTGGTTCCAGGGAGTGAGTAGAATACTCCACCTCATGTTTTTCTCCCCTTCTTCTTTTCGACCTTGCGCCACTCTCCTTGGGTGGGCTCAATCGTTGCTAGGACTAACTGTGTTTCTGCTTTCTGTGGACCTGTATCTTTGTCTGAGTCTGAAGTATCTGAGGGGTGATGCCTTTTGATCCCTCCCATACTCAAATCCTCGCTTGTCTTCTCTGCCTGATTTGAATGGAGTTGTGAAACCTTGTTAGCTGATATGATTTCCTTTTGGGTCTCTTTTCCTTGGGTAGGCTCAGTATTCTCTGTGGGAGTAACTTCCTCCTCTGCTTCTGATTTATCGTCCTCTGAGTCAGGGGGGGGTATTGCCACCCTTTTCTCTGCTTCCCTTTTTGCTTCTTTTTACTGTTTGCTTTCTTGGCTTCTGGGCATGTACTTTGCAAGTGTCCTGTCAGCCTACAGATTCTGCATCTGAATGCAGTGTTTTCGTAGTCTAGTCCTTGCAGCCAGTTTTGTTGCTTGTATACTAGCCTTATACTTTCCGGCAGTCCTTTAATTAGATCAACTTCCACACAAATGTGTGCAAAGGTGTAGATCCTCTCGTCAATCCTCTCCAGATCTGTTTTGATATATTTCCTTATGCTGTTCCCAATTCCTTCCAAAACTCGCTCACTCCAAAAGTGAAGAGGAAGGTTATATAGGCGGACCCAGACTGGCATTCTGGAGACAGTCATTTTGTTTGGGTCAAAATCTGGAAACCATGGGGTCATAAAAAGACCCGTTGTTCCCCAAAACCAAGGCCCTGCACTGATGATTGTATCTCTGGCTTCCGTGGATGCAAACTTAACAATGAAAAACCCCTTGGAGCATAGATGTATATCACATTCCATGGTCCAACTAGTGTAGATCCAGTGAAATAGATCCATTGGCTTTGGCCAAAAACTGTTAAATCGACAGATTAGGGCTTGAGTTTCATATGACTTAACGTATTCTTCTAGTCCTGTAGAATCACTGTTGAGGGCTGGGGTTTGCCCAAGCTGATCTACTATGTATGGCCTAGGTGTATGTCCACCTTGATCTGGAGGGGACCCTGGATCTCTGTTGCCCTGTAATATGTTTTTGTAAGAGAAGCCTCCCTTGGGTTGTTGCTGAGATGTTGTCTTTTTCCCCTTGTCTCCTCCTGTGGTGCTTGGATGTCCCTGGGGCAGAGCACCTCCTCTCAGCCTAAGGTTTAAAGCAATGGTTGTTTCTGGGCTTATATTGTAGTTTTTCAGGGTTCTGCTATCCTGAAGGGACCATCTACCACTGAATAGATGTTGGATCTGAACAGGGTATCCCATCAATGCCCAGATTTGCTGTTTCAACTGCATAATGGTGCTTTCTGCATGTACCCACACTAGACTGGTTTTCCCCACAGGGGGTTTAATAAAAATCTGAAAACAAGTTGATGTTACCTGTTGCTTGGGTTCTGGCTGTTCTAGCTGCCCATGACCTTGCGCTGCCTCCAGATGCGAGAAAGGGGGCTGCCCCCATGGTATACACAGATAAGACCTCTTCCTTGCCTCATTCCAGATCTGGAGAAGCCAGGCTCGATCTATGGCTATGTATAGCGAGACTGTCTTCAGCCAGGGATCCTTCAAATGCTCTTTCTTGCATGAAAATCTCCATTTCCTGCTTGGATCCGATTTTCTTTTGCAGAGATGTTGATTTCGGCCGCTGACTCTTCCTGTAGCCGGTCGGGTTCTGGTATCCCTGCATGTACAGTGATGGCCGATATTTCAAGCACAACCCCCCCTCGAGGACCAGCACAAAGGGATCTAGGCCATTGAGAATTTGCGCCGGAAGTGCGTAGGTGCTGAGCACGTGGCCAATGGTGATAGAAACCCAAGCGCATCCCACAGACCACCCAATGCGCGCATCAGGACAGAGATCTCGGACAGACTGTGATGAGGGTGCTTGTTTCAAGTATGAGATCAAAAAAGAGGGCACAATCCGCCATTTAGGTCTGCAGGGGGCCCCAAGTATCAGCCCATCCGTCGCCTGGCCGCGCCTAAGAAGATCTTGGTTTCCTTGCCCCACAGAAGCACCACCACGAGGGACGGCAGTGGACCCCCAGAGTTCGAAACCATGAAAGCTCCTCCAGTTCAGCGAGATCCGACCTGCGGCGGCTGCGTTGGTAGCAAAAAACCCTAGGTCGAAAGAACATTCGCCCGCACTCTCCATTTTCAAAATTTTCACCCAACACTTTGCATTTAATTCCAAGCATAAAACTAATTGAATAAACACACAACTAGGTTCCTAACAAAATATTCAGCAGAAGCAAATATAATGATCTCAATCACAATGATACAAACAGATTTTTTCCCTATAAGTTTTCCATTAACAAATCCAAACTTAAGTGGGCTCTCATCATGGGATAATGGCCCACCTAAGAAAATACAAAATACAATAACTTGGATCTGATCCAACAAATCTTCCTTAAATCGTTGTTGGATATCTCCTGTAGATGTAGATCTATAGCCTCTCTGTACTCCCTCAAGTCCGACACACTGTTCACTAAGATGCCTCTTTCAATCTTGTGTTGTTGGTTGTTTATCTCCTCTTCTTAGCCTTGCTTTTATAATTTTACATTGAGCTAAAACCTTGATCCTAGCCTTAATCTCAAAGTGATTGACAATCAAGATTAAATCTCGACCCATTTGAGATCAATGGCTAAGATTGAAACAAAATCACTAAAGTAAGTTAATTTACTTTTCTTAATTTTCCATTAGCTCAATAAGCCAACATATTAATATGTGTGTTTTTTTGAAGCTAAATTTAGTTTAAGTTAGTTCTAAGAAGAATGTGGTTAAATTCTGTACGTTTAGACACAAGGCTTGTGTAGAAGTACATGCTCAAGCTACAAAACTCAACACTCCCTCGTAGCGGGAGATACTTTTGGAAGAACCTCCTCCACCTAGATCTGTCTCCAATCCCACCACATCATCCACTATTGTAGTTGCTCCCTCTGAATCAGAAGACTACCCTGCTACTCACTTTGGAATCTATTTTGAAGACTTGTTTCTCCTAACCATGCTCCTAGGAGGTTGCTCCCAAGCATTCATCAATGCTAGCTCTTACCAACTAGTTTTGATAGATTTGGAAGAGCTCCATTGCCTATCTTTTAGATTAGAAATTTGAGTCCTTGGTCTCAACTCAGTCTTAAAAGTTTCTTGCTCATTCTTTGTCACTATCAACAATCTTTGATCTAAGATTCCATAGGATCTGATTACACGTTGGCCTTGCAAGTTGTACAACTTACTGTTCCTGACACCAAGCCTTACTGCTGTGTCTTAGGTAGCTCCCTGTGAATGCATGAACACTTGTCCATTCTAGAGCACAACATCAAACCCTTTGTCCTTCAGAGTTGAGACTGAGAGCAAGTTTGTCCTGTGAATGCATGAACACTTGTCCATTTTGGAGCACAACATCAAACCCTTTGTCCTTCAGAGTTGAGACTGAGAGCAAGTTTGTCCTGTGAATGCATGAACACTTGTCCATTCTGGAGCACAACATCAAACCCTTTGTCCTTCAGAGTTGAGACTGAGAGCAAGTTTGTCTTCAACTCTGGGACATATAACACCTCAGCGACCTCCAAAGATCCTGTTGGTTTTAGCTGGAATAACATTGTTCCAACTCCCTTCACTATATGTATGGTACTCATACCAACTTTCACATACATGTATGATTTCGCCTTGGAAACACTAAGGAACACTTCCCTCATTCTTGTCATGTGGTGAGATGCTCTACTACCCACGAACCATGCATCACTGCCCACAAATTAGGTACTTCTAACACAAGCAACCACGAATGAGAAATCCTCCTCAAATTTTGTTGCAAACTCTTCAATTTCTACTAATGTTGTAACTCGTGCTTTCCGTTTGTCTTTCTTTTTGTTTGGACATTGGTTGGCATAATGTCTTGGCTTTTGACAGCAAAGCACTTGAATTTGCTCATGGACTTCTTCACATCATGAGAGGATCCTCCCTCTACTTTGTTCAATTTGGCAACCCCCTTGCCCTTTCTTACATGACCTGAAAGAGAAACGTTCTCCTCATCCCTTTTATCTTTTACCTAGTTTCCATGTAGAGCCTCTTCATGAGTCTCGTCTCGGGTAAAGTCATCTTTGGAAGATTCTCCCATGCCACGACTCCTTTAACGAAGGTGCCCCACTGCTTTGTGAACCCGTTTAGAGTTGTCCTTGCTAGTTTTGAGTTTGACACTTTCTCCCCTATTGCTACAAGCTCATCTTGTACTTTAGAAATTTGGGTGAGATAAGAAGAAACTGTCCACAAAGTTTGGTGGCTGTTAACCAGAGTTGTCATTCGTCCACATCTTGTGTTGGCTCTAAGAGTTCTGTTGCGGCTCAATTGTTACCTGTGGCAACTGTTTTGACAACTTTTCAAATCCATCATGTATTGTCACCCCTCAACTTAACTCAACCACTTGCGCACACTTTTCTTTGTGTCATGGGCTAGTTGTGCACAATTGGTTAAGGTGGCCTTTGGCCACTCAGTGTCCTCCCTCGATTAGATCTTCTTTGTTGTTGCCGCTACCTCTGCCATTGTGTTCCGACACCTAGTTGTAGCTCTACGTCTTATTGGTTGCATTTGCAGTACAACTTCCTCGCGGCTATGCCTTGTTCATTGTTGGCACATGCAATTTGTCTCCTCATAATGCGAGATTGGCTCATGTTCAACCATGGCCTTGTGTTGTCTCCTTGTCGTGCTCGCTTGACCATGATTCCCTATGATTGGACCTTGTTGAGAAATCAATGTTAGTAGGGTTTAGAGTTTGATTCATCTTTCTTGATAATTACTTGTGAAATATGTTGGCTTATTTAGTTTATCTTTCATCAAGCAATTACAAAATGATTTGTCTGAAGATCACAAGAACAAGAGACACAAGATGTAAGCGCACAACCAAGGAAAAGCCCCTATAGGGGGAAAACCCAGTCAATAACTATTCCTTTAGTAGATTCAAATCAAGATGAGGCACTTCCAGACTTCTAGGCCTAGACAAAGATTTTCTCCAACTACTAAGTCAACTCTCCCTTCTTGTAGATGTCCTTTTCTCAGCCTTCCAAGTGTCAACGCTTCAAGTGCAACTTCAGATCAAAATTTTGGCCCTAGCAGCAAATTTTCAGCCCCTAACTTCAGAATTTTGACCCTTCAACTGAAACATAATTTTGGCCCCATTTGGCTCAATATCTTCGCACGTGTGAGATAAAGGTAGCCCAAAAACTCGATTTTCTTCTTCCCAACTTCTCTCCTTCTCTTGCAATTTTGCACTCTTTTCCTGCTACTGCTTCTTAGAGATCGATCTTGTTGATGAGTCCCTCCAAATAAAGTCAAGCTGCTCAATATATAGGCTTCTTGTGGGGTTGAATTGCCCTAATCTAGGCTGATTTGGTGTGGAGGTGACAAATTACCTTTTTGACTAAAAAATAATTCTTTTTACATGATGCAAAAGCCCAAGAACGGTCTAATAATAATGACAATGACTTCAATGACTCAAGACAAAAGCTAGAGGTCCTCAATGGGGACTTTGACCTAGAAAACATTGACCCAAGCGTGGAACCCATGCTTTAATAAGTCATTTTCTTTAATAATAAAATTTTCTTTTGACAAGTACAACTATCAAGACTGAAGCTAGTTATATTCTTCAATAGTCCCTTAGTTGACAAGGCCTAGCATCTGCTTGTCATGGCCAGTACAGAGTTAGACCTACAGAGTTGGACAGAGCTAAGACAGAGTCGAGCTAAGACAAAGCGTCCCGACTAATGCTAATGAAGGGCTTCAGTTCAGTTCAGCCATGGTTAATGAGAACTAAGCTTCAGTCCCAAAACTAAGCTAGGTTACAATGCTTTAGCCCACTATAGCCTTTGGTTATGTGGCCATCGATCTAACTTACCCATGCAATAGTCTCCATGGAATGCACACAAATCCTACTTATGGATGAGTTATTACCAATGTTCCATGGTGATACATACCTCAAAGTGTGGGGCACACACCTCATGTTTCCCATGCTCTCGAGATAGGGGGTGCCTGGGCACACATTTTCCCATATCCCCCTTTTGGGAAACCTAGGGAAACACAAGGGGAAACATTTCCCTAGTGTGGGGAATGCATTTCCCCAAAAGGGGGACTTCTAGGTGTCCCCCCAAAAAGGGGTGCTTCTAGGCATCCCCGCTAGAAAAGGGGACATATGGATGTCACCTAGAAAAATGGGATGTCTAAGCATTCCCCCTAGAGAAGGGGTGCTTCTAGGCATCCCCAAATTTTTTCCTATAAAGGCTTATAAAATGAAAAAATAAGAAGCAATCAATTTAATAATAATAATAATAATAATATATAAAAACTTCTACCTCACTTTCACTTTGATTTACCTTTTATTTACTTTCACTCCTAGATGCTGATTTTATATTCAATGTTCATTATTGTCCATTAATAATTTTTCAGTTTTGACTATTGGCTCTAGATATCAATGGCCTTAGGCTGAGTCTTTGACTATTTTTGTTTGAGAGTAGTTTCAATTTACTATTTCAAACTTCAGTGTCTTCTATTTTTCTTAGTACTAATTAGATTTTATAATGATTAAAAAAACATATTATTTACAAGATATACATATAATTACAACATTTTTCTAACCCTTGGTTTCATATGCCAAGAGGTCTCTTGGACTTCTCATGACTATTGGTGTTCACTTAAGGCTTTTTGCCTTCCTCTCATATGAATAAGCCAAATTTACATAACCCACAAGGATTACGTTTCCAACATCCCCCCCTTAATCCGAAGGGGTGTATGAGTCAAAGAAGAGAGTTGAAATACATAGGTGTATGGCAAGCATTGGTTGGATGTGCTCTCTAAATTTGGTGGTTTAAGGGAGGCCACAAACCTAATGAGGTAGCAGAAGCCGAAGTCTTCTACTTGTGGTGGTTTAAAGTCGTCCACCAACTCCAGAACTTAGCTTGATGCAGGTCTTGGTACTGTTCCGAATTTGATTAGGCGCGTCTTCTGCAAAATGGAAGTGTTCCTTGATGATGGTTTAAAGATGACCACAAACTAATGAAATGGGTAGCAGTAGCCAGAGTCTTCTACTAGTGGTGGTTTAAGGCAGGCCTCCAACCAAATTGTGCTCATGGAACACGAGTCTGTTTCTGGCTACAACTCTGACTTTGGTTGGGCTTTCGCTGCAAGCTCTGGTTATGGCTGTGGCTTGGGCTCGCTTGATGGGACTTTGAAATTGGTAGCTGACTAACAGTTCCCCTTTGTCAAATGCAAGGTGAGAAGATGAAAATCTTTCCATACAAGATGTCAATACTCGAGAATGAATTCTACAGTATGATTGATATCTCTTTTGGATGTTGAAGACAATTGCCAAGAAACGATTCATCCAAGGTGAATCTTTACTCTTGTAGGTTTCTTCTGTCAGGAACATCTGTTTGAATGTTGAGTATGCTTTCCACAATTTTGGTAAGAGTGAAGATCAAAACATTGATATTTCATGTGGCCAACTTGATCACAATGTTGGCATTTTATAATCTAAAGTGGAAGTAGAGCAGGTGAAGATGAGCTGTCCTGAAGAAACACAACACTATGAAACTGGATTTGTTTGGGAGGTGAAAGGTCACTTCCTTTTCATAACCAAGACTGGTTCTATGCTTGTTGGTTATGACTTCTTCCCAAGGTCTAATGATATGCTTGGGAAGTGCTCGCTGAAATTCGACGTCTTCATGTGAATCTGCTCCTGAAGTGGCATCACTAATATGATTATATGCTGGCTGCTGATGGGTATCAATCTCAAACAACAAATTGTTTTGAACAAAAACCAGTTCAGAATGTTGATTCCATTGTTGTAATTTATCTTGTTGAAGTTGTGATTGAAGCTGAAGTAACTTGATTTTATCTTGTGAATCTTGTCAACAAGTTTTAACATGAGTAAGAGTTGCTTTATCCATGGTAATCATATTGTCAACAATGTAAAGTATTAGAGTATTTAGTGACTCTAAGAAATCAAGTTGAGCCATTTTGTCAACAATTTAAGCTTATTAGCAAATGAACAGTGTTGGATTCAACTGAAAACGCACCTGTCTACAATGTAGTTCAATTAGTAAACTTACAAAAGACTTTGCAAGTTACAATTCATTTTTGGGAGAACTACTTGCAAACTCTTCTCTAAGGCTGTTATTTTAAACTCTTGTGTCGCTGGTGGATCAGTTTGCCACCGCTACTTCATAACTCAGTCATGTCTAGAAATAATTTCTGGGCATCTCAGAACTGTGATGGCGCTGATAAAGGTCTAGGAATCAATGGATTAGGTGCTGGACGCTTTCAATTGAGTGGTTGAGGAAAAGTCAAGTCTAAGATCTAGTATCTGCAACAATGGGAAACTTGTGGAAGAAATCATTTTGAGCAATAACTTTTGGGATAGTTCTTTGAAAGTTTTAAAAATATGTGACCCAATTGTTGTTATGCTTTGCATGGTTGACAGTAACTGTGTAACACTGCCTCTTCAATGGGTTTTGTTTATGAGGGCATGCATCTTTGAAAGCAAGCTATTGCAAAAACTTTTAGTAATGAGTACAAGGAAATATGGGAGATAATAGATGCAAGATGAAGTATAGTCCCTTACATGCAACTGTCATTTGGATCCTAGTTTGTTTGTGCTCCAAGGAAATGATGATAGGGATATCATGAGTGGCCTTTGTGAGGTTTTTGAGAGGTTGAATGTAGTTCCAGGTATTGGCAGGATGGTTAGAGAGCAAATTCAGACCTACAGATTAGAACATGGGATATTTGGAAGCACTTCAGCCAAGACCAAACTGCTGTAGGCACATGGTAGGATTTATATGGAGCAGAAACACTTGAATTGCAATGTTTTGCAATTTGTGTTTGAAGCCAGTGATCACCTCGTCTTGTGAAAGGAACTGTATGAGCTTTAGCCATATGCATTCCAAGAAAAGAAACAAGTTATTATTTAGACAATTGGGGGATCTTGTTTAGGTTCATGGTAGTTCTTTTTCTCCATGCCTTGAGCCCTTTCCAATTGCAACAGAAGATCAAGATAATCTTTGCGGTGACACAAACAATGGTGAATCTAATCATAATGTGGATAGAATCAGTGATGAATATGAGGATCATGGTTCCAAAGCTTTTACTGCAACATGCACTTTTGATGAGTTAGCGCTTTATTGTAGCATGTAGATTACAAGAATGAAAAACGATAGAAATTGTGATCTTGTTTTATTTTTTGTAGAATCTTAGTTTGATGAAATATATCAA
Source organism: Pinus albicaulis (assembly GCA_034641835.2). Taxonomy (NCBI): domain Eukaryota; kingdom Viridiplantae; phylum Streptophyta; class Pinopsida; order Pinales; family Pinaceae; genus Pinus; species Pinus albicaulis. The sequence continues at coordinate 1,450,798,040 of CM076581.1, forward strand.
AGTCATAGATGTTTGATATTATGGACAACTTTCAAAAATTTAAAATTATAACAGTATGTTTTCTTTACAATTTGCATTTGCACTGTATGTTTAAGGAAGGCTTTGGATTTTATAGTGATTCATTAGTCATATATGTCTAAAAGCTTACCTACAATAATGCCAAACACAAGTCAACTATTTTAAATTACGAAAAAAAGTTCAAGCTTCAAAGTAGTTGAAAGTTTTAAAATATGAATAACATTGTCTACCTAGATACCCATTTACTATAAGTTAGCTTCTTAGCTCTCTTGCATATATGTAACTGGTTATGGATGGTGTCTTGAATTGCACTACTAGGGAACATCGTGTCCATGCACTGGAAAAGACTCTCCATGACGTAACCATCAGCATTGAAGGTGGGATTGTAAAGGTGGTTTCACTGTGAGTAGTATCCAACAATATGCAATGGACACTGAAGTTGATATTGCCACTTGGAAATTTTTTGTTCCTCCTTCTTCGTATGGATTAATCACTAAAATCTTCTTTGGCACTATTGGTTCCCTCATAGATATAGCCCATTGGTGGATTTTCCCTGTTAACCGACTGAAACACCTTAACCAATATATGAGAATCATCTCATTTGCTCCCTTCCATAAAAGCATCCTTGAATACAAGTGGCACTAACATTTGTCTATTGGTGTTTCTGTAGTATTTTGGTTGTCCATTACTCTCCTAAGCTGCCACTTTTCAGCAGAAATGATGTAGTGATACAAAATTTGTTGCAAGGAACAACCTCCTTGTTTTTGGTGTATTTCCTTGTTTGGTTGAGGATCCTATTTGGAAACATGGGATCCTACTTGAACGTAGTTCTGGTGGTGTGTCTTGGAAATGGCAATGCACTCTTCATAAGAATAACTGAAAGGGTTTTTACATGAATGCCGGCACACTTGTTGCATGAAGAAGGGAACAGGTTTATGGTTTTCAAAACAGCTCTAGCACATCAAAGGGCTCCAAGCCTCCCTATGAAAAAGAACATATTGGTGCTCAAAGGTTAGTATCAGGCTACATAGCCTTACGGATTTCATGGTTGTGTTTCCATGCTGTCATGTTTCCATGTGTCTCGATTTCAGATAAGGCTAATGTTTCAGCATCCTGAAATTTTATTTTGGCAAAAGTGCAATATTTCAGCTTCCATGCACTATGACCAAGCTAAGTCTCTTTTCTTTCCCATTTTCTAGTATTTCATGGATACAAAAGCTAGGATTTTAATGGCTTATGACATTTGAAAATAGCAGTGTTGTGATTGTTTGTGGCTCTTCAACAATACCGGATGAAAATAATAGCCAAATATACCCAAAATTCTCCATTCTTTCCCTTAAAATCATAGACCCAGCAAAGTTATGGTCTGAAAACTTGAACTCCCTTCTTTCCAGTGAATTTTTGGACTTCAAATTGTTGAAAATCTACATGAAGCCTCGTAAAACGACTTGAAAATCAGTCCAATTTTTCACCAGAATAAATGTCCTTTCAACTAAAAGCAGGAGCAAGAGTTGCTGAAAAATGGGGTAAAAAGGCCTGAAGACATTTTAAAATGTGCTGGCAGAGTTTCGAGAAAAGGGGACTCTGTAGTCTTTTAGAGACTCTGAGTGTTGTTTTGATCAGATTGTCAACTCGGCTTGCGAAGCAGGTGAGCTGAGTTGGCTCACCAATTACCCATCTAATTGGGCATGATCTCAGAAGGTTGTAACTAATTGCAAAGTTGAAAGGAGGTTTACATTTATAGCATTCTTCCATGTTATTTATCCGTTCTTTACCTGGTCTTTTTGAAAATGTTATCCACTGGATGGAGTTATTATCAGATCATAACAAAAATGACGACACAGAAGAGGATGCAGCTGCCTTCTGTTAATCAAAACCAGAGATTGACCAGAATCTCTAAATTGTTGATTTGTTATTAATAAATAATATGCAGTATTTTCATAATGCGAGGAGGATATATTGAGCTACAAATAAATGTTCAGGATTGTAACATTTTTCGATGTTAGTTGGCCCTTATAGCTTACTGGATTAGGAATTGATTCATTAGGTGCAAAAATTAGTGGAAAAGATTTTGATGTATTTATTTTATTATTTACAGTTTTTAATTTTATGCATTTGATGAAATATTGATTAATGTATAAATCGTTTGGGGTTATGCCAGGATGAGGAAGATGAATATGACAAAGTTGCGATTGGTAGGGAAGATGCAGGTGAACGGACTTATATGAGAGAGATTATGGATGTTGGTCTGAAGGTGAATTCCCACAACTCTCTGCCCAGATCTTTGTATGAACTAAAACACTCTTGGAGAGATCCCCGTGCAAACCATTTTGCAGCAAGCACCAGGCTTAAAGAAGATGACGAAGAGGCTGCTGCACATCCTGACACAGTAATGGTTGATAAGCTTAACTTAGGTGAAGAGGAAGAGGGCAGAAAACTGAATGATGACAAAGAAAATAAAAATCTCGAGGATACAATCAATGGAATGTCAAGAGAAGATGAGATCAACAGTTCACCTTTGCAAGAAGTCAAACCTGGAATAGTAGAGTTGAAGTCTATCATGAAAGTTAGGCATCAACAATACTTGGAATCTGAACCTTCACCTTTGGAAGAGGCAACAGGTGGATCTGGATTGTGTACTGCCCCATTTGATTCCAATATGCAGAAGACCAAGAAACGAGTGAGATTTGAGCCTGGAAGTAAAGGGGATCCCGCTGGACAGTTGGAACCTGAGAATGATGACATTGAAGGTGTGAACTCAAGAAAGAGACCATCAATAAGAGGATCCGGTTCTTCAGATTTAGTACAGAATGACTGTGTTGGAGTCCCTGACTATGTTACGAATCCCTCTAAATACATACACTATACATTGGATTGGTCAAATGAGGACAGCGACAGAATGAACATGCAAGCTTTTAAAGATTTTTCTCAGCTGGTAAAGTCATCTGGCTTTGCATCTGCACAACTGGATAATTCTGTGGAGCAAATAAGATCTGTTACTTATATTCCTAGAAAGAAAGCAGCATGCTTTGAGAAAATGAGGGAGAATTCAGATCACACAGTCAATTGTCAGACTACGGAGGAGGTTTCGAGTGAAAACGCTAATAAACCTGTTATTATTCCTGTTGGTATTGCTGCTAGTCAGACAACAGAAATTGATCTACCTGCAGTTGGTAATGCTGAAGGTGAATCGGAGGAATTGAACACCATAAACAGAAATGCCGGATTACCAAGATCACGACAATACAGGTCAAAAGCTAAAGCATACGTGGAGACGGAGGATTGACTGCATTTCAGAGAGTATTTTTCTGCATTTTTTTTGTTTTGTTTATATATGTATCCCATACAGAACCTGTAAATCCTTTTGTTTATGAAGATAATTTTGGTAGAGATGTCACCTTTGATGTATTAAAATTTGGTTCCTAACAAATATAAATTGTCTTCCTTTTGCATCTTTTCTCTTTCCATATGTCTAGAATATCATGGATATTTTGACATTGATTTTTCCTAGGATGTGTGCATGTCATGAGGGTTATTTGCTGATGCAGCTATTTTTGAAGGAAGTTTGATTGAATAGTGTTTGTTCATCGACCCGAATGTTGGGTAAATACACTTTCGGTTTCTTGAATTCAAAGTTGGGTTAAAATTGCAACTGCAAGGCATTACTTTCTGTGTCTGTAGCGTGATCAATTTGAAAACCATGTATGTGTTTGTGCCCGACAAGTGGGAGTACTCGTGCCAATGAAGTTGTCCACCAACATTGCATGGTTGAAGATGATAGTTTTACTAGAGTATTTATGTGTTTAGTATAGAATGATCATTGCGTAGCAGAGCGACGGGACATTTGTTTTTCCTTCTCAGGGATAGCATCAGCTCCAAGGCATTGGATGGCAGGAATTTTTCATGAAGGCTGCCAAGTATTCAGAGCAAATATGAATGATAAGAGATCGATATCGACGTTTTGACTTGGTGCACGCTGTGCTCCATTCTGGTTTATTATGTGTAGTTTATATTTGAAAAGTTTCAAGGTTGACTGTTTAAAGGGTTTTGATTGGTGGCTGGTTAATTTGTCCCATCTGCTTGAGATTACTCAATAAACCGATTAGAACTTGCTTATCTTTAAGTTTCTGTTACCTTTTGGGGTGAGATGACGGCGGGACCATGTTTCGTTGATGGTTTTATCTTTTTATAGCTTTTGTTCAAGACCAGCAGATTACGCTGTCGGTTTAGAAAGGATGTATAGGGAAGCAGAAAATGCACATGGTTATTTTGTCAGCAAATGGACACAGGATATTTTGTTATGTAATCTGGGGTCACAATAACTGGCTTAAATGGTGGTTAAGCTTCTAGCATCATGCGGGGGAAGTTAAATGCTTTGTGTGTGATGGCTGCTATAGGGGAAAATGGAATCTTGCCCGAGCAAAGTCTTGCAAAAGGAGGTCAATTTTTGATAATTGGTGCTTTTCGTTGTATGAATACTCAATGGAATGGGAGAACTTGGCCCTTTAATCACTTAAAAAATCTCTGTAATCATCCATCCATCTTACAACGGATACTTAATGTAATGGGAAAACTGAGCCCTTCAATCACCAAAAAAAAGATGGATACTTAATGTAATGGGAAAACTGAGCCCTTCAATCACCAAAAAAAATCTCTGTACGTATCCATCCATCTCTAAATGTGATCCTATCATTTGCAAAGCTTTTAAGATCTGTGATTAATAATGTTGGAAAAAATGCACTAGTCCTCATCTTAAATAACATCATGAATCGAGCCTAAGAAGAAATAATCGGTCCGTCTTTCTTCTCTCGTTTTTTAATTAAATGTGCAAAGTTTACTTTTTCAAAAGAAGGGCAGAAAAAATAGAAATAGATAATAATTATAGAAAGAATAGAAATTATTTTAACATCCATGAGGTTAAAGATAGTCTATGGGACAGATTTCCTGTGAAGTCTCACAATAAATGCTCCCAGCATCTCAACAAACCCCTTGCTGAATAGATTATTCCAAGAGATGGCTGCCAGAATATCTGCAAAACCTACTCTGCTGTCTTTGATGGCCTTTTCCAGCGCCCTGTTTCACAACGGAGTTGATGAGAATTAGTCTTTAATTGAGCAATAAGAATTTTGGTTCCATGAAATATTGGTGCCTATGTACTATTTTTGTTGATGATTATGAGTGGGATTAAACTTTTCAATATAATACTTTTTTTTTTTCTCCTAGCATCTTCTCACAAGTATGTTTTTGGAACTTATCCATAACAAAAGCTTTTATCCCAAGAATATTTGTGGGACACATGTTCAAGAAAATACCCCATTTAATAAACTATTTGTTATTTTCCCGCATCAAGTCTTTTTTTTGCACAATATGTCATTAAACACAACGTTATTTGCACAATTTTTTTAAATACTTTATGATTTGCATCATAGCAATTGCTTCAATAGGAGCAGCTCCTGTTTCACTTAACAAGACAACATAAAGAACTGCACTTTTACTTTTGAATTGGTTTGTAATCAAATGCATTTGAATTTTCTCAATTTGTTTCCTTTGCCTGTTGGATGTACTGCTGACCCACAATGCACCACTGTAGAGAATAACCAGAATCACTAGTGCACAACTGTAGATAATAACTATGATCACTAAAAGACCACAAGTGCACAATTGTAGAGAATAACCATAATCACTAAAAGCCCAAAAAGAATTAGAGTAGTTTTCTAGTCCCATAGATTAATTAAATAAAATAATTCGTAAACATAAGTAAAAATGAAAATTTTCTTTATGTAAAAGAAAAAAGACACTTGATTATCTACATAATATTAAAGTTCTTATATAAAAATAGAAAAATAAGAGATCAAATTTCTTCATAAATGGAATAATAAATGGAATAATTATTCATAGAATAATATAAATATGACGTTTATATAAAATTTTTATTACATTGCAAATATAAATGTTGTTTTCATATTAAAGCAGCTAAATTTTCACGAGGGTAAATTACTTTAGGTTGTCTTTGGGGGCAACTTAATTGGCAAAGGCCCACAAAAATGAAGTGTTATGTACCAAGAGATTTGAGGTTCAAGTCACTTGACTTACCTATATTTGTAGAAGTGGTATATGTAGGTACGTAGGGGTTGTAGTGGTAGCGGTTGGAATTGACCTCGTGTCACATGAGTAAGAGACCAACCCAGTTGCTGATTCCTCTAGTCACAAAAAAAGTACTTTTAGGTTGCAAGAACTAGACTGGTTGGCTATTATGTCATCTCTAGGTGCCTATCAGTGATGCATGGGATGATGATTATCACTGATAGAGAAGGTGCTAATGCAATGAAGAACATTGTGCCAATCATTGTTGGTCACAAGTTTGATATGTTCAATTAACCAAACCTATTTATCACATGATTTTGTAGGTTCAGATCAACCAACCATTAAGGATATGTGCATACTAGGGCATACTAAAGACATTGTTTGGCTTAGAGACGTCAACTTGTATAATTGTGTTTGTGTAGAGGTGGAACAACAATGGAAAATGCTAAATTTTCCATAACACACTTCAACAATGTTATGTATAATGGTTTCATCACTAGTACTTGGTGGCAAGTCTAACTACAATGTTTGGCAACATGGGTGCTTTCATGGGTAGTGAACACTTTTGTGGAGTGGTATTGAAGCACCTACAATTTCATCCACAACATCAAATGGAACAAGTTGAATGTAAATTGATTGGAGAACTTGGTTTATATGTATCACAACTTGTGATTATTGTCCCATTACTACGAGGAGACAAAGATCGATAAGAACTTGAAGACTTGGGACAACAATTCACATTAGCATAATTTGGAGGATGAAATGTTGGTTTTAAAACAATCGGAAAATGATCATATGCATGATGATGATTGTGTTGAGATGCCATCCCTATACACTTACGTTGGTCTCCAATTTTGGGACTTTACTAAGGGCTTCATCTTTAGTTTTACCTACATTTGCATTCCATTGGCATCTATGTTTTGCATGGTGTCTTTGATCTTAAAAGCTAAAACCACATGATTTCCATCCTTTAACTCTTGGTTGAAGAGCTTCACAAACATTTGTTGAAGTTTTAGTTTTGTGTGAGTCATACACATCATTTAACTTCCTTTATAGCACCATAATAATCTTTAATGGAAACAATATGAATACTCACATCTTCACTTTTTTTTTTTGTTGTAAATTTTGAAGAAGATTTCCCTTTTCCTGCCTAATTCAAGTAAGAGATCCATAGTACAACATATTCCAGGATAACTATACATAGTCACATCAATGAGACTTGTGATCCAGGTGGATATTGGTGGCCACCCACCTATTCCACTTGGGCCCCCACCATTGTCTCTTTCAGTTTTTCAGTTTCGGTATAACTTACTATTTTTAGCGGTTTTTCGGGTCCTGAACTTTCGGAGCCGTTTTGAGGCCCTAAACGACGTTTTTTGGGCATCGTGCCTCCAACTAATATCATTTTGTTCCGGAATGATATTTGTGGCAAAAGTTGTAGTCCTCGGATAGAGCTTTCTAATGATGTATCATGTGTGTCAAATGGAGATAGTATGCCAAATTTACGTCCCTGGGAAGTTGAAACACCAATTTACCTAAACGAGGCCCATAGTTTTGGCGCTTCATCACCTAGGGTTAGGTTTTTGGATGTTTAGGGTTCTCCATTGTTTCTCAATAATTTATAGGCACTCGAGCCTCATTGTAATAGAGTTCAGAGGCCTGTAGCCGCCACATCTCTTCTCAGAGATAACTACCAGCGCCCTAGCTAGTTTTATTTCCATTCTGTCTGTAAGCAAATTTCAGTTCTTTGATTGTAATGAAGCAAGTATTATTTCATGCATCTACTGTATTTGTAGTTTATGAGGTTTATTATGTTGCGTTCCTGCATAAATCTGGATCAACTTGAGCCTAGTTGGGGAGGTTATCATCAAACCTCCCAATAACGAAGATACCTAATTTGCATTTCCTTTCATTACAATCATAACAATTAGAGCATATGATTTAGTGTGGCATAAATAGACTTTAAGTTAATATTGTTTAGAATGAGTGGGTACGAACTATAACGAGCCTTCCTTTTTGTTTCTTTATAGGGTTAATTTAGGACATTGAATATGATTAAAATGGACCAAAAATGCCCATACCAAACAATATATTGAAATCAATTGTAAGACTTTAGTCTCAAACATTACATATATTGAGTTGAAAATCAATTAATAGCTATAGTCTCAAAAACATCCATAACACTAATGTCCATAGTTTTCAATTAATACTGACAATTCTTCTGCCTAACTAAGGAATGAAGAAGGGGTAGTGTCTCAAAGTGGTTTTTCTAGGATTTTGAAATTTGAGCTCACTACATGTGTTCATTCCTTGTTTCTTTGGCATTTCATCTGATTTCTTTCCCAATGTGTTTAGTTGAAGTTGGCTCCCATTTGGATGTTGACTTTGACATACTGTGACAGCAAAGAGAAAATGGATCCCAACGATGATAGATTTACGATTCAACTATTATATGTGTTGTGGTGTTGTGTGAATATTGTTTTCCCAATATTTTTGCCCTACCCCACCCTCTTGAGGTTGTACTCCTTTGGTCGGAGGAGAAACTCACAGCATGTCAAAACAAATGAAGACACGTAGTGCGAGCAAGAGAATAATACTTAGGATCCATGAGCCTTGAGCTAGGGAGGGGGGACTATGAAAACAATATATAATGCACTCATATGATACCAAAAGAAGAATTGCTTATTAAACTATTTGTAACCAGTCAACGTCTTTCCATTTTGATATCACACATCCCAAGTTGTAAACCTGGTTCTAGAAGGAGATGTAGGTTAGTGAGGGTAGGTAAGGTCCCTACCATATCCTTAGCTAGAGCTAGGTGATTTACAAAAGTTGGGTGAGAATTGACCAAAGGGGTTGCATGACTTACAACATTGGACTAGTCTCCTTTTTTGGGTAGACACACCCCAAAATTTAGTCATTCCAAATATCCCAACCGTATCAAAGGGTAGGCCTATCGATTTGGTTCCTAAAGCTAGTGGGAATTTATGGTCCCACCAATGGTATCGAGAAAGTTTATTTTGAAATCCTATCTTGAGATAATTTACCCAAGGAAACAACTTATTGATATCTCAATCTATGAATATGGTAAAAGTTTGTGTTGCTTTTCATGTTGAAATCCTTTCTATGGCACTTTGTGAGTAGAGTCCCTCTTGAGTTAATGATTGGGAATTTGGTTAGGGAGGTATGGAATCCACATGGGTGACATCGTATCGAGAAAGTTTATTTTGAAATCCTATTTTGAGATAATTTACCCAAGGAAACAACTTATTGATATCTCAATCTATGAATATGGTAAAAGTTTGTGTTGCTTTTCATGTTGAAACCTGTTCTATGACACTTTGTGAGTAGAGTCCCTCTTGAGTTAATTTGATTGGGAATTTGGTTAGGGAGGTATGGAATCCACATGGGTGACATTGTATCCGTACTTGAAATTTGAGTGAAGGCATTTTTTTATTTCAATTTGTGGACAAATCCCATGTTCACTAAGTTATCACTCACAACCCCTGGGTCTACAACACTTTGGTGGTATTTTCACCATGGGATGTGGGATTGTGTAGATTGAATTCTTTGGTATTCCCATGCTACTCTGGTTGCACCTTTTATGATTGTCATTCGCTTAATCGACCACAAATTTGTGAATTCTATGCTCTAGAGGAGGGGGTGTCTTAGAGTCAACCTATTTAAATCTCTTCAAGAGATTGCTCTCATTAAGGTTGGGGAAGGTGCTAAATCAACTTGTTACATATAAAATTGCTTAACGTTGTCAAATTTTGGATCATAAAATTCAGTTCTATTACATTGCAACAATGCTATGATGGTTGTTGGCTCTAGTGAGCCTCTTGCCTATGTTGAAAAGGTAGCATCCTACTCCCCCTTTGCACCCTTCTTGCAAATTTTCTTCTATAAGGTCCTCTCTACCCCTCCTCCACTCAATTCTCAATAAGAGAAACTGTTGGTGGCCTTTTGAAGAGAATTCGAGTCATTTTTCTAAACCATTGGGTTTTGGCTCTTAGTGTTTTTTTAAAATTTCAAACCATTTTTGAGTCCTAGATGAGCTTGGTGATAAGGAGGAGGTGATGGAAGACATTTTCGCCATTACGTAAGGAAATTTTCTTCATGAAATGTTACATGATTGACCTTAGTAAAAATTACAATGCAAGGCATTTGGGTCTCAACAGGGGGCCTTGAAATTCCATGTTTGCAAGAAATTATGGAACAACTTCGTGAAGAATGGTGTATTAAGGGTTGTCATGATTCAAGGCCTAATATTGTTTAAATGTAGGGAAATAAAGGGAATAATGCCATTTTTGAGAAATATTGCATAATCACGGCTTGAAGTAGACAACAAGGAGTAGTTGTAGGGAGGTAGACCACCTTCTTAAATCCTAAAGGCAACCAATATCTCTTCAAGATTCTCCTCCAAAAACTCGAAATTAGAGGTAGTCAAGCGAGTGGATGAACAAAGGGATCCAAGCTCCACTTCTCTCGAGTTCCAAGGGAACAAGGACATAATTTTTAGGGAGTTGTTGGTATCTACCTTCTAGCATAAATAGGCCAGAGCAAGAGCTCACTAGGATTCGATTTTTGGATGCATCTAGAGCACTCTTGGCTTTTGTATTAGACATTTATGACTTTCATTGTTCATGTAAAAGACTGGTTATGAAATAAGATGAGAATTTGGTTTATTTTCCACTGAGTTGATTTCAGGGAGCAGAGCTTGTGAGTTAGGTCCCAATCCATTGGCCTCAATATCTCTTGTGTACATGTGCATTTATTTTATGTCTTAGTAGTTGATTTCTTTTCATTACCTCTTTGGTAGCATTTAAAACATCAAAAATTACTGCTAAGCTTCCCTCTCTCACCTCTTCCATTGGAGCTTGAGGAGGAAGGTATTGCACCACAGACCAAATATCTTTCCAGTTTACGATTTCTTGGAAAAGTTAGATCATTGGTACTTTTCTTATCATGAACATGTTGTAGGTTTAGAGGTAGATCTATGGTTCACTTGCATAGGTATATTTATCTAAATTCAATTCATCTTTTCCATCATTTTTATGATAACTCTCTCAATGATGAAGGTATGAAAATATGTCTTGATTGCAAGTTTGGATAGAGCAGCAGAGAAGGCCCCCTTCAACACCATGATCTTGAGTTTTTCAGCCGTCATCAAACATCTTTCATCCAAATCACCTACAACCTTGTTGTTGAGGTCATCATTACATCATTGAGAGAAACCTTGTGGGTGCAAAACATGTTTTTTGAAAATATCTGAGCTTGGCCAACGGGTTGGATATCCTTCATCTATCAGGATTCACCTTTCCCCCACCTCTCCTAACCTTCTTCTAATCATTTATGGTATCCAAATCCTCTCGGCCTATTTCCTGTAACTTTTCAACTCTCCCAACCACTTGAGATACTCTCAATTTGCAGCGCGCCTCTTCATTTACAATCATAACAATTAGAGCATATGATTTAGTGTGGCATAAATAGACTTTAAGTTAATATTGTTTAGAATGAGTGGTTGAACTACAATGACCTTGTATTCCTTTTTGCTTCTTTATAGGTTAATTTAGGACATTGAATATGATTAAAATGGACGAAAGATGCCCCTGCAAACAATATATTGAAATCAATTGTAAGACTTTAGTCTCAAACATTCACATATATTAGATTGAAATCAATTGTATGGCTATAGTCTCAAACATTCCCATAACACTAATGTCCATAGTTCAATTAATATGACAAGTTATGCACTATTAAGGAAGGAAGAAGGGGTAGTGTCTAGAAATTGGTTTTGCTAGGATTTTGAGGTTTGAGCTCACTACATGTGTTCATTCCTTGTTTCTTTCACATTTATATAGTTTTCTTTCCCAATGTGTTTAGTTCAAGTTGGCTCTTGTTGGATGTTGACTTTGACATAAGGGAATAAAGAGAAAATGGATCCCAACTTGATAGTGGATTTTTTGATTCAACTATTATATGTGTTGGTAGTGGTGTGAATACTATTTTCCTAATATTTTTGCCTACCCCCACCCTCATGAGGGTTGTACTCCTTTTGGTCAGAGGGAGAGGCATCCCCACAAGCATATAAAACTTAAATAGAGAGAAGACACATAGTCTGAGCAAGAGAATAATACTTAGGATCCATGAGCCTTGAGCTAGTGAGGGGGGACTATGAAAACAATATATAATGCACTCATATGATACCAAAAGAAGAATTGCTTATTAAACTATTTGTAACCAGTCAACGTCTTTCCATTTTGATATCACACATCCCAAGTTGTAAACCTGGTTCCATGAAGGAGATGTAGGTTAGTGAGGGTAGGTAAGGTCCTTACCATATCCTTAGCTAGAGCTAGGTGATTTACGAAAGTTGGGTGACATTTGACCAAAGGGGTTGCATGACTTACAACATTGGACTGGTCTCCTTTTTTGGGTAGACACACCCCAAAATTTAGTCATTCCAAATATCCCTACCGTATCAAAGGGTAGGCCTATCGATTTGGTTCCTAAAGCTAGTGGGAATTTATGGTCCCACCAATGGTATCGAGAAAGTTTATTTTGAAATCCTATCTTGCGATAATTTACCCAAGGAAACAACTTATTGATATCTCAATCTATGAATATGGTAAAAGTTTGTGTTGCTTTTCATGTTGAAACCCTTTCTATGGCACTTTGTGAGTAGAGTCCCTCTTGAGTTAATGATTGGGAATTTGGTTAGGGAGGTATGGAATCCACATGGGTGACATTGTATCGAGAAAGTTTATTTTGAAATCCTATCTTGAGATAATTTACCCAAGGAAACAACTTATTGATATCTCAATCTATGAATATGGTAAAACTTTGTGTTGCTTTTCATGTTGAAACCCGTTCTATGACACTTTGTGAGTAGAGTCCCTCTTGAGTTAATTTGATTGGGAATTTGGTTAGGGAGGTATGGAATCCACATGGGTGACATTGTATCCGTACTTGAAATTTGAGTGAAGGCATTTTTTTATTTCAATTTGTGGACAAATCCCATGTTCACTAAGTTATCACTCACAACCCCTGGGTCTACAACACTTTGGTGGTATTTTCACCATGGGATGTGGGATTGTGTAGATTGAATTCTTTGGTATTCCCATGCTACTCTGGTTGCACCTTTTATGATTGTCATTCGCTTTATCGACCACAAACTTGTGAATTCTATGCTCTAGAGGAGGGGGTGTCTTAGAGTCAACCTATTTAAATCTCCTCAAGAGATTGCTCTCATTAAGTTTGGGGAAGGTGCTAAATCAACTTGTTACATATAAAATTGCTTAACGTTGTCAAAGTTTGGATCATAAAATTTAGTTCTATTACATTGCAACAATGCTATGATGGTTGTTGGCTCTAGTGAGCCTCTTGCCTATGTTGAAAAGGTAGCATCCTACCCCCCCTTTACACCCTTCTTGCAAATTTTCTTCTATAAGGTCCTCTCTACCCCTCCTCCACTCAATTCTCACTAAGAGAAATTGTTGGTGACCTTTTAAAGAGAACTCGAGTCATTTTTCTAAACCATTGGGTTTTGGCTCTTAGTGTTTTTTTAAAATTTCAAACCATTTTTGAGTCCTAGATGAGCTTGGTGATAAGGAGGAGGTGATGGAAGACATTTTCGCCATTACGTAAGGAAATTTTCTTCATGAAATGTTACATGATTGACCTTAGTAAAAAGTACAATGCAAGGCATTTGGGTCTCAACAGGGGGCCTTGAAATTCCATGTTTGCAAGAAATTATGGAACAACTTCATGAAGAATGGTGTATTAAGGGTTGTCATGATTCAAGGCCTAATATTGTTTAAATGTAGGGAAATAAAGGGAATAATGCCATTTTTGAGAAATATTGCATAATCACGGCTCGAAGTAGACAACAAGGAGTAGTTGTAGGGAGGTAGACCACCTTCTTAAATCCTAAAGGCAACCAATATCTCTTCAAGATTCTCCTCCAAAAACTCGAAATTAGAGGTAGTCAAGCAAGTGGATGAACAAAGGGAGCCAAGCTCCACTTCTCTTGAGTTCCAAGGGAACAAGGACCTAATTTTTAGGGAGTTGTTGGTATCTACCTTCTAGCATAAATAGGCCAGAGCAAGAACTCACTAGGATTCGATTTTTGGATGCATCTAGAGCACTCTTGGCTTTTGTATTAGACATTTATGACTTTCACTGTTCATGTAAAAGTTTGGTTATGAAATAAGATGAGAATTTGGTTTCTTTTCCACTGAGTTGATTTCAAGGAGCTGAGCTTGTGAGTTAGGTCCCAATCCATTGGCCTCAATATCTCTTGTGTACATGTGCATTTATTTTATGTCTTAGTAGTTGATTTCTTTTCATTACCTGTTTGGTAACATTTAAAACATCAAAACTTACTGCTAAGCTTCCCTCTCTCACCTGTTCCATTGGAGCTTGAGGAGGAAGGTATTCCACCACAGATGAAATATCTTTCCAGTTTACGATTTCTTGGAAAAGTTAGATAATTGGTACTTTTCTTATCATGAACATGTTGTAGGTTTAGAGGTAGATCTCTGGTTCAATTGCATAGGTATATTTATCTAAATTCAATTCATCTTTGCCATCATTTTTATGATAAATTTGTTAATGATGAAGGTATGAAAATATGTCTTGATTGCAAGTTTGGATAGAGCAACATAGAAGGCCCCCTTCAACACCATGATCTTGAGTTTTTTAGCCTTCATCAAACACCTTTCATCCAAATCACCTAAAACCTTGTCTTTGAGGTCATCATTACACCACTGAGAGAAACCTTGTGAGTGCAAAACATGTTTTTTTAAAATATATGAGCTTGGCCAAGGGGTTGGATATCCTTCATCTATCAGGATTCACCTTTCCCCCACATCTCTTAACCTTTCTCTCATCATTTTTAGTATCCAACTCCTCTCGGCCTATTTCCTGTAACTTTTCAACCCTCCCAACCACTTGAGATACACTCAATTTGCAGCTCGCCTCTTCATTTACAATCATAACAATTAGAGCATATGATTTAGTGTGGCATAAAAAGAATTTAAGTTAATATTGTTTAGAATGAGTGGTTGAACTACAATGACCTTGTCTTCCTTTTTGTTTCTTTATAGGTTAATTTAGGACATTGAATATGATTAAAATGGATGAAAAACGCCCATGCAAACAATATATTGAAATCAATTGTAAGACTTAAGTCTCAAACATTCACATATATTAGATTGAAATCAATTGTATGGCTATAGTCTCAAACATTCCCATAACACTAATGTCCATAGTTCAATTAATATGACAAGTTATGCACTATTAAGGAAGGAAGAAGGGGTAGTGTCTAGAAATTGGTTTTGCTAGGATTTTGAGGTTTGAGCTCACTACATGTGTTCATTCCTTGTTTCTTTCACATTTATCTAGTTTTCTTTCCCAATGTGTTTAGTTAAAGTTGGCTCTTGTTGGATGTTGACTTTGACATAAGGCAATAAAGAGAAAATGGATCCCAACTTGATAGTGGATTTTTTGATTCAACTATTATATGTGTTGGTAGTGGTGTGAATATTATTTTCCCAATATTTTTGCCTACCCCTACCATCATGAGGCTTGTACTCCTTTTGGTACGAGGGAGAGGCATCCCCACAAGCATATAAAACTTAAATAGAGAGAAGACACATAGTCTGAGCAAGAGAATAATACTTAGGATCCATGAGCCTTGAGCTAGTGAGGGGGGACTATGAAAACAATATATAATGCACTCATATGATACCAAAAGAAGAATTGCTTATTAAACTATTTGTAACCAGTCAACATCTTTCCATTTTGATATCACACATCCCAAGTTGTAAACCTGGTTCCATGAAGGATATGTAGGTTAGTGAGGGTAGGTAAGGTCCCTACCATATCCTTAGCTAGAGCTAGGTGATTTACGAAAGTTGGGTGAGATTTGACCAAAGGGGTTGCAAGACTTACAACATTGGATTGGTCGCCTTTTTTGGGTAGACACACCCCAAAATTTAGTCATTCCAAATATCCCTACTGTATCAAAGGGTAGGCCTATCGATTTGGTTCCTAAAGCTAGTGGGAATTTATGGTCCCACCAATGGTATCGAGAAAGTTTATTTTGAAATCCTATCTTGAGATAATTTACCCAAGGAAACAACTTATTGATATCTCAATCTATGAATATGGTAAAAGTTTGTGTTGCTTTTCATGTTGAAACCCTTTCTATGGCACTTTGTGAGTAGAGTCCCTCTTGAGTTAATGATTGGGAATTTGGTTAGGGAGGTATGGAATCCACATGGGTGACATTGTATCGAGAAATTTTATTTTGAAATCCTATCTTGAGATAATTTACCCAAGGAAACAACTTATTGATATCTCAATCTATGAATATGGTAAAAGTTTGTGTTGCTTTTCATGTTGAAACCCGTTCTATGACACTTTGTGAGTAGAGTCCCTCTTGAGTTAATTTGATTGGGATTTTGGTTAGGGAGGTATGGAATCCACATGGGTGACATTGTATCCGTACTTGAAATTTGAGTGAAGGCATTTTTTTATTTCAATTTGTGGACAAATCCCATGTTCACTAAGTTATCACTCACAACCCCTGGGTCTACAACACTTTGGTGGTATTTTCACCATGGGATGTGGGATTGTGTAGATTGAATTCTTTGGTATTCCCATGCTACTCTGGTTGCACCTTTTATGATTGTCATTGGCTTAATCGACCACAAACTTGTGAATTCTATGCTCTAGAGGAGGGGGTGTCTTAGAGTCAACCTATTTAAATCTCTTCAAGAGATTGATCTCATTAAGGTTGGGGAAGGTGCTAAATCAACTTGTTACATATAAAATTGCTTAACGTTGTCAAAGTTTGGATCATAAAATTCAGTTCTATTACATTACAACAATGCTATGATGGTTGTTGGCTCTAGTGAGCCTCTTGCCTATGTTGAAAAGGTAGCATCCTACCCACCCTTTGCACCCTTCTTGCAAATTTTATTCTATAAGGTCCTCTCTACCCCTCCTCCACTCAATTCTCAATAAGAGAAACTGTTGGTGGCCTTTTGAAGAGAATTCGAGTCATTTTTCTAAACCATTGGGTTTTGGCTCTTAGTGTTTTTTTTAAATTTCAAACCATTTTTGAGTCCTAGATGAGCTTGGTGATAAGGAGGAGGTGATGGAAGACATTTTCGCCATTACGTAAGGAAATTTTCTTCATGAAATGTTACATGATTGACCTTAGTAAAAAGTACAATGCAAGGCATTTGGGTCTCAACAAGGGGCCTTGAAATTCCATGTTTGCAAGAAATTATCGAACAACTTCATGAAGAATGGTGTATTAAGGGTTGTCATGATTCAAGGTCTAATATTGTTTAAATGTAGGGAAATAAAGGGAATAATGCCATTTTTGAGAAATATTTCATAATTAGGGCTCGAAGTAGACAACAAGGAGTAGTTGTAGGGAGGTAGACCACCTTCTTAAATCCTAAAGGCAACCAATATCTCTTCAAGATTCTCCTCCAAAAACTCGAAATTAGAGGTAGTTAAGCAAGTGGATGAACAAAGGGATCCAAGCTCCACTTCTCTCGAGTTCCAAGGGAACAAGGACCTAATTTTTAGGGAGTTGTTGGTATCTACCTTCTAGCATAAATAGGCCAGAGCAAGAGCTCACTAGGATTTGATTTTTGGATGCATCTAGAGCACTCTTGTATTTTGTATTAGACATTTATGACTTTCATTGTTCATGTAAAATATTGGTTATGAAATAAGATGAGAATTTGGTTTCTTTTCCACTCAGTTGATTTTAGGGAGCTGAGCTTGTGAGTTAGGTCCCAATCCATTGGCCTCAATATCTCTTGTGTACATGTGCATTTATTTTATGTCTTAGTAGTTGATTTATTTTCATTACCTGTTTGGTAGCATTTAAAACATTAAAACTTACTGCTAAGCTTCCCTCTCTCACCTCTTCCATTGGAGCTTGAGGAGGAAGGTATTGCACCACAGACCAAATATATTTCTAGTTTACGATTTCTTGGAAAAGTTAGATAATTGGTACTTTTCTTATCATGAACATGTTGTAGGTTTAGAGGTAGATCTCTGGTTCAATTGCATAGGTATATTTATCTAAATTTAATTCATCTTTGCCATCATTTTTATGATAACTTTGTCAATGATGAAGGTATGAAAATATGTCTTGATTGCAAGTTTGGATAGAGCAGCAAAGAAGGCCCCCTTCAACACCATGATCTTGAGTTTTTCAGCCTTCATCAAACACCTTCCATCCAAATCACCTACAACCTTGTCTTTGAGGTCATCATTACATCACTTAGAGAAACCTTGTGCGTGCAAAACATGTTTTTTGAAAATATCTGAGCTTGGCCAAGGGGTTGGATATCCTTCATCTATCAGGATTCACCTTTCCCCCACCTCTCCTAACCTTCTTCTCATCATTTCTGGTATCCAACTCCTCTCGGCCTATTTCCTATAACTTTTCAACCCTCCCAACCACTTGAGATACACTCAATTTGCAGCTCGCCTCTTCATTTTCAATCATAACAATTAGAGCATATGATTTAGTGTGGCATAAATAGACTTTAAGTTAATATTGTTTAGAATGAGTGGTTGAACTACAACGACCTTGTCTTCCTTTTTGTTTCTTTATAGGTTAATTTAGGACATTGAATATGATTAAAATGGACGAAAAATGCCCATGCAAACAATATATTGAAATCAATTGTAAGACTTTAGTCTCAAACATTCACATATATTAGATTGAAATCAATTGTATGGCTATAGTCTCAAACATTCCCATAACACTAATGTCCATAGTTCAATTAATATGACAAGTTATGCACTATTAAGGAAGGAATAAGTGGTAGTGTCTAGAAATTGGTTTTGCTAGGATTTTGAGGTTTGAGCTCACTACATGTGTTCATTCCTTGTTTCTTTCACATTTATCTAGTTTTCTTTCCCAATGTGTTTAGTTCAAGTTGGCTCTTGTTGGATGTTGACTTTGACATAATGGAATAAAGAGTAAATGGATCCCAACTTGATAGTGGATTTTTTGATTCAACTATTATATGTGTTGGTAGTGGTGTGAATATTGTTTTCCCAATATTTTTTCCTAGCCCCACCCTCATGAGGGTTGCACTCCTTTTGGTCGGAGGGAGAGGCATCCCCACAAGCATATAAAACTTAAATAGAGAGAAGACACGTAGTGTGAGCAAGAGAATAATACTTAGGATCCTTGAGCCTTGAGCTAGGGAGGGGGGACTATGAAAACAATATATAATGCACTCATATGATACCAAAATAAGAATTGCTTATTAAACTATTTCTAACTAGTCAATGTATTTCCATTTTGATATCACACATCCCAAGTTGTAAACCTGGTTCCATGAAGGAGATGTAGGTTAGTGAGGGTAGGTAAGGTCCCTACCATATCCTTAGCTAGAGCTAGGTGATTTACAAAAGTTAGGTGAGATTTGACCAAAGGGGTTGCATGACTTACAACATTGGACTGGTCGCCTTTTTTGGGTAGACACACACCAAAATTTAGTCATTCCAAATATCCCTACTGTATCAAAGGGTAGGCCTATCGATTTGGTTCATAAAGCTAGTGGGAATTTATGGTCCCACCAATGGTATCGAGAAAGTTTATTTTGAAATCCTATCTTGAGATAATTTACCCAAGGAAACAACTTATTGATATCTCAATCTATGAATATGGTAAAAGTTTGTGTTGATTTTCATGTTGAAACCCTTTGAATGGCACTTTGTGAGTAGAGTCCCTCTTGAGTTAATGATTGGGAATTTGGTTAGGGAGGTATGGAATCCACATGGGTGACATTGTATCGAGAAAGTTTATTTTGAAATCCTATCTTGAGATAATTTACCCAAGGAGAAAAATTATTGATATATCAATCTATGAATATGGTAAAATTTTGTGATGCTTTTCATGTTGAAAACCGTTCTATGACACTTTGTGAGTAGAGTCCTCTTGAGTTAATTTGATTGGGAATTTGGTTAGGGAGGTATGGAATCCACATGGGTGACATTGTATCCGTACTTGAAATTTGAGTGAAGGAATCTTTTTATTTCAATTTGTGGACAGATCCCATGTTCACTAAGTTATCACTCACAACCCCTGGGTCTACAACCCTTTGGTGGTATTTTCACCATGGGATGTGGGATTGTGTAGATTGAATTCTTTGGTATTCCCATGCCACTCTGGTTGCACCTTTTATGATTGTCATTGGCTTAATCGACCACAAAATTGTGAATTCTATGCTCTAGAGGAGGGGGTGTCTTAGAGTCAACCTATTTAAATCTCTTTAAGAGATTGCTCTCATTAAGGTTGGGGAAAGTGCTAAATCAACTTGTTACATATAAAATTGCTTAACGTTGTCAAAGTTTGGATCATAAAATTCAGTTCTATTACATTGCAACAATGCTATGATGGTTGTTGGCTCTAGTGAGCCTCTTGCCTATGTTGAAAAGGTAGCATCCTACCCCCCCTTTGCACCCTTCTTGAAAATTTTCTTCTATAAGGTCCTCTCTAACCCTCCTCCACTCAGTTCTCAATAAGAGAAACTGTTGGTGGCCTTTTGAAGAGAATTCGAGTCATATTTCTAAACCATTGGGTTTTGGCTCTTAGTGTTTTTTTTTTTAAATTTCAAACCATTTTTAAGTCCTACATGAGCTTGGTGATAAGGAGGGGGTGATGGAAGACATTTTCGCCACTACGTAAGGAAATTTTCTTCATGAAATGTTACATGATTTACCTTATTAAAAAGTACAATGCAAGGCATTTGGGTCTCAATAGGGGGCCTTGAAATTCCATGTTTGCAAGAAATTATGGAACAACTTCATGAAGAATGGTGTATTAAGGGTTGTCATGATTCAAGGCCTAATATTGTTTAAATGTAGGGAAATAAAGGGAATAATTCCATTTTTGAGAAATATTGCATAATCAGGGCTTGAAGTAGACAACAAGGAGTAGTTGTAGGGAGGTAGACGACCTTCTTAAATCCTAAAGGCAACCAATATCTCTTCAAGATTCTCCTCCAAAAACTCGAAATTAGAGGTAGTCAAGCAAGTGGATGAACAAAGGGATCCAAGCCCCACTTCTCTCCAGTTCCAAGGGAACAAAGACCTAATTTTTAGGGAGTTTTTGGTATCTACCTTCTAGCATAAATAGGCCAGAGCAAGAGCTCACTAGGATTCGATTTTTGGATGCATCTAGAGCACTCTTGGCTTTTGTATTAGACATTTATGACTTTCATTGTTCATGTAAAAATCTGGTTATGAAATAAGATGAGAATTTGGTTTCTTTTCCACTGAGTTGATTTCAGGGAGCTGAGCTTGTGAGTTAGGTCCCAATCCATTGGCCTCAATATCTCTTGTGTACATGTGCATTTATTTTATGTCTTAGTAGTTGATTTATTTTCATTACCTGTTTGGTAGCATTTAAAACATTAAAAATTACTGCTAAGCTTCCCTCTCTCACCTCTTCCATTGGAGCTTGAGGAGGAAGGTATTCCACCACAGACCAAATATCCTTCCAGTTTACGATTTCTTGGAAAAGTTAGATAATTGGTACTTTTCTTATCATGAACATGTTGTAGGTTTAGAGGTAGATCTTTGGTTCAATTGCATAGGTATATTTATCTAAATTCAATTCATTGTTGCCACCATTTTTATGATAACTTTGTCAATGATGAAGGTATGAAAATATGTCTTGATTACAAGTTTGGATAGAGCAGCAGAGAAGGCCCCCTTCAACACCATGATCTTGAGTTTTTCAACCTTCATCAAACACCTTCCATCCAAATCACCTACAACCTTGTCTTTGAGGTCATCATTACATCATTGAGAGAAACCTTGTGGGTGCAAAACATGTTTTTTGAAAATATCTGAGCTTGGCCAAGGGGTTGGATATCCTTCATCTATCAGGATTCACCTTTCCCCCACCTCTCCTAACCTTCTTCTCATCATTTTTGGTATCCAACTCCTCTCGGTTTGTTTCCTGTAACTTTTCAGGACATATTGTAACACTACATGAAATCTTGTAGCAGTGCCAAATGCCCTCTCCTTCAACCCAAAATCACTCTTCCACTTCACTTGAGCCTAGCCAAGCCACAAATAGACCTTTTGCCTTGAATATTTGGTCTAGGGACCCTCTTAGACCACTCAAGTGCCTCCTTTTCATGCAAAAAAAGCCATTTTGAAGTGTGATTAGTCCATTACAAGATGCATCATTAACTATAGTAGTTAAGCATAAGTTAGATAGGACTTAGTTAGTCATTGATTCAACATGTGTGCTCTAGATTAGTTTCCTTTTATGCAATTCAATTCAATAATCTAGACTATGAATTCCACTTAGTTTAATTTCCTTTTCTTGCTTTAGCATAAGTATGAATATTTCTTTCTTGCAAAGGTAGACAATAGTTAGATGAATTAGTGTGATATAGAGTTGTTTCTTTCCTTGTCAACAGAGTAATGGTCATGATCTATTTCCAGTCTTAAATTGCATTTAGAAGTGCGACAAACTTCCTTTCCAAGAGTAACCTTAGTTACTAACACCTCATTGTAGAACTAAGATTAGGTTGGCACACGTAGAGCTCATCTGTTGTGCATATAGCACTCTCACCTCCAAGTTTGTACGAGCCCCGGGTTGATAAAGTAAAGTTGAGTAGCCTCTAGGAGTTGCAACACTCTTGGTGCAATACCAAGGCTCACCACTTTTTGGCGTTGTTGTCGGGGAGGTGTCTAAGTACATGTTTATTTCTTCTTAAGAATTATTTTCTACTTTCTGTTTTACATTTAGTTCCAATATATTGAAAAACACAAAAAAAATTTACTTTCATGCCTCGTAGGAGTAGGGACAACTAAGGTACATTCTTACCAAAAACCCCCACATCCCGACATAGTCACCCTTCACTCTTCTTTAGTGACTGTGAGGTAGAACACCTTATAGTTGAACCACTTGAAATATTTGAAGAACCTATTAGGGAAGAAGAGGAACTTACTTCTCCTGAGGAACCTACCTCACCAATTCAAGCCATGGATGAAACTAGGTCCCAATGAGTCTTTCCCATTATAGAAACTCATTGAGAAACTAGAATGAAGAACACGAGTCCCTCATCTCTGCCACATTTCCATGGCCTTACTTCTGAGGATCCTGACACCTTCATGTTCGAGTTTGCTGTTGTCTGTAAGAATTATGACTATGCCTTAGATGACCAAAAGCTGAAAATTTTCCCATCCACCCTCAAGGATGCAGCTTTGCGCTGGTTCATGGGTTTTCCTCGGAACAATATCACTACCTGGGCATAGATACAAGAATATTTCAACAACAAATATAGAGACTATTTCAGGTACAAAGAGAAAAAATATGAGATATTTAGGATGACTCTGGGACCTGATGAATCCCCAGAGAATTATGAAGAAATATTCCAACTGAACAATAAAATATCCAACTGCACCCGTGATCCTGGATCACTCAAATTGGTACTTCTCCGAGGGATCAGGGAAGTGGTGATAGAAACCCTTAATATCTTGTATGGAGGAGATATGTACTAGCTACCTTATGAGGACATCAAGACTGTTTTTAGTAACCACTCTAGGGAATCTAGGAAGAAAAGTAGAGCTAGCCAAAGCATGAACAACATCCCCTCCTCTTCCACCTCCATCTAGCATGACATTAGAAACATGTTGGAGGACTTCAAAAGTGAAATGTTGCACACCATTGCTTTTCAAATGGACACATTGTAGATCAAAAGGAAACAAGAGGAAGAAGAGAGAGTCTTAGCTATCTTCTGTCCTATATGTACCAGAAAACACCTTTGAAATGAATGTCCACTAAATGTCATAGAGGTTTCCTTAGTTTATGAAGAGAATCATGCCACAGATAAATGTCCCTCCATACGTGGTCTCAAAGCTGTATATCAAGGTGGGGAAGGAGGAATAGATCAACTCTGTTACATAAATCAGAGAAGGAATCAAGGGCCTCGATTATATCAGCAGCGCATGCAAGGTGCACCTTACTCCTACTACCATGCAAACTAGAATGCACCTATTCAGTCTTGGTATACCTCCAATCCTCCATCATGGCCTATACCTCCTACTTTTCCTTATACCCCTCCATATCACTCTCAGCTTGTAAATCAAACCTTCCAACAATATGTTCCTCAACCACCTCAGTGGAGCAATCCCACAAGGGTGGATGCCCCAACACAACCAACCACCTACTTTACTGCCGCCACCCCAACCTCAAACTTAGCTCACTCATTCTACTCCACCTAAGTTGCCTCAGATGCCTGACCAGCGCAATCAAAAACCAAACAACAAGCAGGAACAATAGGTCTACAGTGGAGAATCATCCTATCCAGCTTATGCTGAGGAGATACATGAAATTAACCTCAGGTCTGGAAAAGTGCTCCCAAGCACTCATCCTCCATCTCCACCTATAGAGGTTGAGGAGGAAAATGAATAAATCAACCCTTAGACCAATCAACCTCATTTTCCTGAGCACCTAATCCGCCATAGTCAACACACCCCATAAGAGATTGAACTTCTGGGAGAATTGAAGAATATGTGTGAAAATACCCCTTCTCCAAGCCATTAAGGATGTTCTTATTTACAATAGGCTCATCAAACAAAAGTGCTTTAAAAAGCCTAGGAGAAATAAGAAAGATACCCCTAGCATCACTGTTGTAGGACACATGTCTGACTTAATGTTGGGAAGGTTTATCTTCCCGAAGTACCTGGACCCTAGAAGTACAATAGTAGATGTACACATCGATGGTATCATTGTCCCCCACACTTTGATTGATCTTGGGGCTGCCATTAATGTGATGACCAAGGAAACTGTGTTTAAATTCAACCTCCAAGGAGCCTTGAGGAAGACCACCACAGTTCTGCAACTTGCAGACAGATCCAAAGTAGCTCCAGAAGGAGTTGTTGAGGATGTTATGGTCTCGATTGAATCATGGGAGTACCCCACAAACTTCGTGGTCCTTTAGCAAAAAACCAAGTTTAATGGATACCCTCTCATTTTAGGAGGACCTTGGTTGGTCACTGTTGATGATTATATCAGTTGTAGGGCCAGAAACATGGCTATCAAGAATGGGCCTGTTGTAATGTAGTTGACGCATGGGCGAACGAAATACACTGTGCTTAATAGGAGGCTGCTTTCCTACAAGCAAGTCACAGGTCAATTGGTTTGTCAGACGTTAGTGGAATGAGTTCAACATGTAATAAGCTAAGTTAAATGGAAACATAACATGCTACATAAACAAAGAAATAAAAACAAAATAACATGTACAAGAACATGCTCAATCGAGCAAAAAAACTAATAACTCAACAATGGAGAGCTCTCTCCCTTTATTAAGTGCTAGTAGTAGTAGAAGATAGAATGCTAAATTTATTGTAGTGGATCCTTAGAGCTACAAAGCTCCAATATCCAAGACAA
This sequence comes from Pinus albicaulis, assembly GCA_034641835.2. NCBI lineage: Eukaryota > Viridiplantae > Streptophyta > Pinopsida > Pinales > Pinaceae > Pinus > Pinus albicaulis. The sequence goes on from CM076581.1 coordinate 1,450,823,607, forward strand.
GGGGGTCTCTCCCCCTCAATCTTTCAACAATTCTCTCTTCCCTCTCGAAGGATGGTAGATCAACGGACATGTGGTGAACTCTTCTCTCTTGGATTGAGGTGTTGGATGGCTAACAACTGAATCCTTCCAATCCTCTTGTTGCTGGACAAAAGAAGCTAGTTTTCTCCTGAGAAATTTGGCCAGCATAACAATGTGTTCTCATGTTTCTCTTCCCATGGCTAGATTTTATAGACAAATTTCAAATTTTCCCTCCCTCTCTTGGTACAAGATGGATGTTGACACAAGAGTGGTGGTATGATTCCTTTGTGTAATGCACTAAAGTCTCAAGGTGGCTGTACTTGGCTAGCTTGACTGAGAATATTTTTCTCTAAGTGTGCCAAGTGGTCTCAGATGATGACTTTCTGCATCCTCAGGACCATGTGACTCTTTGAGGGATAGCTGCGATGATCTTCGCGGTTATCGAAGAAAAAACCACAATGATCGCCTGGGGTCAGTGCTTCTTGTGCGTAGTTTAATAAATTTTCCTGCTTGACCTTAGGAAAAGTTAAATTTTTAGTTCCTTTAATGTATTTCTTCCCTGTAAATCTTTATTTGTACCTTCTTCTTGACATTTTCTAATGTCTTTTGCTTGTAATATTTTCCAGTGTTAACAGGGCCCTTGTCCAAAGATTTGGTATTATATTCTCCTGCCCAACATTCCATTGACTATGACCTACCCTTGTGGTTGGAGGATGAAGAAGAAGAATATGAAGTGTACAATACCACACCCTACCCCATTTGTACCATAGATACTGTTCTTAGAGGGGGGAAACCTGATGAGGACGATATCATCGACCACATCCGCTAACCCCCTAGTGCCATTTCACTCGATGAACTAGTGAGAGAATCTGAAAGCCACCCTTGGATTGAGCTTCACTTAGTTGACTCAATCTCTGAAGCCACCAATGTTGTGGAATTCGGCCCGTCCAAATCCCTGAAGATTAATTCATCCCTCTCGACCAAAGGAGAAGAACAACTATGCCAGCTCCTGAGGGAATCCTTATGTTATTTTACTCAAGACTACAAGGACTTGAAAGGGGTGCATCCCTCAGTGTGCACACATCATATCTATATTAAAGAGGGATGCAAGCTTGTTCTCCAGCCCCAAAGGAGGATGAACCCATCCTTAAAAGGCATAGTGAAGGAGGAACTCCAGAAGTTGCTGGATGCAAGTTTCATCTACCCACATCAGACAATGAGTGGGTGTCTCCTCTTGTTCTCGTTCCAAAGAAAAATGGGAAGTGGTGAATCTGTGTTGACTACCGAGAACTAAAAAAATACACTAAGAAATAAAATTTCCCCTTGCCCTTTATAGATCAAGTCCTGGATGGTTTTGCAGGAAATAAGTTTTTCTCTTTTCTGGATGGATTCAGTGGGTATAATCAGATTTAGATCACCCTTGAGGACCAGGACAAGACCACATTCACTTGTCCTTAGTTAAATTTCGCTTACAGAGTCCTTCCTTTGGCCTGTGCAATGCCCCTGCTACTTTCTAGAGAGCAATCTTGAGCATTTTTTTATAAACTAGTCCATGATTATGTAGAGATCTACATGGATGATTTCACACGTTATGGGTATGATTTCCAAGAGGCTCTCTCCAATCTGGGAAAAGTGTTGAGGAAGTGCATTGAAATTCATCTCTCCCCAAGTCCTGAAAAATGTCAATTTTTGAAAAGGGCATGGATAGTCCTATGACTCTCCTTATCACAAGTAGGAATACAAGTAGGCCCAAACAAAATCACCATCATAAAAAGGGTGCCCATTCCTAAAAGGCAGAGAGATATCAGAAATTTCCTAGGGTTGGCTGGTTACTATAGGAGGTTCATTAAGGACTTCAACAAAGTGGCTTTGCCATTATTTGGATTGTTGGCCAAGGATTATGAGTTTTTCTGGATTATTTTTTGTCAAGAGGCTTTTGATCTCATCAAGGAAAAAATAACCACTGCCCCTATATTTCGAGCCAGGGCAGTCTTGTGGGATGGAAACCTCTACTGAGGAACCCCACCTGTCTTCAAAAGAAAAAAACAAAAAAATGAAAGAAGAAAGGATAAAAAGATCCAAAAGAATGAAATAACACCTATGCACTAACCTGTTTCCTATTTTACAGGTTGCTGAACAGGGACAATATGGACAAAGGGAGAAAAATTACTTCCATCTCTCTCTCTCCTCTGCCTATCAACTCCATGTCCAACCTCAACATGCATTACTTCCTCCATTTCTACCATGAGGTGAGAAAAAATTCTATTTTTATCTTGTTTTCTATAGTGCTACAGGATGTTCTAGGATGCTATAGGAAACCATGTAATGATACATAAAAGCTACCCAAGGCTGAATAAGCTCACCCAAGGTTATCTAACCCTAAAAATACATAAAAATTGTTTCTCCACCTATGTCTACCATCCCTAACCATCACTGCATCCCATGCATGAAGACTCACTCATCAAATCCTCTACTTTGCCATTGTGAGCTAGTTTGTGTTAAATAAAACACACATGGGCTATTTTCTCATGTTTTCCTCCACTACACCACTCCATCCACATCCTAACACCACCCTTAGAATATATACACTCTTTTTCATCCTTCCTCAAGACAGTCTGAGCTCCAAAACTGTAACAAGGAAACTGCTACAGGAAGATGATCACTTCTTGTAGCACATATGTGCATGCATCTATCACATCAAAGGCATTAGATGAATGATGAAGATCTGATCCTGAAGATCACCAGGGGACTCCATAAGGGAAGCTACATTAGCAGTAGCATCCTAGGATCTCCATGAGGTACCTACAAAAGACACAACAAGCAAAAACACAGTAAGCATATCACTCAAAATAAAATAATAAAAAAGGGGAAAAAACACAACAAATAAAACATATTAGTTGTAACCATCACAGTGCTCCAGCGTGCATCAAACGATCCCGCGACTCATCAACTATTAGGTAGGCTCAGGTCTGGCTCCCTCACCCTCTCGCTATGCATCATTTGACGAAATTAGTAAATGTCCATAAAATAGAGTTTAATAGGCAAAAAGGTGGCGAGTTAAATTGGCCACCCTTGAATAGTTAAAGTGAAAAGTTGGTGGAGGTACATGCCACATGGAGATGTCACATCAGTTAGGGGAAGGATAAAAAGAAGTGGGAGCTTATTACAAGGCAAAAGGGAATGATAGGCTCAAGTGGGACCAACGATCCAAATATGGAAACTTCGTACCAAATCCACATCACCAATACGCTTCGATCCCGCTTAATTTAGAATAAAAATGGCACTTTGGCTCATTTATCCTCATTCTATTGCTCATTTCAAGATTAGTTAGAAAAGGAAAAAGGCAAGAGACACCATGGAGCTTCGATCCATGGTCGAATTTCGCATGCAGACCATGCTACAGGAAATTCTACTACTGCTACAAGAAGTTTCTAGGGAAGCCAAAAAGGGTTGAGAGGTGAAATGAAAACCACCATCATGGTGTATTAACACCCCAACAACATTATTCAAGTAAGAAGCATCATAATTGTAGAGGTAAGTGGCCATCACCCCCATCAAGTTGCAATAATTTTCATGGTAAATTAAGTCAAGCCATAATTCAGTAAATTAAAGGGCTGTTTAAAGGGATAAGGGATAAGAAAATCACATTTTGTGAAAATTTAAAATATTTGAGGTCCCATATCACAGTGCCTTTGGAAACAAGCCACAAACAACCATATCTCTAACACAGTCACTAGATGGGGGGAGGTTCCAATAGAAGGGAACCCACATACACCAAGATAATTAGGCTACATCCTCCTGTCATAAACATCTTTAGAAACCATCAATGGTTGGGGTCCTTCGAGCTCCTCAAGGGGTATAATGATGAAGTGGCTCGAGAGTTTGCAGTGGCCTTGCACTCTCAGGAAGATGATAGTGCCACCATAGTGATAAGGGGCTAGAAATTACCATAACCCTTGAGCTCAAGCAGAGTCACCACCTTACCTATGGGAATTAAATGGGACAAGGAGGATATAGTCTCTAGTATTGTTTCTAAGAAGAGTTTCTTCTTGCACAATGAGGAATACATTAAAGATAAGAATGGGGTAAGAATGGAGATTCTGCCTTACCCATGGGATGAAGTAGCTTATCATATCACAAAGTATATCTCTTGTGAGGGAAGACTAAGTGTGGTCTATGGATATCACTTTAGGTTATTTCATGAACTCAGGTTCAAAGGGGATCTGCCTTTAGATCAGAGAATGAATATCCCATATTTCCTCCTTTGCTCAATCAGATATATGAGCTAGAGGGTAAGGGATAGGAAATATCAACACCTATATCATCATGGTATCATCAAAATCATAATTGAATATGTTTTAAATAGATTCAAAATCCCTATACCTTGGTACACTTTCATTGACATGGACAGAGAATCCTTAAATGGGACACAAAACACTACCCTTGGAGAGACCCCTGCCTCTAGCCTTGGAGAAAGGGGATTTAAATCAGGAGAATAAGGGACTGAAAGGATAGAGGAGGAAGAGGAAATGGAAACAGACGCAAAAACCACATAAGATGAAGAAGAAAAGAAAGAAGAGAAGAGACAGAAGAGAAATAAGAGAAGAGACAAAAGAGAAAGAAGAAGAAGAAGAGAAAGAAGAATAAGAGAAAGAAGAAATAGAGGAAGAGGGAATATAGAATAATAAGAAATCCTAGACTGAAATATTTCCACTGACATCTACACTCAACGAACTAGCCTTTCACCAAGGACCACTAAAAAATAAGTGATGCCACTACAACCACTCTAAGCACCCTTGTGAAAGAGAAAATAAAGAGGCATACTCCCATGTATTTGAAGACTAGGAAAAGCGCCATGGTGAGACAGGGGAGGCCTTAAACTCCAACCAAGAGCCCCATCACAATTGAGGAGTCACCTAATAAAAAAAGAGAAATAGGGCTAGAGGAGGGAAATATTCAAGAGGCCACTTCACCCAAAAAACACCTATGACCTACACAAGAAGGCACTCCTCAAGGCTAGCATCCCTAAAACAAGCACAACCACCCACATGCCTCCAAGAAGAAGAAAAGGAGGTGCAACATGAAAAATAGGGTATGCTACAAGAAACTTGAAATTTTCTACAGGAAGAGAAAAATGTCCAAGAGAGAGAACAAGGCACCATTGGAAGGGTAGGATGCCCAAGGTGATGAAAAAGGGGCAGAAGTTGAGGGGTAGGATGCCAAAGTTGAGAAACAAGAAAAAAAGAGGAGGAACCAAAAGAAGAACCACCCTCTTCAAAAATTGTCCCAAAAGATATTACAAAAGTTAAACATCGTAGCCCACAACCAAAATTAAGCTCCTATTATACATTCATTGAAGGAGGGAGGCTGATCCCTCAAAATATCTCCATTCCCCTGTTCTATGAGCTAGAAAAAGAGAGAGGGCGCACCCACCAATGGATGAAAATTTCCAAATATAGGAATTTGGAAGATGTGGGGATCATGGAAGAGAAACTCATTGAGATGGGGAGAGATTTGGCTAATATCAGACTTAGGGAGGCAGTGTTGAAAGAGAAGCCGCAAGAGGCACAAGAAGAGAATGTAAGATTAAATGACCAATTGCAGCAGAAAGAAAAACATGTTGCCACTATGGAAGACCTGTGTATGGAGAAAATACAACACATGCATCCTTCAAACTCTTACGCCATTTATTTGAAAGAGCAGTGGCTACAATTCTAAATCAAGAATTTAGCACAACAAGGGTCATTGCCTTTCTATAATTATAGGAAATTTATTGATTTGTGAAATCAGTCTAGTATAGAAGATAGGGCCAAATTGGCATAGTTATACATGCATAATCTTGTCCTAACTGATATGAATAGATGGGAACCAAACTCTAGGATGGGAGATATGAAACTGATGGCCCTAGCCTCTTGGATGGAAAATGAAGAAGCTAGGGCAGAGGAGGTCAAAAAGGTGATGAAGAGATAATGAAAAGAGACTCTAAAAATCAGGGCAGAGCTAATCAAACCTAGAGGGGGCATAAACAACCACCAAATTATAACCAATGATGCCAAACTTATAGACATATATCTCAACACCCAAGCACAATAAATTTCACATTATGATGACATATCTAGACTACTGGGAGAGGAGTGTGTGATGGCATGTTAGAGAAGATAAAATGGCCTCCTACTTAGCATAAGAACTTGGAGTATCATACTCCAGACATATTGAGAGCTTCCCTAGAAAGAGCACCCTTGTACAAAAGAGCCATGAAAACAATGAAGATCAAGTGGCTCAGATTAAAACTCAGTACACCTTTTTTGCTGGTACTCAGTGAAGGAAAAGATCAAACTGAGGAGGACAAGGAATGGGAAGAGGCAGAAAAGAATGCAGAGTTTTAACCACATAAAGGGACTCCTTCCATGATACCTTGGGATGTCAGAGAAGCCACAAGGGCTCTAAAAGAAATCAATAAAGAGGATTGAGTTGCTCATAGGATGAACATCCATTTGGTAGGGGGTGATGATGAGCATCGTCATTAGGTATATTCTAAGGGGTTAATTGTGACCTTTTTAGCTCAATTATTCTCTCTCTCACATTTAATTTCATTTTGTCATATTTTTCTTAGTGAGAATGGTGTATTAAGGGTTGTCATGATTCGAGGCCTAATATGGTTTAAATGTAGGAAAATAAAGGGAATAATGCCAATTTTGAGAAAGATTACATAATTAGGGCTTAGAGTAGACAACAAGGAGTAATTATAGGGAGGTATACCACCTTCTTAACTCCTCAAGGCAACCAATATCTCTTCAAGATTCTCCTCCAACAGATCAAAATCATAGGCAACTAAACATGTGAATGATCAAAGGGAGCCAAGCTCCACTTCTCTAGAGTTCAAAGGGAACAAAGACCCACTTTTTAGGGAGATGTTGGTAGCTACCCTCTAGCATAAATAGGCCAGAGCAAGAGCTCACTAGGATTCAAATTCTGGATGCAGCTAGAGCACTATTGGCTTTTGTATTAGACATTTATGACTTTCATTGTTCATGTAAAAGACTGGTTATGAAATAAGATGAGAATTTGGTTTCTTTTCCACTGAGTTTATTTCAGGGAGTTGAGCTTGTGGGTTAGGGCCCAATCCATTAGCCTCAGTCTCTCTTATGTACATGCACCTTTCTTTTATGTTTTAGTAGTTGATTTATTTTCATTACATGTTTGGTAGCTTATAAAACATTAAAACTATGTGCGAAGCCTCCCTCTCTCACCTCTTCCATTGGAGATTGAGGAGGAAGGTCTTCCACCACAGACCAAATATTTTTTAGTTTATGATTTCTTGGAAAATTTAGATAGTTTTTACTTTGATTATCATGAACATGTTGTAGGTTTAGAGGTAGATCGGTAGTTCAATTGCATAGATATATTTATCTAAATTCAACTAATATTTTCCACCATTTTTATGATAAATTTGTAAATGATGAAGGCATGAACATATGTATTGATTGCAGGTTTGGATAGAGCAGCAAAGAAGGCCCCCTTAAACACCATCATCTTGAGTTTTTCACCTTTCATCAGACACCTTCCATCCAAGTCACCTACAACCTTGTCTTTGAGGTCATCATTACATCACCAAGAGCAACCTTGTGGGTGCAAGACATGATTTTTGAAGAGCTCTGAGCATGGCCAAGGGGCTAGATTTCCTTCATCTACGAGGATCCACATTTCACCCACCTATTCTAACCTTCTTCTGATCATTTTTGGCCTCCAACTCCTCTTGGCCCGTTTCCTGTAGCTTTTCAGGATTTTTTGTAGCACTACAGGAAATCCTGTAGAAACTTCCTATAGTAGTGCCAAACACCCTCTCCTTCAGCGCAAAATCATTCTTCCACTTCACCTGATCCTAGCCAAGCCACCAATAGACCTTTATCCCTGAATATTTGGTCCAGGGACCCTCTTAGACCACCCAAGCGCCTCCTTATTTTGCTGCAAAACAAAGCCATTTTCAAGTGTGATTATTCCATTATAAGATGCATAGTTAAACACAATAGTTAAGCATAAGTTAGATAGGACTTAGTTAGTCATTGATTCGGCATGTGTGCTCTAGATTAGTTTCCTTTTCTGCAATTCTATTGAGTAATCTAGACTATGAATGCTACTTAGTGTAATATCCTTTTCTTGCCTTAACATAAGTATGAATCTTTATTTGTTGAAAAATAAATAATATTTATATGAATCAGTGTGGTCTAGAGTAGTATCTTTCCTTGTCAATAGAGTAATGATTATGATCTATTTCTAGTCTTAAATTGCATTTAGAAGTGTGACATACTTCCTTTCCTAGAGTAACCCTAGTTACTACCACCTCATTGTAGAACTAAGATGAGGATGGCATGAGTAGAGATCATCTGTTGTGTATATAGAACTATCACCTCCAAGTTTGTACGAACCTCGGGTTGATAAAGTAAAGTTGAGTAGCCTCTGGGATTTGCATCACTCTTGGCGCAATACTAGGGCTCACCACAAGGAAATCATCAATGTTGGGCCATTGAGTTTTACTTTGCTTGGATTCTTGAATTCATATTGTGGATTTGGAAGATACACAATGATGTATTTTTTAATATTGAAGTTTCCATCAAATGTGTTATCTTGTTATCATGACACTAATGGGTGCTAGATTTTCCTTCTTTGTCTTAGTGTAGGTGATGCACACATAAGTGGAGATGGATCATCTCCAACAATGTTTGGACAATTAGCGTGGGACCTCTTGGACTATGAGTAGGGAATTATTTGGCCTTTCTCAACCCACTTTCGCAAGTTCTCATAAAGGTGACAATGGTACTTTCCACCACACTTATAAATAAGTGTGCAAGACAAAAATGCATGATATGAGTTGGCCTTAGGTGCTACCTCATAATGACACATAAGTTTTGAGTTAGTATTTGGGAATTTTTGAGGGGAGTAAACTCCGTGAGCCTCTAATTAATGATTGGGACGCTTATCTCTTTATTTTTGTATTCACCCTCGGATGACCATGACCAATCCATAAATTTCCATGGATATTCTACTAGACATTTTGTCACAGAATTTCTAATAAAATATATTGAAAATCCAAAATCTTTATTATAAGGGTTAGTTTTCCTTCAATTTATGGATTTATTAAATCATTGTATATGCTTACGCATGCAATATATGAAATATGGACAATAGATAACAATTAAAATATGAATACTCACAAACCACAATGACACGAGATATGCTATGGGAAACCATTATGGGAGAAAACCTAGTTGGAAGGTGAGGCTTCTCTACTCTCTCTTTCTCTGAATAGAAATGAATGAAAATACTAAGGAGTGAGACCTGTAGCCCATGGGATGCTATAGAACAAAAACCCTCTATGTTTTCTCTCGCTAACCACTCACTACTACTTTTCTCATCTATGGAACAAAATGCACTCAAATAGAATGGAACCCATTTTCCTCCTAGTGGCAAAATTATAACACAACATATTAGCTTAATAATGGTTAAGTTTGACTCATTCAACTCTTAACTAGAGTTACAATATTGACCCTTCTAGAGTCTTCTTCATCATGTTTATGTGGCTAGCCTTTTTTCCATGAGTAATGGGGTCGACGTGGCATCCTCTTGAATCATGGCGGTGCTAACAAGAAGGTCTATGAGCCAGGTGGCATAACTTTTGCATATAGACTCTATTTGAGGTCTTTCTTGTGCCATTGGAAATATATTTGAGTGTAGAACAATACTAGGGGGTATGGAACAAGCGAGAGTTTTTGGACTCGATTTTTTTTTAAGGAAATGCCTCAAATTTCCTTTGGAAGGTTTAAAACTCTAAATCGCTAGACAAGTACTTTCTAATAAAAATGGTCATGTGGGTTGATTCCTCCAATTTTTCCACTCTGAAAGTATCAACATGGTCGAAAAATTATATAATTTTCCAATCCAGATCAAATACTAGCTCCCAAATATTACTTGCATGGTGTTTCTTTGGGTTTTATGATCAAGAACTCACCCCTTGTCATTTAATGTTCTATTTTTATGCTTTCTCATTATTTTGCTAATGATGAAAATTATGTGGGTGCTTTGGCCTAAGTCGACCCAACCTTTATTTTATTTTTTCATCAACATTTTTTGAAGTTACCATGCATCCCATATTTTTATATTAAAACATTGTACAATATAACTATATTAATAGTGAAAGTTAGCTTTAAAAAATGATGATGGATTGGGTGGTGGGCTAAGAAGAGATTGTAAGTGTATTTATCAATTATGATATTGCTTATTCATCACATAAATGGATCAAAGAATGTGATGTGGCCACAAAATATGTTTGAATTGTGGAACACTAAAGGCTTTCAACCAGGGTTTGTCTTTAGATGAGTTGGAAACAAACCTTATATAGAAAATGAAAAGGCCCTTGAAATGGATTGGTTAATATTTGACTTCTATAAATCCATTTGGGATTTTGTTGGCCCTAACCGTTTACAAGCATACAAAGAGACTACTTACAAGTAGATATTAGGAGCTTGCATTCACTATTATCAAAATCATTCCAAAGGTTAGGTATCTTGAGCTCATCATGAGTTTGAGGTGTATAACATTTCTAAATATATCCGATAAGGTTTTGGAAAATACCTTGGCATTCTACATCTAGTACATTTTTCCAAAATTAACTCCACTAAGCACACTAGTTTCATTTGGGACTAATCATCCTAAATAATCACATGTTGGGAGGGAAATAAGTTGTGGGAATTTTTATGGTATTGGAATGCAACATAAGCATACATTTTTTACAACTAAGCTATAACCCCAAGCATCAATAACTTAACAAAGAGAAATAAATAAAATCCAATACACACCATCACATGAACACAAATCATAGCGAAAAACCCTAATAGAAAAAGTCACTTCCTAGTATGAAGCCCAAATTTTTGTGATATTATCCAATGACTACAAATGAGATTGAGGGCTCTAATATATATGTGTTTAGGGTGTTAATTACCCATGAAACATATACTATGGCACCACATGCCTACCCATTCAACAAGCGATTTGGTACAAAATATCCATAATGTTGGTTTGCATCTGGTCAACTATGGGACCACTTGCCTACCCATTTAGCCACAACGTGGGCCAAAATCCATATAAATTTGGTTTACATATTCTTGAATCCCCACTTTAACATGAATTTGAAATATTGAGTAAAAATTACATCTATACATCTCTTCTAAATTTCTACTTAAGTAGGGATATAAAACTGATCAATGTAAACAACCAAAACCAACATTGATCAAGTTAAACAATGCTCTCTATGAAGAGCCCATACACAAAAATGAGGTACAACTACACTCTCTATGGAGAGCCCATATATAATATTGTAACTTTCAAAATTATTTCACATAACCCTCTCCAAAACATAGTGAAGCAAAAGGTCATAGTGAAAACTCAAGTTTTTCAATGTTGTCTAAGAAAATCACCTTGTTATCAAAGCCTACAATTTATAGGACATATAAGATAGAAAAGAGGTTCATGAACATACTCTCGTGATAGTCATCAAGGTTTTGTAGGCACACATTTCAACAAGCCTACTATGTTAGACAAGTTGTCAGATCCCAATGTGTGAAGGACCGAGGGATGGGAAGGAGGTACACTCATTGACTGCCACCCCACCTCCAGAAATGATGGTCATCTTCCAAGTGGATCACTCTCCATAGAGTTTGACAATACTACCCCACCTTTTTTGAAATTGAAAGAAGACACAGGAAAATTCCTAAATGGAAGATGTTTTTGGAGATATCATGCATTATACATGAAACCCTAGACAATAGAATTTGATGTGAAATCAAAGAAACATGCATTGATACCTGTTTGGGGTCATCTTCTAGGAAATCCCCTGATTTTCTAGTCCAAGGATTTCTTCAAGGAATTTTGGAACACTTTTAGTTTCTTTTATGAAGCAAATTGTTCCTTCTAGAAAACAGGTCATATGGGCATGGATCAAATTTTAGTAGGGTTGAACCTTACCAAAGGGATTCCGACCTCAATTTCTATTAGCTCTGGGACTTTGGAGAAGTAGTAAAGTATAGAATATGAGGGGGTTCCTTACAAGTGCAATCGATTCCATACACACAGTGATTTGAGAAAAGATTGATCTATAGGGAAATTTATCAAGATATGGATCGTAAAGGATGCACTATACACAGTTCCTCCTCCTTCCTCGCCTCTAAAACATAGCCAATTTTCTCCTATACAAGAAAGGCCATCTTGCACACCCCAACTCGAAAAGGATTTGAGCTTGCTAGATACCTCCTCGAGACCTATCATGCCCACTCCAAACACTTGCATGCAACCCAGGCTCCATTGCCTATCTTCTAAGAAGTACCAACCCTCCAAAGGTGTTACACTGATTTCATAGGCCCCTTTATCTTCCTATTTTGATCTATTTTAAATAATTTCAATTCTTTGCATACATCTTCTCCAGGTATTCAAGTGATGAATCCATACCTAAGCTCTCAAATCTATATCTCTCGGTCCCCTCTCCACAATTTTCCTCTTCCATAACTCCTCCCTTGATCCCCTCTTCTATCCCTATTATTTTTTTCCCCTTTTTTCTCCTATTGGTTCAACTCCCTTAATTGATCCTTCAACTTTCTTCCCTAGGTATAATTTATGCTATTTTTCTCGCCCCCTCTTTCCCTATCTTCTGATTCCTTAGAATTCCTTCTACCCGATCCAAAGGGAGGTGTAGGTTCTTCCGTAGGCACAACTTGAAAATAATATTGTAGAAGAAAAAAATCCTCCTTATCCATTGCACATAAATTGGATAATTCCGAAATCAAATCTTGAAAATATAAATCCATTATTCAATTTGTTAGAGAATATAACCCTTATCCTTCCTACAAATGCAACCACTCTATTCAATTGTAGGGTAATAACCAACCCCACAATAAAGTTATCTATCAAAATTATGGTGGAACTTCACTCCCCTCAAATTATAGTTCTACAAGAATCTATTGGTGAGCCTTGGTATTTCACCAAGAGTGCTGCAACTCCCAGGGGCTACCATACTTTACTTTATCAACCCGGGGTTCGTACAAACTTGGAGGTGACAATGATATATACACAACAGATGCATTCTATTCATGTCATCCTCTTTTGCTTTACGAAAGAATGCTACTTATAAGGGTTCTTAGTGAAGTATGTCACAGTTCAATGTAACTAAACTAAATTGGAGAAAGGCAATGACAGAAAGGAAGCTAAACTAAATTTCTGAAAATAAATGACAAGAATGAAACTAATTTATTTTGCAGAAAATAAATGGTAGAAAGGGAACTAATTTAACTTGTTGAAAATAAATGGCAGAAATGAAACTAATTTAAATTTCATTTAACTTGGCCAACCAGCTAAACACACCCTTCCCTACCTATCATGATCCTATCTATGTAGCTATTTATGACCTAATTCTAATTTGAAGGGGTGTTGCTTGTAGTTTGGAGGAAAAAGGGCTAAAGAGGCTAATGGAGCGCTTAAACACATGAAACGAGGCTTAGGAGTGGAAAGAGTGGGGTTAAAGCCTTATAAACCTTTATTATAGCGCGTGAAATGAATTTGGAGTGGGAATAACTCAAAAGTGCGATGACAAAGTGTGATGGAGGACAAAATTTGTGATATGTGATGTCGCAATCGCAATATTGAAAGTTTAAAGGGATAGCGGTAAAGATTAACAGGAGTGAACAAAAATGTGCGAAGTGCGATTTACGATGGGGTAAAATTTGCAGGTTGCGATCTGTGATGTGGTATGTTTTGTGTAGTGTGAAGTGCGACGAGTGACATGGAAGAGTTATCACATTGGTGGAATGAGCAATATTTTTTATGTGAAAAAGGTAAACGGTGCCATTTGCGATTTCGCAATCGGCAGTTGGAGCGGTAAGTGCGAAAGGAACAAGCTAAATGATGTGAAGTGCGACGTGGTAGCGGGACTGGAAGAGGAGCACGATCACAATATCGTAATTGATAAGAACGAGCGGTAAGTGTTAAGGGAAAAATCTAAATGATGCGAAGTGCGATTTGCGATGGGTGGCGTGGTGGTGGGACCGACGGTGGAGCACAATTGCAATATCGCAATCGACAAGAACAAGCGTTAAGTGTTAAGGGTGTAGGTTTTAGCCCTGAACAACAATTATCTACACACAAATCTTATACAGAAAATAAACAATAGTGAGAGCATAAAACATAAAACAGATCAACACAGAGATTTTCCCCTGGATCCCAAATCGGGACAACCAGCTTGATTTTTCATTATATTCCTTTTAGTGTTACAACACACATATATATACATGCCGAAGCATACATAAACCCCAATCCATAAACCCTGGATTAGAACATAACCGTAGTTCCCTTGACCGGATCTACAAAAATACCAGGGGCCGAAAACCATCGTACCCCAATACCATGTGCAAAACCATACACAAAACCATGGACGTGGACTACCTGCCGGAAATTAAGGACCAAAAAATTTTCGCCGGGGCACTGCCCCAGACCCCGACAGGGGGGGCTACCGCCCCCCCTGTGACCCCCTCGCTGCGCCCAACGCAAAGGGGGGGCTATCGCCCCCCCTCTTACCCCCTCGCGCGTGCTTAGTCGTGGAAAGAATATAACACATACCCAACATTCTCCCACTTGTTTTCTTTCCATGGGGGGCCACAGGAGGGCTTAGTCATTGGCCCAATTCTTCAACACCCATTGTTTCTCTACACCAAGAGAACTTCTGAGTGCTCACAGACTTTGTCAATGCATCTGCAACATTCTTCAAAGTGTCCACCTTTACCAGCAATACCCTTTTAGCCTCAACCATATCTCTAACAAAGTGATATTGAACATCAATGTGCTTTGTCTTTGAATGATAAGCAGGGTTCTTAGCCAAGAAAATTGCACTTTGGCTATCACAGTCTATCCTTATAGCTTGTTGTACCAACCCCATACTTGAACACAATCTCTGCAACCAAAGTGTGGAAATAATATAACACATACCCAACATTGGGAAAAAGGGAAATATTTCGATTTGTGAAGTGCGATGAATGGTGGCGGGAGACTCGAGGAGAAAAGGCAAAGGTCACATTCTAATGGGTTTGAATTTTTTTTCACGTGTTTTGCATAAAATGGGTAAGGAAACCGTGAAAGGAGAAAAACAAAGAAATAAGGCTTGAAGGGCTTAAGTGCGTTAGAAAAAAGGGTAAGTACAACGTTAAAATGAGAAGAAAAGGAGGGGAATGGAGGCATAAGATCAATGTTCAGACGTGAAGACAGAGATAGAAATTGAAGCAGAAAGGCACCACAGAGCTGCTATGGGGTGTTAACATTAATTCCTGCAAACAAACCTGCAGATTCATGCACGAGAAAACATAAAAGAATGCGTGATAAAAAAGTGAACGTAAAGAATTTCTTTTTGGCCTGTAGGGAGGTCAACCTTGCTCGAGCTCTATTGACATAGATGAGAGGGGAAGGCTTGACCATAAATTTTGAATTTTTCCTCTACTCTCTTACTCTCGTAAGAAAATGAAGAACTACAACATCAAACTGAAAGCAAAGACTAAACAACAATGAAACTATAAGAAGCTAGCTAACTGTTCAAGAATAAAACTGAATAAATGGAAAAAACAAAACTAGCTAAATGACAGAAAGGAAAGAATGACAACAACAGAGAAGCTGAGGCACATGGTTTGGGCCCTAACCCATGAGCCCAGCTCTTTGGAACTAGATCAATATAAAGTCATCTGAATACTCATTGCATTAAGAATACAATCTTATTACATCCTGAAGGTCTTAACAACAAAATACTAATAGCTTGCAACAAAATTTCTAAATGGAATCGAAGAATAAAATGGAATCGACTAGAATCAACCCATTGGCTAACTAAATAACCCTTTCCTAGCTCTAGCTCTACTCTATTTATTCTACAGGGAAACTACCAACAAGTCCCTTGAAAATGGTGATTGAGTCCACTTTGACTCCAAGTAAACATAGATTGAGTGCCCTTCGTCTTCAGTTGCTTGGCTTCCTCTTGGAATTCAATTTATTGGAGACTCCAAGTGAAGTATGGCTTGATTGCACTTGGTCTTGAGTTTCTTGGGTGCCTATGGAATTCGAATTGCTGGAGGGGGATCTCATGAGGATCCTTTGGCTGCCTTTGAGAGTTAAGGAGGGTGGACAATCCCCTTGAATCTCTCCAATATTTCTCCCTAATTTCATGATGTTGTGCTCATTTATTCTCTAATCCCGATGTTCCAGTGGCATGGAGCAAGTCCCTAAATCATCTCCTTCTCCAAATCTGTATAATCTGTCAAATATTCTCACAATAGTCAACAAAAATAACCAATATTAGGAAAAAATATGCAACTACCTTTAATCCTTCCTAAGAACATATTAAATCATAAGAAAAATTTATTAAGTGTAGTAGGAGAGATTTAATATATCCTTTTATGTGCATAAGGAAGGTAGATGGGCCTAAGAAAGGTTAGATGGGCCTTATTTTATGTCTAATTTAGAGGCCCATCATCACCCCCCTACTGAAATTGTTGCTCATCCTCTAACCAACCTATTCATCCTCCCTGCCTTATGGTTCTTCCTACATGCTGGCTTATTTCATTTTCTGTTTCTTGGGCCATCCGCTGCTCCCCCTGCTAATATTCTTGCTATTCTGTTTGCATTTATTTTTGTAGGTGCTGCATGGAGGTCCTTAAGTGCCTTCATAAAATATATTTTTCATGCCAAGAGGTGGTGGGTCCACCTTTTTTATTTTTATTTTTATTTTTTTATTTTCTGTTAACTGAGTTCACCCTTGGTTACCCCTTTGACATTCCTTGTCTTTTATTACAATGAACTGCTTACTGCCCACTTTCTCAAGTCATTTTTACTTTTGTCTTTTTTATTTTCTTGGTGGAAAAAGTGAGGCTAGTTTCTAGATAAGGTTGAGGTTGCTCTGCTACTAATTTTGGTTATAAAAAAACTTTCCTTCTCAAACTTTTTAATGTTTTATTAAGCTAAAATAGATTCGAAGAAAGGGTTAGATGATTTCATACCTGAGCCTTACCATCGATTTTTTTTGCATGTGATATCGAATCTGTTGCTGAAGTTTCTTGTGGCGATCTGCTTGAGGTCCTTTGGAGCTTCTGAGCACATGAAGAGGAAGTCCAAGTTTGACTACCTTTGACTAAAGTGTTGACCAAATTTTATTTTTGTGCCAACTTGTTGTTTTCTTCTTGCAAAGGTTGGAGAGCATCTGCATGCATTAGAGAGAGATACATGGAGAAATGCAATTTTTTTGTTTTTTTGTTTTTTTGTAAGGCCTACTAGCTGCCTCAATGAGGTTTTCCACTAGTAGGTCTGCCTAGGCGCCTCAAAGGAGGTTTCACCTAAGATATTTTATTTATTTATTTTCAACCCAATGATTGCCTCATGGAGGTTTTCAGTCAGTGAGCCAATCTCAGACGCCTCAAAGAGGTTTTCATATGAGATTTTATTCTTTCCCCGCCTTTTTTTTCACTTTCCTACTCTATACTTGAAAAAAAAAACCTTTTTCAAGTATAGGAATGCTTCCAATGGAACCATGTACACATCAAGATGATAGATAAAATCATGTGCACACTTGGAATACATGCTTTGACATGTACCTAAATATGAGAGATGAATTTCATTGACTGGGATTGTATCAAGAACTGTTGGAGAAGAGTGTGTTGCTGCAGCTTAATGACTGTTTGAAACCTTATAGTTGTGATGCCCCCGGTTCACTTGCTGAGTTGGATCACCTTGGATTTCCTCTTCTATTATGACATTCAAATCTTCCTCTTTTTGCTGATTGTTCTCTTGAACACATGGAGGAAATGTTGGTAAACACGAGGGAACTTTCTCAACATATGATTCTAATATCTTCTCTTCATCAAGTGAAACCCTTGATTCTTTGATCTCCTCATTCGTATCTTCTTATTCTTTATGTTGTCCTTCAATGACATTAAGAAAATCTCTTCTTTGCAATACCTTTCTTGAACTAAGATGTAGATCATTCAGTTCAAGAGGATATGTTTGGTAGTGTTGTACCCCAACATTGTAAGTGGGCTGAGATACTTCATGGTGTGGGTTTGGAAATGGTGGTATAGGTAGTTGAGCGGGGGTGGATATATTAGATGGATGTGGTTGTGGTGCAGGTGGATGGTAGGGATAGCATGGAGTTGGGTATGAAGGATATGGAGGCAAATATTGAGGATATTGTGGATTTTTCCAATAAGGACCTTGCCAACCATGTTGCCAAGATTGGTTTTGAGGTTGAGATGGCCAAGGTTGCCAAGGAGGGAGGGTGTTCCAATTAGTTTGATATGGATGTGAATAATCTTGAAATTGTGAAGTAGGTCCTTGCATCATATCAAGTTGACTAGGCTTCCAGGGTCTCCTTGGAGCTACATAACGTAGCTTCTTTGGTGATTTTTTTACTCCATTGTCTTCTTGGTAAACTCTTTTAAACCTGGGGAACGATGAACAACATTTAGTAGCATATGATTATGCATGGATAACAAAAATATTAGCATCTTATTTTTTCTCATTTTTCAATCTTAACATTTCTACTTGTTCACTTAGATTACTAAGAATTTATGTTTTAAAGTTATTAAGAAAATTTCCAAGTTCATCTTGCCTTACCAATGTTGATGTTTATTTACTTGCTCTTTCCCTTCCTCTTGATATGCGCTTGCATGTTTCACAAATTTCTTCAAATGAAAATTGGTATACATCTCCTCTACTCATGAGATTAAGGAGGTCAATCCACTCATCCCTAATTGTTATAAGTAAGAGGTTTTTTAGTGTGTCAAATCCTAGATGATGTAATTTTTCCCTCTTAACATTATACATGAACCTCTCCATTATATCCTTAAGGTTCTTATATTCTTCCTGGTTCATTCTAAAAATTTATTCTCTAAGATCACGATATTTATATTTTTCTAGGAATATCGTTTGCATCTCATTCCATGATCTTATTGAAATAGTACTCAAAATCATGAACCATTTAAGAGCTCTATCATTAAATGTTGTAGGAAACAATCTCAATTTTTGAGTGTGTGATAAGTAGCCACAAGGCCTAAAAAGTATCTCAAATTCAAAGAGAAATGTTTCTGGATCCTCTGTCCTCATACCATAGAAGTTGGGAAGGAAAGATGGAGGGATGTTATTCATAGGTACACTGATGTCCATATCTTGAATGGGAAACCCAATAAGATCTTCTTCATTGTCATCATATCCATCCATCTCGTCTTCCTTCAAAAGTGTATGGTGATGTGTTTCTTACTGCACCATGTGGTCAAGTGGGGGGGTTGGTGTTGGAGAAGTATTTTTTAAAAATGATTCTGAGTATCCCTATTCCTACGAGGCATGAAAATCATATATTTTTTTGTATTTTTCAATATTTTGGAAATAACATGAAAAAGGAAAGCATAAAATAATTCTAAAAAAGAATCAAAACATCTACTAGACACCTCCCCGACAACAACGCTGAAAAGTGGTGAGCCCTGGTATTTCACCAAGAGTGCTGCAATTCCTAGGGGCTGTCCTACTTTACTTTATCAACCCGGGGTTCGTACAAACTTGGAGGTGACAGTGCTATATACACAACATATGCATTCTGTTCATGTCATCCTCTTATGCTTTACGAAAGGGTGCTATTTCTAAGGGTTATTAGTGAAGTCTGTCACATTTCAATGAAACTAAACTAAATTGTAGAAAGGAAATGACAAAAAGGAAGCTAAACTAAATTGATGAAAATAAATGACAAGAATGAAACTAATTTATTTTGCAGAAAAGAAATGGCAGAAGGGGAACTAATTTAACTTGCTGAAAATAAATAGCAGAAATGAAACTAATTTAAATTGCATTTAACTCGACCAATCGGCTAAACACACCCTGCTCTGCTTATCATGCTCCTATCTATGCATCTATTTATGACCTAATTCTAATTTGAAGACGTGTTTCTCGCAGTTTGGAGGAAAAAGTGCTAAAGAGGCTAATGGAGGGCTTAAACACTTGAAACGAGGCTTAGGAGTGGAAAGGGCAGGGTTAAAGCCTTATAAACCTTTACTATAGCGCGAGAAATGACTTTGGAGTGGGAAGAACTCAAAAGTGTGATGGCAGAGTGCAATGGAGGACAAAATTTACGATATACGATGTCGCAATCACAATATCGCATTAACAGGAGTGAACTAAAATGTGCGAAGTGTGATGCAGTAAAAGTTGCGGGTTGCGATCTGCGATGTGGTAAGTTTTGCGAAGTGCGACGAGTGACGTGGCAGAGTTATCGCATCGAAAAAATGAGCGGTAAGTGCTATGTAAAAAAAGTAAACGGTGTGATTTGCAATTTTGCAATATCGCATTCAACAGTTGGAGCGGTAAGTGTGAATGGAACAAGCTAAATGATGTAAAGTGTGATTTGCGATGGGCGACGTGGCGGTAGGACTGGAGGAGGAGCGCCATCGCAATATCTCAATCGGAAAGAACGAGCGGTAAGTGTTAAAAAGCTAAATGATGCGAAGTGCGATGGGCGACATGGTGGTGGGACCGACTGTGGAGCGCGATTGCAATATCACAATCGACAACAACAAGTGGTAAGTGTTAAGGGAAAAAGGGAAAATTTGTGATTTGCGAAGTGCGATGTACGGTGGCAGGAGTATCGAGGAGAAAAGGCGGAGGTCATGTTCTAATGGGTTTCAATATTTTTTCATGTGTTTTGTATAAAGAGGGTAAGGCAACCGTGAATGGAGAAAAACAAAGAAATAAGGCTTGAAGGGCTTAAGTGCATTACGAAAAAGGAGGGGAATGGAGGCATAAGAGCAGTGTTTAGCCGTGAAGACGGAGATGGAAATTGAAGTGGAAAGCCGCCACAAAGATACTCTGGGATGTTAACATTAAATCCCTGCAAAAAAACCTGCAGATTCATGCACGGGAAAACATAAAAGAATGCGTGATAAAACAATGAATAGATAGCAGTTTTTTTTGGCCTGTGGGGAGGTCAACCCTACTCGAGCTCTATTCACAGAGATGAGAGGGGAAAGATTGACCACAAATTTTTAATTTTTCCTCTACTCTCTTACTCTCGTAAGCAAATGAAGAACTACAACAACAAACTGAAAACAAAGACTAAACAACAATGAAACTATCAGAAGCTAGCTAACCGTTCAAGAATAAAACAAAATAAATGGCAGAAGCAAAAATAGCTAAATGACAGAAAGGAAAGAATGACTACAACAGAGAATCTGAGGCACACGGGTTAGGCCCTAACCCACGAGCCCAACTCTCTAGAACTAGATCAATAGAAATTCATTTGAATACTCATTGCATTAAGAATATAGTCTTATTACATCCCAAAGGTCTTAACAGAAAAAGCCCAGAAAAAGTTTTGAATGGAATCGAAGAAAAAAATGGAATGGACTAGAATCAACCCATTGGCTAACTAACTAACTCCGTCCTAGCTCTAGCTTCGCTGTATTTATTCTACAGGGTAACTACCAACAACTCCCTTGAAAATGGTGATTGAGTCCACTTTGACTCCAAGTAAGCATAGATTGAGTACCCTTCGTATTAAGTTTCTTCGCTGCCTCTTGGAATTCGATTTGCTGGAGACTCCAAGTGAAGTATGGCTTGAGTGCACTTGGTCTTGAGTTGCTTGGATGCCTCATGAATTTAAATTGCTGAAGGGGGATCTCATGAGGATCCTTTGGCTGCCTTTGAGAGTTAAGGAGGGTGGAAAGTCCCCTTGAATATCTCAAAGATTTCTCCCTAATTTCCTGATGTTGTGCTCATTTATTCTCCAATACTGATCTTCCAGTGGCAGAGAGCAAGTCCCTAAATCATCTCATTATCCAAATCTGTATAATCTGCCAAATATTCTCACAATATTCTACAAAAATAACCAACGTTAGGCAAAAATATGCAACTACCTTTAATCCTTCATAAGAACATATTAAAGCATACGAAAACATTATTAAGTGAAGAAGGAAAGATTTAATATATCCTTTTATGTGCGTAAGGAAGGTAGATGGGCCTAATAAAGACTAGAATAGAGAAATACCCCCCTTTTATATGAGTGCCTATGTCATGGGCGCAATTCTCTTTTCTTCTAGTTTTCCTACCATGGGATGGAAATGGACGACCCAAGACCCTTCTCCATTCCACATTTACCACAGAGCCCTTTGGGATTCAAAATTCCATTTGTATTTTTACAAAATTTTCCATAGAGTCATGTTGCCTATGCACCAGATGATATTCAATGAGAAAGCCCCTAGGGTTTCCAAAGAGGCTAGTACAAACATTCTTTCTGTTGCTAGATGGTTTGCGGAGGAAAATTTCACATATATCAGAGTATTTAGGAGTTATGCTTCTCCTCATGTACTACCATATTATGTTCCTGATAAGTTACTTGCAAGAGAGATATCCTACCAGCTTGATGTAAATGACATTTCTAAACAACTTAAAGATGCTAAGAAGGCCATTTGGCCTAATTTCGCTTTACAGTACGGTACTTTTTTACTTTTTGATATTGGTCATTCCTACAAAGAAATGTCGAAAATTAATTTATTGAATTTGGAAATAATGCCAAAGTGGCCATATGATCCCAATGATGTAATTAAGAACTTCATCAAAGAGCTCAAAATGAAGCCATTTGTGAAAGAAATAAACGGATTTGATGATTTCTTTTAAGGCATTGAAATTTTTTCAGATGTACTCAAGTTTGCAGCCAGTCAATCAAGATGATTTGGAAGCCTTCCAAGCATACAAAAATAAGAGACTAGAAAAAAATCCTGTTAACTTATTAACTATTGAAGATGTCATCAAATCAACTCCAAGTATTAGCTTGGATAATGAAATTAAGGACATGTATGAAGATGAGTTAGGATAATCAGAGCATCAATCTTACAATTTAGATAATTTTGAAAATGAATCCGAAAAAAGAAAGGAAAACCCAAAAAAGATAATTGATCAAGTAATACACGAGATTGAGATGCAGGAGAAAAAAGGAAGCAATGGAACAGAGTCAACTTCTCAAGAAGTTCAACATAGTTAAGATACACTAGATCAGTCAGAAAAGTCCCAACCAAAGAATTTGAATAGTGAATTGGATGATTTTTCTAAAGCAATAAAAAATGCTAAAAGAAATCCCAATACAGATCAAGTTGCTAGTTTTCAAACACCTGAACATTCCCAGAAGTTAGTGGAAACTGTTACACCACTACAAAAAGTTTTAGAAACTCATGATCAAGAGATCATTCCGTCTTATCCTACAAAACAAATAGTGTTACAAATTGAGGAAAATTCCTTTGATGGATATCTTCTACTGTTCTAGTCATAAGGCTGTAGTCAAGAGAAGAAAAAGGAGAAGAATTGATGACACAATCACAAAACTTACAAATGATTATGTTTATGTTTTGTGGAAGGATCCTCTAGCTGATCCTACTGAACATTTAACCAAAATATCACAGTTTGCAGGTGCATATGCTACCGCTACTGTTGATAAAGCTACTGAGGTTAAAATGTTATTGAAGTAGAATGAAGATAGAATACAAGAATTAGAGAGATTGTTGAATCGATAAAAGTGTAATTCCAGCGAGAAAATCAAATTGAAGATGTCCCAATTTCAAAAAGATTTTGAAAATATTAATTTGTAGCATCAAGTACGACTCAGTGAGAAGAAAACACAACTAGAAGTAGCAATGACCAAATTACAAAGCCAACCACAGTTAGAGAAATTCATAAAGGAAGCATTGGATGTAAATGCTAAGTTAAAGTAACCACAAGAAGTATTTTTCCAACAGGCTTCTATTACTGGCTCTTTTTGTGACTCAAGTGAAATATTAATCCAGCAAGTAGCTATCTAGAAACTTGAATGTGAGAAGATCGAGAAGAAAATCAATGAACACATTCAATGGCAAACATCAGACTCAAGCAAGGAAGCTAATCTACCCCAGGTAGATAAGTTCCACAAGGAAATCTTATTCAAAGATTGGGAAGCACAGATAAAGTAGGCAGAGAAAGCCGCAACGCAGGCATTCAAGTTGGAAAAGGAAATTACTGAATCTGTGTGTGAACAGGTTGTGAAAGCATAACTTATCAAAGAGTGCATGTCTGAAGTGTTCACAAAAGTCAAAAAACTGTAAACACAGTAGAAAAAAAAGGCAGAAACGCAGGATGAAACAATTAAAAAAGTAAATAAGTTTGATCAAGAAAATTATTGGAATTTTATGATCAAACCTTATCATCAATACCAAACCCTGCAGTCTTTAACAAATTCGACGAGAAGATCACAACCATCACTCTCAAATGCAATATTCAAAGGACAGGTCAGATCACTGATTTCGCAGCCAGCTCAGCTCAAGCCCATGCTAGATATTTGTCAACTTTGGGGGGAAATCCAAAAGAAAGATCATAACTCATAATTCATATTGTTACTTTATTTTCCTAGATTGTAGTTAAAGTTAGTCTTACGAGGATGGTTGTTTTAGGTCTCCTCTATTTTTTTGTAATAATCCATTTTAGAACATAGTTAGTTTAGTATTTAAACCCCTCTCATGCATTTAGAGAAGGGTGTAGAAATTTGTCAAAAACATTTGCAAATAATGCACTATTGTAAGTTTTTGAATGTGTTGATGAATTAATGGAACATAGTCTATTCTCTTTTGGCAATTAAAGCTGTTTAACTGATGTTGCACTATTGTCTTTAAATTGCTTGAAAGTGAAGAGGAGCAGATCAATTACTGTCCGTTTACATGAGTAGAACTTTGTACATATGGTATTTCTATTCACTTGTATTAAGTCTTTCTTTCTAGATTGGTAGTAATATTTTTATTGCATTATATATTTGAAAAGTTATTATAGATGAATGTTACATGCACTTTTGTTCTAATGTTTGTATGTGATTTCTTATCCAATATATAATAACACATATGAATGCGATATATTTTTCACAATTCTTCTAATCAAACTATTTTGTTAGAAGGATTATCTTATATAATTTTCATCTATTTCAACTATTAAATAATCTACATTACTAATAGTTGAAGGATATCTCTGTAGATCACATAAAGGAAGAAACACCCCTGGGTATATAGTAGAATATACAGTTTAGATAGATGCATGTGATAGATTAGAATTATTTTCCATTGCATGTTGTATAATCAAAACACACCCAAAAATCATCTTTATTGGGAAACCGGTCCCACAATCCCCAGTTGGAGCCACCACACCAAACGGAAAAGGAGTTGCTTTAAGGTCTGGACTGGGTGGTTTCCCCCCATGTTTTGGTAGCGGAATTCCAAGGCCTCAACAGGATCCTTTGCATACCATTAGGTTTTCTGGTTGAATCTTCCCAAGCCACCCATCTTAGGCTCAAGGATGATAATTCTGGGTGGGCACTTTAATTTCTCATTAGGTGCTTCTAAAATCTAAGGACCCTCTCCTAGGATTGATCCCCTCATGAATTTATTCACATATATGATATAGTATCTAAGCTTATTTTATATTATTCCTTCCAAGATTTTGATTACTTGGTCAAATAATAGGATAAGACCTAATTGAATTTTCAAAACACTTAAAAATCTGACACTCAAGGATAATTTTTTTATCAATATGCAAAAGAATGACATTATTTCGCAGTATCTGAGAAAGTTCACACAATTTCATGATGAACTTGGCGAAGTTGGTGTAAATTTTCCCGAAGAAGACTTGGTAAGCCTAGCCCTTCAGGGCCTTCCCAAGAGTTGGCATAGCTATCAAGGTTTAGTGAACGATGTTGAGATTCAACAAGATGATGAGCTTAGTGAAAATTAAGCACCTTCACTAAGTTGGGCTCGTAGGCTATTTTTAGGTGTATGTCTATTTTTATAATGGTTAGAATATTCTAAAGTTAGCAGGATGCTGATTCTAGATGGTTGAGAAAATTCTATCTTTGGATGAATTTCTATTTTTAGAAGATGGGCGAAATCTATTTTTAGATCGTCAATTTAAAAATAGAATGCATGTCGATTATAATTAGCCCTTAATAATAATCAGACTCTAAATATCAACTTATTCTCTTGGATCACTTTATTTTAGTGAACATATGTGGCACATTAGTGGGCTGAAGGAATTACGCAATTCCTAGGGTTGGTTGGTGACTCATGCATGGAGGACTTCGTTATAACTGAAGTGGCAAGTTGTAAATGAGTTGGAAGAGTAGTTATGGGAGTTTTTATCTAGTTTAACTCAGTTAAGTGAGTTAAACTCAGTTGTGCTAGTTGTATCTCATGATACACTAGTGAGAGTTCATTGAATTAATTATTTAATTAATTCACAACTAGTGACTCACATGCAACTGAACAAATACAACATTTAACTACTTGCATGTAAGATTCAGTGGATACCCAGTGGAGAGAGAGGTTAAAGGGTGAGATGGAATATCTGTTGTGGCTCTAGTGATGCATTCAAAGCATATACACAGACATTGGAGTTTCCAATGAGGATTGCGCAGTCAAGGATGGGCAAGATCGAATTCATTCAGGGATCTTCTTCAGCAGGGATTGCGCAGTGGAGGCAGGCTGTCAGGAGGCAAGAAATTGGTGCATAGATATGCAAATTTCTGCATGACAATGCGTGACGATTGTTCATTGTACTAAGATATCTATGCTATGAGCTTTGTATGAGATTGTTACATGTTCCATTGATATACATAATATATTATAGTTGGGGTTTTTAGCTTTAAGCTTTCTCGGTAAAACATCTTGTTATGTGCGATTGCTTTTTTCTTCATGTGTTTGCAATTGGCAATTTAATTTCTACAAAGAATTAAGTGGAAGGATTATGTATTTAACATAAGATTAATTTGTTAGATCAGGAGATTTCGGTAATACATATCAGTATTAATAAATTTATACTTGGTAGCAGAGCAGTGTTAATCACTGAAGATTGCAATATTGAAGCAATGCTGAGTTTTGTGTGGGGGAACAATTTGAATTTGCTGAAAACTTTTCTTGGTGTGAAAATTGAGTATACATTGAAATGGATTTCAATGGGTTGCGGTTGGAGTATGCACTCGAGGGAAACTCGAACTACATAGCCTAGAAGGATAAGATGGAGGCGGTTCTTGAAGATAATGGTTTGAAGGAGTTCATCGACAATGATATTCCTAAGCCTACGTCCCTCGATGCTGTAGTACTTGACGCATGGCAAAAGAAGGTAGCGAAAACGAGAAGGATTCTGTTGGAAGGTGTGAAGGACCATATTGTGTCAAGCCTTCACGGTAAAGCCACTCCATTTGCAATGTGGAAGGCTTTGAAAAATCTTTTCCAAAGCAGCAAGGACCATAGGAAGTTGGCGTTGAAAGATAAACTCAGAAAATTCAAAATGGAGAAGGGCGACAATATTCCAAAATATCTCACAAAGTTTTCCCAATGTAGGGATGAGCTAGGGAGTGTGGGAATCACAGTTGGGGACGATGACTTGGTGAGCTTGGCTCTCTTTGGGATTTCAAAGATTTGGCACAACTATGAAGACTCTATCAATGGACGGAAGAAACTGCCGGATTGGGATCAAATTTGGTCGGATCTAGTGCAGGAGGAGATAAGGCAGAATACCAGGGATGGCTTTTCATTAAAACATGATGATGAAGAGAATTGCGCTTTGGATGCCAAAGCAAGGAAAGGGAAGGGGAATAAATTCCACTCAAAATCTAAGGCTAAGGAAAGAAGCTAGATTTGTCCAAGGTGAAGTGTTTTCACTGTCACGAACATGGGCATCTCACCACTAAATGCCCACAGAAAAAGAAGAAAAAGAAGGCTACTGGAGCTGCAGTTGGTGAGGCCCTTTCCTCACAATTTGAACTTGATTTCTCTTTGATCGCATGCTTGGTTTCAAGCGCAATGGGATCGATTTGGTACCTTGATAGTGGTGCTTCCTTCCACATGATGGGAGATAAGGAGTTGTTGAGTGACTTGGAGGAGAAGGATATCCAAATGCATATAGAAATGGGCGATGACGGTAGATACAGTGCGACCGAAATTGGAACCATTACCTTTGAGAGGGAGTCAGGTAAACCATTTCTGTTGAAAGATGTTATGCATGTTCCAAGTCTGAAGAAGAACTTGGTTTCAGTTGCGATGTTGGAGGACAAAGGTTATGACGTTTTTTTCAGCAATGGAAAAGCTTTCCCACGGCATAAAACAATGGGTCAAACCAAGAGGATAGGGATTCAAGTCAAGAATATCTACAAGCTGGAGGTAGATGGTTGCGCTACTATGGTGGGAAAAGCAGAAGAAGTGGTGAGCTAGGATGAGGGCAAATTATGGTACAGGAGATTGGGCCATCTTCACGATGGCGCCCTGAAGATTTTTTAGCAGATTTCTACTGGACTTCCCAAGGGTACACTTGCGCGGTCAGATCAGTGCACAGGATGTATAATGGGTAATTTTGTGAAGACACCTATCATGAGAAGGAGAGCCGTACTTCGGTGATCCTAGAGAGAATTCACATAGATGTGTGTGGACCTTTCTCGGTTGCTTCAACAGAAAAACACATGTATCATGTTATTTTTGTTGATGAATATTCTCGTAGATGCTGGATATTCTTCATGGAGAAGAAGGATCAAACATTCTCAAAGTTCTGTGAGTTTAAAGCAATGGTGGAGAAGGAGTTGGGGAAGTAAGTGAAGGCTCTATGGAGCAATAACGATGGTGAATATATCTCAAACGAATTCAAAGAATTCTATAGCAAAGAAGGAATTCGAAGAGAATTCATAGTGCCTCATAACCCACAACATAAGGATCATGGAGAGGAAGAACAGAAGGATCGTGGGTGCTGCACGAGCTATGCTGCATGACTAGGGCCTACCGATGCACTTGTGGGCGGAAGCATGCAACACTGCGGTTTATGTGCAAAACTTTGTCCTCATAAAGTAATTGGCATGAGTACACGTGAAGAAGCTTTTACTGGTAAGAAGTCGGATATTTCTCATTTAAATATTTTTGGCTCATCTGTTTATGTTCATGTGAGCAAGGACGCCAGGAAGAAGCTGGAGCCGAATGCAGAATTTGGGATATTTGTGGTGTACAAAGAAACACCCCATAATTATCGTGTGTATTTTCCAAACAATCGGATGACTGTGGTGCGACGGGATATAAAACTCAATGAGGAGAAATCCATTAAGTTGTCGCTTGAGAGGGAGCTACACTTGCATGCAGAGGAGGAGCTACTTGCTCCCAAATATGAGCCTGTAGATGTGGATCAACTACAAGAGGAGATTCATGGAGTGGAGGAGTCCACTCATGTAGAACCAAACATCAGAACAGGAAGGAAGTGTACCACAGAAGCTGAGAGACTCAAGATTGATGCAATAAAGAATGTAGGAGTCCCTACATCATAACGCAGACCGATTCACTGGGTACATGGATCTTATGAGCAAGTGTATCATGACAGAGCCATCTTCTTTTAAGGAAGCAGCGCAGGAGCCCACATGGGTAGATGACATTGTGGAGGAGTATGACTCCATTGTAAGAAACAATGCTTGGGAGATTGTTCCAATGTCGGTGGGTAAATTGGTGGTAGGTTCGAGATGGATCTACAAGGTAAAGAAAGCCGCTGATGGGAGAGTTGAGAAGTATAAGGCACTATTTGTTTCCCGGTGCTTCTCACAGATCAAGGGTATTGATTATGAAGAAACCTTTGCACCTGTCGCACTGTATTCTTCCGTAAGGACCATCCTTTCTCTCTCAGCGTATATGGGTTGGCACATTCATCAGATGGATGTGAAGACCGTGTTCCTTAATGGGATCATTGAGGAAGAAGTGTACATTGAGAAGCCTGAAGGATTTGAGATCTTCAGTAGTGAGTCGCATGTGTGCAGACTCAAAAGAGTGTTGTATGGGCTGAAGCAAGCACCCCGTGCTTGGTACACTCGGATCGACAACTATTTCATCGGACTTGGCTTCACCAAGAGTGAGGAAGATGCAAACCTATACCAAATTGTGGTGGAGGGTAGTATTTTAATCATTTTTCTTTATGTTTATGATTTAATACTAACAGGTGATGAGCAGTTGATACACTTATGCAAGGAATACCTTGAAAAGGAGTTTGAGATGAAGAATTCGGGCCTCCTTCATTATTTCCTTGGATTGGAAATATGGCAGTGAGAAGGTGAATTGTTTGTGTCTCAAGGCAAGTATGCTCGGGAGATACTTGGTAAGTTTCACATGGAGGCTTGCAAGCCCATGGATACTCCTCTTCCAGGAAATTGGAGGAAATAGGATGCTACATCGACAGAGGTAGTGGATGCCACTGTTTATCGGCAGTTGGCGGGTTCATTCATGTATTTAGTTAATACAAGACTTGACATATGCTATGCGGTGAACCATATTAGTCAAGCGATGGTCAAGCCTACCAAGATCTTTTGGAAGGCAGGAAAGCATGTCCTGAGATATCTCAGGGGCACATTTGAGTATGGATTATGGTACAAACAGACGAATGTGGTGAATTTGCATGGCTTCACGGATGTAGATTGGGAAGGCAACCCAACGGACAGAAATAGCATATCAGGAGGGGTTTTATGTATCAGATCTACAAAATTTTCTTGGTACAGTAGGAAACAAAGATCCATGGCACACATTTCAGCGGAAGCATAATACATGGCAGCAATTCAAGCTGCATGTGAGGCTATCTGGATGAGGAAGATCCAAGTAGGTTTGTTCGGTTCTCATTTATATCCTACAGTGATTCATTGTGATAATCAGAGTTGCGTTAAACTCTCGATTAATCCTGTTTTTCATGATAGATCTAACCATATAGATATCTAGTATCATCATATTAGAGATTGTGTGCAGCGGAAGATCATGTTGCATCAGTACATTCCAATAGAAGATCAGGATGCAGATATTCTGACGAAGGCGCTCACTAGGTGCAAATTCGAATACCATAGAGGTAGGATCGGGGTGAAGGATAATCCCTATCTTGTTGAGAGGGAGTGTTGAGATTCAACAAGATGACGAGCTTAGTGAAAATTAAGCACCTTCACTAAGTGGGGCCCGCAGGATATTTTTAGGTGTATGTCTATTTTTAGAATGGTGAGAATATTCTAAAGTTAGCAGGATGTTGATTCTAGATGGTTGAGAAAATTATATATTTGGATGAATTTCTATTTTAGAATATGGGTGAAATATATTTTTAGATCGTGAATCTAAA
This sequence comes from Pinus albicaulis, assembly GCA_034641835.2. Lineage (NCBI taxonomy): Eukaryota > Viridiplantae > Streptophyta > Pinopsida > Pinales > Pinaceae > Pinus > Pinus albicaulis. The sequence continues at coordinate 1,450,854,849 of CM076581.1, forward strand.
AATAGAATGCATGTCGATTATTATTAGCCCTTAATAATAATCAGAATCTAAATATCAACTTATTCTCTTGGATCACTTTATTTCAGTGAACATATGTGGCATGTCAGTGGGTTGAAGGGATTACACAATTCGTAGGGTTGGTTGGTGACTCATTCATGGAGGACTTTGTTATAACTGAAGTGGCAAGTTGTAATTGAGTTGGAAGAGTAGTTATGGGAGTTTTTATCTAGTTTAACTCATTTTTTCTAGTTGGAACTCATGATACAGTAGTGAGAGTTCAGTGAATTAATTATTTAATTAATTCACAACTAGTGACTCACATGCAATTGAAAGGGTGAGATGGACTATATGTTGTGACTATAGTGATGCATTCAATGCATCTACACAGACATTTGATTTTCCAATGAGGATTGTGCAGTCAAGGAGGGGCAAGATTGAATTCATTCAAGGATCTTCTTCATCAGGGATTGCGTAGTGGAGGCAGGCTGTTAGGAGGCAAGAAATTGGTGCATAGATATGCAAATTTCTGCATGACAATGCATGATGATTGTTCATTGTATTGAGAGCTCTATTCTATGAGCTTTGTATGAGATTATTACATGTTCCATTGATATACATAATATATGATAGTTCGGGTTTTTAGCTTTAAGATTTCCCGATAAAACATATTGTTATGTGCGATTGGTTTTTTCTTCATGTGTTTGCAATTGGAAATTTAATTTCCGCAAAGAATTAAGTGGAAGGATTATGTATTTAACATAGTATTAATTTTTTTAGATCAGGAGAGTCCGGTAATACATATCAGTATTAATAAATTTCTACAAACGAGAGGGAGAAACTAACAAATTGGTGGTGCTTATGGTCTAATTTGGTACATGAGGAAATAAGGCAGAATACTAGAGATGGGATTTCATCCAAGGGCGAGGATGAAGAAAAATTTGCATTGGCTAGAAAGGAAAAGAAGGGAAAATTGAAGAAATCTCAATCCAAACCAGAGTCCAGTCAATTGGGCAAGCATAAATATTTGTATAAAATTAAATGCTTCCATTTTCATGAATTCAGACGCCATGCCACAGAGTTTCCACGCAAAATCGCAATCAATAAGAACTCATGAGGAGTAACATGTGAAGCCTTGGCTTCACAGTTCGAGCTTGAATTTACCCTTATCGCATGCATGGTCGAAACAATTATGGGGAGCATGTGGTACTTGGAATCAGGTGCATCATTCCACATGAGAGGGTGTAGATAAATTTTCAGTGAAATAGAAGAAAAATATTTGCAGATGCACATCAAGATGGGGATGACATAAGGTATAGCGCGACCGATGTTGGTACAGTCACATTTTAGAGGGAGTTGGGATCCCCCCTCAGGATCAAGGATGACATCTTCGTTCCAGGACTAAAGAAAAATCTCATATTTGTTACAGTTTTGGAATATCGTGGTTATTATGTGATCTTCAGCAAAGGAAAGGAATTTCTGAGATACGTAGCCACATGCTAGGTGAAGAAAATCGGGGTTCATGTGAAGAACTTGTATAAGCAGATATGGAATATTGTGTTGCATTAAGCACAAAAGCAGAGAAGGTGTAGAGCCGCGATGTAGGTGAAATTTGGCACATAATACTTGGCCATTTGCATCATCACGCCCCGAAGATTATGCAGAAAATAACCATAGGCCTCCCCAAAGGAGCACTTGATCAAAAAAATGTATGCAAAGGATGTACTTTGGGAAGTACATTAAATACACATTCCATGATCTAGACAAAAAAACACATGTAGTCCTAGAAAGGATCTACTCTGATGTCTGTGAACCTTTCTCAAAAGCCTCTACTACTAGGAACAAATATTTTGTCATTTTTATTGATGACTTCTCACAGAAGTGTTGGATCTTCTTCATGTAGAATAAATATGAGACATTATCCAAGTTCGTAGAATTCAAAGCACTGGTTGAGAAAGAAATCGACAAGAAGGTGACGCCTCTCAAGAGTGATAATGGAGGTGAGTACATGTCAAATTAATTAAAAAAAAATTGTGTGAAAGAAGGCATTTGACGAGAACTGACAACACCCCACAACTCACAACAGAATGTGGTGGCTAAGAGAAAGAATCATAGCATTGTGGGAGAAACGAGGGCGATGTTGCATGAACAAGGCCTACTTTTTCATTTGTATGTTGAGGCATGCAACAAATCAATATATTTACATAACCAGAGTCATCATCGGATTCTGTGCATGATTATACCTCAGGAGGCTTTCTCAGTGAGAAATCCGAATGTGTCGCACTTCAATATTTTTGGAGCCTCTAAGTACTACCATGTCTCAAAATAATTAATAAAGAAGCTCAAGATGAAAACATAATTGGGGGTATTTTTTGGGTTACACGGAAACTCCTAACATCTACTGGGTGTACTTTCCATCCCTTAAAATGACAATTGTGCGAAGGGATGTAAAATTTGATGAGGAGAAAGCAATGTAGTGCTCTCTTGAGAGGGATATTCGTATCCCACCAGAAGAGGATATTTTAGCTCCAAAGGAGGAACCTCAAGAAGTTTTGGAGAAAACACAAATTGAGGAGAATAGAGTGGAGACAACCACTCAATCAAAACCATCTAGAGAAGGCAGGAAAAGAACCAAGGAAGCTGAGAGACTTTTGTAGGATGCGAGGGAGAATGTGGGTGCTCCTTAAAAATTTGTGCAGGCAGAGAAGGTCACTAGATCAGTACATTGGATACATGGCTATAATGATTGAGCTTGTAGAGACTGAGCCATACTCTTTCGAGGAAGAAATAGAGAAACCTGTATGGGTTGATGTAATGGTGGAAGATTATGAATCCGTTGTAAAGAATAGTATTTTGTAACTAGTCCCATGACGAACATATAAATCAATTGTGTGTTTGCGATGGGCGTTCAAGGTAAAACATGTAGTAGATGGAAGCATAGAGAACGACAAGGCCAAATTTGTGGTCAAAGGGTTCTCTCAAGTTGAAGGGATTGACTATGAGGACACCTTTTCTCTTGTAGCAAGGTACTCATCCATTAGATCAATTCTTGCTATGGCTGCACAGATGGGGTGGAATATCCACCAAATGGATGTAAAAAAAAAACATTCTTCAATGGATTTGTTGAGGATGATGTGTACATTGAGAAATTAGAAGGATTTAATACTTTTGATTGGGAGCTCATGTGTGCAAACTCAAGAGAACGTTGTACAGTGTCACCAAAAGTGAAGTGGATGCAAACCTCTACCATATCTTGGTAGAAGGTAAATTGTTGATTATTTTATTATATGTTGATGACTTGATTTTAACTGGTGATGAGCAATTGATTATACCTTGCAAGGGAATTTGAAATGAAGGACATGGGCCTCATGCACTATTTTGATCATGTCAGCATTCTGTTAAATTCCGTTAAATTCTGACAAACAATCCCCTTTAAAACACCTTTGTTTGGCCTAAAAAATATTTTTTTCCGCCTATCGTTCCCCTTTTCTAAACCCAAATTGGCATTAAAAAAAGGGAAAAAAACCACACTTGAAAATATATATGGTCTGGCACCTTTCGTCCCTAGCCCCTTAGTCTTTTTCTCCATGTAACCTGGGTGTTAGACCAAGCCGCAGTCCGAAAGGCGCTTATCAAATGAATATCGGGCGCGTTGATAACCGTCGATCTGTACAGATCAGACGGCGTTCGTTCATCTCTGCCACGCCCGTAGCCTACCTAACTACCGTCCGATCAAACCGTAAAATCAATGGCCCGGAGTCTATCTGTCCTGGTGGTCCCCACCCCGCGTTCACTGTTCAAAACTGCCCAGTATCTATTGCACCGCCTTTCGTAGGCGGGCGGTATTTCTCAATTCGGAGCGATTCCATACATCACGCGACACGTGGCTCCGTCACTATTCCAAAACTGCTACCTCATCACGCGTTATCGTTCGACTGAGGATACAGAGCGATATGCATTATAGCCGTCCGATCTGGGGGTCTCCATCCAACGGTTGTCGCTCCTCCAAGTTGCGCGAAAGTTAACCTAGGGAAACCGTACCCCTGGCGCATGGTCCATCGCCCTTCGACGCATTCTCAGTCGTTGATCTTGTCTTGAGATCGAACGGTCCAGATCATTTGTATGCTCCGCCGTTGACTCAGTCTCCCTCCACGTCACCCGTTCCACCTGTGTGTCACATGTTTCCTCCTCATTTTAATGTTTTACGTTAAAAACCTCCGCCCAATCCGTCCGCCATTGTTCCACTGCATTTTTCATCGCTACCTCACATATTTCCGCCATTTCATTATGCCGCGTTGCTACATAGTCATCCCCACTGCATCGCCATCCCCATGCACTTGTTTTCTTGACGAGTTTGCGGGTTTTTCAGGTTTACAGCGGCGGAAAACTATCATGATTCACAGTCTCTATTACTGTGATAGAGGGCACGACAAAGGACCATTTTTCAGAGCTGAATTATGAAGAAAGGCCTGGGAAGGCAAATCGATAAGACTTCCATTAAAGAAGCAGGGTTAAAATCCGTCAAACCCTGCAGGGATATTCAAGGCACAAATTGTGCAGATGAAGATATTAATGTTGTGGCAAAGAGTATTAGTGGGAGATCAGAGGAATTAAACATTCAACATTAAAGATTTTAAGACGTAATTCAGGGTTTTGAAGGTAGAGGGTACCATTCGCAGAAAACATACTCTAAAGCTTTCTTTTCAACACCATTTTTCTTCAGGAAAGGATGGAATGTCTATGTGGTTTTATTACTTTTATGTGTTCTTGAAGAGTTTTCTACCCAGGGTATTTATTTCTGTAAGTAGGTAGCAAGGTACAAACAACATTACAAAGTCATCAAGCAGTATGGGCATGCACGTTTCCGCCATTTTGTTTTAATTAGGAAAATTAAATGTTCATCACCTACTCCCTTTTGGAGCTTTCTTGTTCTCCTATAAAGCTCCCAAAGAACAGATGATTTAGGGTTCCAGATTTTATCAAAAAATTATGCAGTGAAAGGGTTTTTTGTATACATTTTGTAAAACTCTTGTATGAAGGCTCAGAGCCCATAGGGTCTCAGTGAGGAGGAGTTCCATATGTTAAAGAGGATTCTGGTATTTGGTATTTCACAGTCTGTAACTTTCTCTTATGTGTTATTTAAATAGATCATTTCATTTCACCCATTTTTCCTGTATCATGTTTTGGAATGCGAGTGGCTCACTAATTTTTGGTATGGATTTATCCTAGTTGATACCCATGCTTGGATTATTCAAGCGCTTTAAATATGGCTCATGCATGATATTCTGTTCCACTATCCATCTAAACCGTATTTCTGCTATATTAGTTTCTTTGGGAGGGTGTTTTTAAAACGCTATTATTATGTATGGATTCTTAGAATGGTAAGCCCATGCATGGTGGTATTGTGTATCTGGATATCAGCTCAATGTTAACTAGTATCTTCTCAATATTTCATTCACTACATACACCTTCTGATAACTTATTTCTGTGAAGTATTTCTGAATCGGTCCTCTTTGCAGTAAACTGTCTCTGAATTGTCTGTTCCTTTTATATTGGAATTGTGCATGTTGCCTCTGCAACATTCCTTTCTCTGTGTCAGTTTCTGAAGGTCTTGGTCCCATTCAGATTAATTTTCCTAGTTTTACAAGAGATAGCATGAGAGCTTGTTATTGATAACTCCCTTTGTTATACCATATGCTCCTTGCTATATAAGATGTCCTAGGCACTGGTCTATTACAACTCTAGGCTGTCTCTAGGAGCGACAACATCTTTTTGGCGCTGTTGTCGGGGATCGAAGTTGAGAAAATTAAAATCCCTGGGCCTCGAAAAAGTCTAATTCACTCTTCAAGTAGGTGAGTATGGAGAGTTGAGAGTTGTAGATCCCTCACCTTGGCGACTCCACATTTGTTATTTGCAGTCCTGGCTCCTCGTAAGCCACACCTAAGGTCAGATACGTCTAAACCAAAGAAACCTTCAGTGTCTGACCCTGAAAAGATCATACATAGAAGAAATTTGAGGGAAAGAAAATCAATTCACTCTGAAATCCCTGAATTATCTCTAGAAGACTTTCTATCCTCTTCTTCTCAAGAAGCTCAAGTGCCAGATCCCGACTCCACTGTGGGAGATACCGATTATTACTATTCAGATAGCCCACCCTGAGGAGGTATCAGAAATAAGGATAGTTTTCACCCTACTCCTGAGGTTGAAGAGGTTAAAGAAGTCACTGAAGTATCTGCTGTTAACAGACCATTATTCCCCTCAACACCTCAGCCTGCTATTCATTACACTCCTATTATTATTCATACTCCACTTCCCCCTCCTCCTCCTCTTACTCATCAAACTATTGCACTACCTCCACCCCCTCCAATGGAAAATGTTTCAGGCTTCTTACTAAATAAATATGCCCCTCTGGCATTACCCCAAGTGTTGAATGATTTTCCACAGGATTATTTGAAGATTTTACCCCGATTCAATGGGGAAAATGAGATTGATGCTCAAAAACATCTTGAGGTCTTCCGTGCTTTTGCAGAGAATTTTAATGTGGAACATTTAGATGTGGTCTTAAGGCTGTTTGTCCAATCTCTTGATGGTGAAGCTCGAAAATGGTTTAAGACACTGGAAAACCATTCTGTTACCACTTGGGATAATATGGAAGATACTTTTCTCAGGAAATGGGGAGAGAAGAAATATCATGGATATTGTCTCATTGAGTTCAATACACTAAAGAAAAGACATAATGAAGGAATATCGGAATTTATCAAAATATTTAATAAATTGTATTTGAGTCTTCCTGCTGAGATGAAACCTCATCAAACTACTGCTAAAGTTGTTTTTGTAGCAGCTTTTGATTCAGAATTTGGTTTCTCTCTCAAAGAAAGGAAGCCTGCTACTCTGGATGATGCTCAGTCAGATGCACTAGAGTTGGAAGCAAACTTTGCCTCCACCGGAAAATCAAAGGGAAAATCTGAACAAGATACTAGAATAAGGGGCAAAGAGGAGGTATATACCTACTACCAAGACAGAGACTTACCTAATGACAGAATGGAAGAAATGAGAAAATTGATTAAGAAAATGGTCAAGCTTGAATTGGAGGCCAAGAATTAAGCCTTCAAGAATTTCCACAATGCTCCAAACAGAGGTTACAATCCTTAGTATAAGAAACCACCCCTGCAAATATTGCCAAGGGAAACCAAGGAGCAACAAGATCAGGTGCCACACCCGTTGTACTTGGAAGGTCCAGTAGATGATCCTACTGAAGACACTGCCTATGGACTGAAGGATGCAAAACTTTCTTTTTCAAATAGTGATGGAGAAGAATGCTCATTGCAAGAAGAAGAAAAGGCCAGAGACACAGAAGATGCAGAAATTGATCATTATTGTAAACAATTTACTGACTTCATGCAAGCACATTTCAATAGAATTTATGATCTCAGATCTTCTAGGAAGAGGAGTCGTACTCAAGATCAAGAGGAGGAGCCTCCCCAAAAGGAAGCACCTGCTCAGAAAGAATCAACATTGCAGAAAGTCACAGACAAAGGTAAGGGCCCTCTAAACAAACCTTTGCAGTCTAATGATCAATTTCCTTCCTCCTCAAAAGTAGTCATTCCCCCTAATACCAATTCTGAGTCAAAAGAATTCAAACCCTCAGCTGAAAATAAAGAGTCAAAAGAGGTTGTAATAGAGAAGTCCCCCCCTGTTTTCAGTTTGCAAAAGGAACCTGAGAAAGTCAAAATCCTAGTTCCCCTAACTGAACTATTAAAGCAACCTGCATATCAATCCCAAGTCACCTCTTTTATGATCCCTCCAGAAGCTGCACACACTCCATATAGTCTCAACCTTCAAGAAGAAAGACCCATGGTTGTATTTGGTCCGCACGTTGAGGAATTAGATGCTTCTACCCCTCCCTTTTATGTGTCTCTAGTGATTCATGACCTGCTATTGCATAATTTTATGCTAGATTCTGGAGCTTCCCATAATCTATTGCCTTTGTCAGTCATGGAACAACTAGGATTAAAAATTACTCGTCCATACAAAGAACTTTATTCATTTGATTCCAAAAGAGTTAAGTGCTTGGGGATGATCAAGGATTTGGTGGTCAATTTGGCCCAAATGCTAGCAAAAAGTGTGGTAATGGACAACGTGGTGGCTGACATCCCAGCCCATTTTGGTATGTTGCTATCAAGGTCTTGGGGAACAAAAATTGGTGGGTCTATTAAATTGGATTTAACATATGCCACTATCCTAGTTTTTGGTGGCCAGGAGAGGAGGTTGTACAGGGAGACTAGATTTGTCAAGATGGTGACTAAGGCTGACAACTCTGTAAATTCACCCATTTACAGTAAAGAAGGATATTTCTCATGCTTGATGCTGGAAGAAGATCAAGATTATGCTCATGAACCATCCTTCTGTCAGATCAAGGCTGAGTAGCCCTCAGAGAGCCATGAAGCAGAAATCTAGACACTTCATTTTGATGGTGCAAAATCAAGAGAAGGTAATGGAGCTAGAATATTATTAATTTCTCCTACATGAAGATGGGTTCCATTGTCTTTCAAGCTAGAATATGAAGCTACTAATAATGTGGCTAAGTATGAAGCACTTCTGTTAGGATTGCAGACATCCAGGAACATGAACATACAAAGTTTAAAAGTTCTGGGAGATTCAGAATTTGTGGTTAGACAAGTCAGGAATCAGTGTCAGAACAAACATCCTAGGATGAGGGCTTATAGGAATGAAGTTTGGGATATGGTGGAAAATTTCTTCTTGGCATTCAATATCTAGTTCATGCCCCGAGAACAGAACAGGATGGCTGATTCCATTGCTATGGCTGCTAGCACATTTCGTCCACCTCAGAAACCTATTTTAAGATATGAAGTTGGGGTACGTTATCGACTATCAATCCCAAATAACATCAAACACTGGCAGGTATTTGAAGATGAAGAACAGATGAAGAGATTCCTGGAAACAGTAGGGGAATTCTCCAATATGGAGATTGATGCTGGTGAAGAAGAAGGAGAGCCCGAAGACACTTCAGAAAGAAATTGGGAGAAGAAAGTGGCAGGTAATAAAGTGTTGCAGTTAAAGGGAAATATTATACCTAGAGGGCTAGTGCCTCTAGAAAGACTATTTGACAAGAATGATATCCCACTGCAGCCAGGCAAAGTCGTATAAGAAAATTAGGTAGAAGAACTGAATCTTGGTACTGAAGTTGACCCCAAAATTGTCAAATTGTCCAAGAAAGTCCCAGAAGAATATCAAAAGCTATATCAGAAATTATTTCAGTCTTACAAAGATGTGTTTGCATGGTCCTATCAGGATTTGAAAACTTATGACATCAGTATAATGCAACACAAAATTCCACTAAAGGGGGATGTGAAGCCTCATAAGTAGAAGCTCAGAAAAATAAATCCCCTGCTGCTCCCTTCCATTGAGAAGGAAATTAAGAAGCTGTTAAAGGCCAAAATAATTGTACCATTGAGGTACTCTAAATGGGTGGCAAACCTAGTCCCTATTCGAAAGAAGAAAGGAGAAATAAGGTTGTGTGTGGATTTTATAAATTTAAATAGAGCATCCTTAAAGGATAATTATCCACTGCCTAAAATGGATCATACCCTGCAGAAGGTGGTTGGAGCTTCTAGGATGTCAATGATGGATGGATTCTCTGGTTATAACCAAGTGGCTGTGCTTCCAGAAGATCAAAAGAAGACTGCTTTCACCACACCATGGGGTACATTTATGTATGCCAGGATGCCTTTTGGATTGATTAATGCAGGGGCCACTTTTCAGAGGGCCATGGACATTGCTTTTGTTGGGGAGCAAGATAAATTCTTGGTAGTCTACCTGGATGATATCACTATATTTTCAAACAATGATACTGAGCACATTGAGCATCTGGATAGAACCTTTGAGAAATGCAGAAGGTATGGTCTCTCTCTAAACCCTCAGAAGTCTTTATTTGCATTAGAAGAGGGAAAAATTTTGGGACACATTGTGACTAGAGAGGGGGTGAAGATAGATCCTAAGAGGGTAGAGGTAATAAATGGTATTGCTCTTCCTAGAAATAAAAAGGAATTTCAGGTGTTCCTTGGCCGTATAAATTTTTTGAGGAGGTTCGTCCCTAACTATGCTGAGATAGTTAGGCATATAACAAACATGCTGAAGAAGATTAATGAGGTAAAGTGGTCACAAGAATCACGAGAAGCCTTTGCTAGAATTAAAAATGAATTTGCTGAATCCCCTGTGCTAGCTGGGCCAGATTATTCCAAACCTTTCATGATCTTTTCTTTTGCATCACCTCATACAGTAGCTGGAGTTCTGTTGCAGAAAAATGAAGAAGGGTATGAGCAGCCTATTGCCTTCTTCAGTCAGGTGCTCCGTGATGCAGAATTAAAGTATAAAATATTAGAAAAGCAAGCATACGCCCTAGTAAAATCCATCAAAGCATTCCACATATATATCCTGGAGTCTCATATCACTGCATTTGTGCCTAGAACTGCAGTAAAAGATATTCTTATTCAGGGGGATAGTGAAGGAAAAAGGGGGAAGTGGATTGCCAAGATAAATGAGTATGACTTAGACATCCACCCTACTAAGCTGATCAAAGGAAAAGGGTTGGCCAAGATCCTGTCTGAATCAAACTATCAAGATTTGGGTATAAACTTGTCCATAATAGCAAGTGAGGTATCTGAGGAGAAAGAAGAGCGAAAGGGAATTGGGGTAGCTACTCCGGGTACACATATAAAGTACCTCACCAGTCAGTGGTACAAAGAGATAGTGGAATATCTCCTCACACTCAGCTGCCCTCCAAGTTGTGATAAGGCTAAATACAAAACGCTGAGATTAAAATCACAGAAGTATATAGTCACCAATGGCCGGCTATACTGGTGAGATCCCTCAGGCATCCTACTCCTGTGTCTCACAGAGGATGAGGTAGAGAGTATTATAGCTGAATTTCATGAAGGAATCTGTGGGGGTCACTATAGCTGGAGGGCCACTACTCACAAAATCATGAAGGCTGGCTTCTATTGGCCCAAAATTTTTGGAGATGTTTTTGCCGAGGTTAGAGCCTGTCAGAAATGTCAGAAATTTGCTGAAAGGCAAAAGTTGGCACCTCTGTCCATGATTCCTGTGCACGTGGATGAACCATTCAGACAATGGGGAATTGATTTTATAGGTGAAATACATCCTCCATCAAGTGGTAAACATAAGTGGATTTTAACGACCACTGATTATTTCACAAAATGGGTGGAAGCCATACCTGCGAGGAACGCCACAGATACTGTGATAATAAAATTCATGGTATAAAACATCATATCCAGGTTTGGTTGTCCTGCCAGAATAGTGACTGATAATGCACAGGCATTCAAGTCTGCAAAGTTTGTGAGTTTCTGTCAGCAGTATAACATCACACTAAGTCACTCTACAACCTATTATCCACAGGGAAATGGCTTGGCAGAGTCTTCCAATAAAACCCTGGTGAGAGCATTGAAGAAGGCTATAAATTAAAATCAGAAAAATTGGGATTCCCAATTGAAATTTTCTCTATGGGCCAATAGAATTATCAACAAGAGAGCAACTGGGAAATCCCCATATGAATTGGTATATGGGAGGGCAGCAGTATTTCCTATTCAATTAGCCCTACCAGTAGCCCGATTCATGCATGAAAGCCAAGAAGAGCCTGATGATATGACCAGGCGAATAAACCGGCTGGTGGAATTGGAAGAAACACACAATCAGGTAAATCAAAGGCTGACGAAATATTAGGAGAAGATGAAATACCTTTTTGATCAGCATGCTAAGGACAGGAATCTGCAGATTGGTGATTTAGTGCTCAGGTGGGATATCCGGAGAGCTGAAAAAGGAAAACATGGTAAATTCGACCCACTTTGGTTCGGTCCTTTCAAGATTGTCGAGCAGGGAGGTAACAATACTTTCAAGTTGGAAAATTTATAGGGTGACTTGCTTGATGCCCCTATAAATGGTCAGTTTCTCAAACCCTACTTCCAGTTCTAATTCAGGCAGAGATAGCCTGATGTATTATGCTGTATATTAGTTTTCTGTTTCATCTTTATTTGAATAATGTGGGTGTCGTGATGAATCATGAAAAGAAAAATGGAAGTGTTGAAGAGCAGTGTCCGCATAAAAGATTTACCTATGGTCTGCGAAGTTCTCGACACGCCCAGGGATGAACGTGTCGTCTCCAGGTGGAGCCAATGTTGATCATGTCAGCATTCTGTTAAATTCCGTTAAATTCTGACAAACAATCCCCTTTAAAACCCCTCTGTTTGGCCTAAAAAAATCGTTTTTCCGCCTATCATTCCCCTTTTCTAAACCCAAATTGGCATTAAAAAAAAGGGAAAAAACCCACACTTGAAAATATATATGGTTTGGCACCTTTCAGCCCTAGCCCCTCAGTCTTTTTCTCCATGTAACCTGGGTGTTATACCAAGCCGTAGTCCGAAAGGCGCTTATCAAATGAATATCGGGCGCGTTAATAACCATCGATCTGTACAGATCGGACAACGTTCGTTCATCTCTGCCGCGTCCGTAACCTACCTAACTACCGTTCGATCAAACTGTAAAATCAACGGCCTGAAGGCTATCTGTCCCGGTGGTCCTCGCCCCGCGTTCACTGTTCAAAATTTCCTGATATCTATCGCACCGCCTTTTGTAGGCGGGCGGTATTTCTCAATTCGGAGCGATTCCATACATCACGCGACACGTGGCTCCGTCACTATTCCAAAACTGCTACCTCATCGCGTGTTATCGTTCGACTGAGGATACGGAGCGATATGCATTATAGCCGTTTGATCTGGGGGTCTCCATCCAACGGTTGTCGCTCCTCGAAGCTGCGCGAAAGTTAACCTAGGGAAACCGTACCCTGGCCCACGGTCCATCGCCCTCCGACGCATTCTCAGCCATTGATCTCGTCTTGAGATCGAATGGTCCAGATCATTTGCATGCTCCGCCATTGACTCGGTCTCCCTCCACGTCACCCGTTCCACGTGTGTGTCACATGTTTCCTTCTCCCATTTATATATTCCATTCATATGTCATATTTTAATGTTTTACGTTAAAAACCTCCGCCCAGTCCGTCCATTATTGTTCCACTGCATTTTTCATCGCCACCCCACATACTTCCGCCATTTCATCATGCCGCGTTGCTACACAGTCATCCCCATTGCATCGTCGTCCCCATGCATTTGTTTTCTTGACGAGTTTGCAGGTTTTGCAGGTTTACAGCAGCGGAAAACTATCATGATTCACAGTCTCTATTACTGTGATAGAGGGCACGAAAAAGGACCATTTTTCAGAGCTGAATTATGAAGAAAGGCCTGGGAAGGCAAATCGATAAGACTTCCATTAAAGAAGCAGGGTTAAAATCTATAAAACCCTGCAGGGATATTCAAGGCACAAATTTTGCAGATGAAGATATTAATGTTGTGGCAAAGAGTATCAGTGGGAGATCAGAGGAATTCAACATTCAACATTAAATATTTTAAGCCGTAATTCAGGGTTTTGAAGGCAGAGGGTACCATTCGCAGAAAACATACTCTAAAGCTTTCTTTTCAGCACCATTTTTCTTCGTGAAAGGACCGAATGTCTATGTGGTTTTATTCATTTTCTTCGTGTTCCCGAAGAGTTTTCTACTCGTACGTATTTATGTATGTGTGTTGGTAGCAAGGTACAAACAACATTACAAAGTCATCAAGCAAGAGCAAGTATGCACGTCTTCGCTATTTTGCTTTAATTTAAGAAAATTAAATGTTCATCACCTACTCCCTTTTCGAGCTTTCTGTTCTCCCATAAAGCTCCCAAAGAACATATGATTTAGGGTTCCAGATTTTATCAGAAAATTATGCAGTGAAAGGCTTTTTGTATACATTTTGTAAAACTCTTGTATGAAGGCTTAGATCCCATAGGGTCTCAGTGAGGAGGAGTTCCATCTGTTAAAGATGATTCTGGTCTTTGGTATTTCATAGTTTGTAACTTTCTCTTATGTGTTATTTAAATAGATCATTTCATTTCATCCATCTTTCCTGTATCATGTCTTGGAATGCGAGTGGCTCACTGATTTATGGTATGGATTTATCCTAGTTGATACCCATGCTCCGATTAGTCAAGCACTTTAAATATGGCTCATGCATGATATTCTGTTTCAATATTCATCTAAACCATGTTTCTGCTATATTAGTTTCTTTGGGAGGGTGTTTTTAAAACGCTATTATCATGTATTGATTCTTATATTGGTAAGCCCATGCATGGTGGTATTGTGTATCTGGATATCAGCTCAATGTTAACTAGTATCCTCTCAATATTTCATTCACTACATACACCTTCTGATAACTTATTTCTGTGAGGTATTTCTGAATCGGCCCACTTTACAGTAAGCTGTCTCTGAATTTTCTGTTTCTTTTATATTAGAGTTTTTCATGTTGCCTATGCAATATCCCTATTTCTGTGTCAGTTTCTGAAGGTCTTGGTCCCATTCAGACTAATTTTCCTGGTTTTACAAGAGATAACATGAGAGCTTGTTATTGATAACTCCCTCTGTTATACCATATGCTCCTTGCTATATAAGATTTCCTAGGCACTGGTCTATCACAACTCTAGGCTGTCTCTAGGAGTGACAACACACTACTTCTTCGGATTGGAAGTATGGAAAGGTGATGGGGAACTGTTTTTCTCTCAAGACAAATATGCAAATGAGATACTGAAAATATTTCGCATGGAGAGTTGCAAACCCATGGATACGCATTTAGCAAACAAATGGAGGAAGGAGGATGCCACTTCTGGTTAAGGAGTGGATGCTACCATTTATTGACGCCTAATGGGTTCACTGATGTACCTTATGAATACTTGAACAAATATTTTCTATGAAATAAAACGACTGAGCCAAGCTATTGTTAGGCCAAAAAAATTATATTGGAGGGAAATTAAGCATGTTTTACAGTACCTCAGAGGCATTGCCCAGTTTGGACTATGGTACAGACATATAGAGGGAGTGAATCTATGTGGCTTCACAAATTTAGATTTGGCGGGGAGTCCATCAGACCGAAAGAGTAAATCGGGTGGAATTTCCAGTGTTGTGTCCACAGTGGTTTCTTGGTATAACAGGAAGAAAATATTTGTGGCGCTCAAATCAGTATAAGAAAAATACATGGCTACAAGTAAAACAACATGTGAGGTGATATGGATGAGAAAGATACTTGTTGGATTGTTTGGTTAGATGATGGATCTAATTATGATCTACTGTGATAATCAAAGTTGCATTAATTTCTCTGAGAATCCTGGTTTTCACGATTGATCCAAGCATATAGATATTCGGTATCTCCATTTGCGGGACTATGTGTAGAGGTGAATAATGTTGTTGCAGTACATTCTAACAGAGGAAACAAGATGCTGACATTTTGACAAAGGCCTTGTCAAGAGGGAAGTTAGAGTTCCACAGGTGTAGGATAGGGTGGTTGATAATCCCTTTCTCGCTGAGAGGGAGTGTTGAAAAATGCAACAATAAATTCTCAATTTTATTTTTCCTTGGTTAATTGAGAAAATTTTAATTTCCACATGAGTAGAAAACTTGGATGCAGTTAAATTGTGGGACTTGGCTTGTTTCACCCATTTTACTTAGTAAATTTGAGTTGGAGGAGTTATAGTTCAGTTAAGCATGTGTGATTTCTAATTTGTAGCAATCAAGGTCATTTATCTATGGTTTTTTTTTCAGTTAAATTAGTTCTAATCGTTGAAGGAACTAGTGAAGGGTCAGTTAAGCAATGGGAATTTATTCAAACACAATGATCATCTAGTTAATTGATCAATCAACCCAAAATATCTAGTGAATTCAAAGAATTTGAGTTCCCCCGGCTTGGTGGAGATTCCAAGGCAATGTAACATAAATTGTAGACTAGTCTTGAGTGTACAAGTGTTGCATGCAGTCTGATGATCAACCTAAGGATTTTCGAAATCCATTTTGGAGAAATTTTTAAATAATAGGGGCCTAATTACTCAAGGAACAACGCAAAGAAATAAAAGCTCAAGCAGAGGCATAAATTGACCAAGTCTAGGTCAGAGCTTCTCAGTGAGTAGAGAAATTGTAATACATCTCTATTCATCAGATTAATGCAAGCAGACATTGGGGTTTTTAATATATTTCTTTCCCAGGAAAAATATTGTTTGCATGTGTGTGATTTCTTATTGCATGTCTGAGATTTTTTTTCTAAATTGTGTATTAATGTCCACAAAGCAATATAGTAGGTTTGTGTCTTATGATTTTGATTAAAAATTCATAGGCAGTTGAAAATATACATCATAATTTCTCTAAAAAGGGAGATGACATGGAATCCTTGTCTGACGTAGAGGCCCAACTAAAACTTTTTGATGAGAAAAATATCTTGGAGATTTCTCGATGTGAAAAAAGGAAGAGATAAATGACATAGAGGATAAGAGATAAATTTCTCCTAGACAAAGAGAGAATGGAGGATGAAGAGTAGAGCCATCTGGCTTCAAGTGGGAGATGAAAAATGACCAAGTACTTTCATGATATTGCAAACCAAAGGAAATCCATTAATATTGTTTGGGAGATCAAAAATATAGATGGATCCTCGATAACCTCCTTCAAAGATATATTAGAAGAAGAATGAAAATATTTTAAGGACATTTATTCCCTTCCTCATAGAGCCACCATTCACTAGGTATTAAATGTAGCTAATCTCTTCCCCAAATTCATAAATCAAGAACGGTACACCTCTCTAATGGACGAGGTAAAAAAGAGAGTAGATATCAAAGGTTTTGCATAGTTTCCATAAGGGGAAAAGTCCCAAGCCATATGGACTCCCTATTGAGTTTCAAACTTAGGATTTATGATTTTATAACAGATGACCTACTCTCTCTATTCGAATACTCCAAGACTTCAAATCATGTATTAACCCCCTTAAACTCCACATTTATTTCCCTTATCCCTAAATCAAACTCTGTTACTACCTTTGATCTATTTCACCCGATTTGCTTGTGAAAATTTATCTATAAAATCATTTATCTCCACCTTGAGGACATCCTGTCTGATCACATCTCCTTGGAAGAATTTGGGTTTTTGAAAAATCGTTAAATCCACAATGCTATCAGAATTTCCCAAGAATGCCTCCAGTCTATACATACCAAGAAGCAAAGATCCATCCTTTAAAAATTAGATCACTCAAAATCATTTGATCTATCCAATACTTCTATTAATCCATCTAGGATTCTGCCACTCATTTGTAACTTGGTTCATGAACTACACCATTACATCTTATTTTTCATTTTTTATTAACATAGTAGCTTCTCCTTTCTTCCACGGAGAAAGAGGCCTTAGAAAAATATTCCTTTTCTCCCCCTTCTCTTTCTCCTGGTTGCGGAAGGACTTAACATATTAATAATGGCTGTAAAATCAGGAGGGGGATTCAAAGGGATTTTTATCTCACAAGGATGCATCCTCTCAGATATATTATTTGTAGAAAACATTCTAATTTTCTTTAAAGGAAACATATCCCACCTCCAATTATTACAATATATATTGTCATTATTCTTAGATACACAAGAATTATAATAAAAAATGGAATCATTCATCTTTGGATGGAGTATACCGAGAAGGGTGAAATTCTTTGTGAAGGACCTTTTCTCCAATAATATCAATATGTTGTGATTAGGATTAAAATATTTGGGCTTCACACTAGAACCTATTAAAATTATAAAATCAGACTTGAGATCAGATTGGAAAAGGAATAAAATAGAGTCTATATTTGATGCAACAAATGGATTTATAGGGCAGGGAGAATGGTTTTGCGCAAATTGGTTTTGGAAGACATCCCAATGTGCTAGGCTTTGGAATTGTTTTTTTTTTTAGGTTTTGTGCAAATTGGTTTTTGGAAGACATCCCTTGGATATTCTCGTAGTTTGGGGGCTTGATCCCAACAACTAGAATTTAGAACGAGTGAAACTTCCAGTAGTATCCCCACATGTTAGCATGCAAGGACCTTTAACCTTTTCAGCAATGGGAGGGTTGAAAATTACTTAGATTACCAGAGCAGGAGACATGGTAAAAACGATGTCAAGTCAAAGTGAAAATGATTATGAAAAAGTATCATTTTACTCGTGTTCTGTTACAAAATGGAGCTAGGTTTTGAATAAATTCTTGGTAAGTATTCTAAATGGTTCTCTTGTTGATGTAATAGATTAGGAAGAAATAGACTTCACTAGGAGGTTAGAGGATATATTTAAGAGTTTCAAGTTTCGGGTGAACAATGGAGGATATATTTAAGAGTTTCAAGTTTCGGGTGAACAATGGAGGATATCCTTTGGGAAGAACTAGGTTATAGGACACTGGAGGCATAGGATTTCAATAAACTTGGAAGGAAGGAGCCTCTAAGCTACTAATTGGAACACTCAGAGATGGAGATAGTAGTGAAAAAAGGGGAGGTTCAAAACCCCTAGTAGTAGGCTATGATCTTTGGGGAGGGTTAAGGAAAGGAGAAGGGTGATAGGAGGCATGAAAAACCTATCAAGGAAATGGAAGGGTTGACCTAAAATACATGAAGGAACCCCAACCTTAGATAGAGGAAATCCAGGGAGGGAGAACAAAACTCTGATATTTTGAAATAGGAGGATTTCCCAGGGTTACAACTCGACTTCTTTCACACAGTTAGGAACATCATGGGACAAAAGTAAGAGGGAAGACAATATCAGTGGTGTTGGGGGTTTTTGGAGGATCTCTGCAATATAGGGAAAAATTTGGAGACAATACACAAATTTCTGATGGTCAAAGACAAGAACTATAGGATCAACCTCCATAACAGGATAGGGGGCACCTCAAAAATCAAGATCTAAGAGAAATAAGGAAAAATGAATCAGGTGCAAGTAGGAGAATAAAAAATTGGTTATAGGAGTAGAAGTCAAACTAGACAAAACAATGACAGCTTATCAACTTACTCTGGTGGGACGAAGGAAAGGGAAGTTATTTATAACTATGGAAATCAGTGATTGGATGAATCAGAATTGGGGAAATTCCTCAGATGGTGAAGCAGAGGTTACGATCCTTGCTCGAGGATGGTTTACCCTTCCATTCAATAATGCCAAATATGTGACATGGGTATTAACAAGGAATTGGAGCATAACATCTTCCCCACTGCTACTTAACTTGATGGACTCCGCTATTTGATGCTAACAAAGAAAAATTTGGGGAAGTACCCATTTGGTAAGATTACTCCGCACCAAAAGGATATGTATTTTTTTTCAACCATAACCAAAAGGTTAGCTACAATCTTAGCTCGACTCGATTCGAGGGACTGTCTCTTTAAAAACTTGAAAACCTCGTTTGAGGGCTAGCCCTCCTACAAACTTTGGATTATGAAGAGTTTTCGTTAAGATGTTGGTGTTGTCATAAGTTAAGGCATATGGAAAAGGACTTCCCGTTGGGTTTCAGAGGCAAGAGGAAACATAATCAGGCAGGGATGGCAGCTAGAGGAGTATGGGGAGTAGGTAATGACTTCAGGCAAGGGGTACAAAAAAAAATGATATCCAACCAGTTGATCAAGTGGAAAGGTGGAAAACACTGATTGATTCAAAGGATCATATGGAAATCATGGAGGATGGACAACAAACTCAGGGATCCAAGGAAGAGCCAACATTCGTCACCGAGGCAGGATTTGATACCGACACCATCCCTCCAGGTAAATATGCACCTGATTTCCTACCCATTTTCTCATGTGATTTTAAATTTTCTACCTGTCTCGGGGCTTGTTCCTTCTAGGCCTCCTCTCGTGGGAAATTAAATTATTGATATGAAGGATGGATCAGTTCTGCCTTCTTTTCTTTCATGTCTCGACTAGTCCTTAAAACTCTTTACTTTCTTCTCATACGATCAAAGGAAATACTCTGGACAACATTGTAACCAATACCATTCCTTGTAGTCTCCCTTTGGCACCCTGATGACATTTTCCACATCTAATCTAATATATAACTCATATAACCTCAGGCATCAATCTAAAAAATACCCCTTCGATGCTCTTCCTAGAGGTTTAGGGTTTCTGAAAGATCAAACCTATGTTGTCAAGGAAGGGGTGATAAGTCCAATCTTTCAAAGGCCCAACTAAAGTCTCAGATAAATATTGAAGATGGTAAAAAATGATCCTTGGATGAGGAACTTAGAGCAGTGCAGGCCCTTGAGAGGGTTTCCAAATGATAGTCCTCTCCTTTAATTGCAGGGGTCTCACTAGTACCTGCAAAAAGTAGCCCTAAGGGACTTACCTCTTATTCTATCCCATATATTATTATGCTTCAAGGGACTCTAGGCTCTAGAGAATTGGTTAGAGAGTAACTCACCATGATTTTTCCTGGATGATT
This sequence comes from Pinus albicaulis, assembly GCA_034641835.2. NCBI lineage: Eukaryota > Viridiplantae > Streptophyta > Pinopsida > Pinales > Pinaceae > Pinus > Pinus albicaulis. The sequence goes on from CM076581.1 coordinate 1,450,875,216, forward strand.
TTTCATATCAATGGATGCAAGAGTCTGATCCAGAGGTATAGCTACAAGATTCAACCTTGGAAAATTTAGGATAAACAATTACTGGAGCTTGAAAATGGTCCTGGTAATGGTCTATTTGTCTGAAATCAGAGTGGATATCATGATCCTCAACATATATGAACCATTCTCAGATAGGGAGCATTTTTGGACTTAATTTTTCTCGAAAACTTTTATGAAGGCAGATAACCTAGTGATTGGGGGAGATCTAAACTTCTCCTTAGGGGCTTCAAAAGTATGGGGCACTCATGCACATGAATATCCCTTGGAATATTTTTTTTTCTAGGAAGTTGATAGAAGGAAGGATGCTCGACATAAACTTGATCAAATCTAAGCCCACATGGAGAAATAGGCAAACTGGGAATGCTACGGTGGCAAAATGTTTGGAAAATTTATTGTTAGTTGCACATATAGTGGGTAATATTCCAATGCTTCAGCAATGGATTGGAATAGAATGCAATTCATACCATCACCCGATATACCTGGAACTAAAAGGGGAAAATAAAAAACTAGGGAGCCCTTTTAACTTCAATCCCTCCTGGTTGAATGAGGACAACTATATAAAACTAATTAAAGAGACATGGATTCCTTTTAAGCATCTTAGTCAGCTTTTAGCAGCCCATCAATTCATGGAAAATATGAAGAAGGAAATATAAGATACTATTCGATGGGACAAACAGAAGAAGTTGAGAGATGAACAAAACCTAAAAACAATATATGAGGAACTCGATAAAATGGACAACCCAAAAAATAGAGGATATGAGACAAAGGAGTCAAAGGACCAAAATCATGTCTTGGAGGCTAAGAAAAGGAGAATATTGTTAGATCAAGAGGAACAATGGAGGCTGAAGAGAAGGGAGGTATGGTTAAAGAGTGGGGACGAAAATTTCAAAATTTTCCACAGTTATGCCAAAGGCCAAAGGAATATCAATACTATATGGGAAATGCCAAAGGTAGACAAATCGAAGGTGAAACATTTTGAAGAATTAGTAGGGTTAGGGAAGGATTATTTCAAGAACCTCTACAAGGCTCTCGAGGAGGCATCAATTACAAAACTGATCATAATTTCCCAATACTTTCCAAGATTTGAGGAGGAAGAAGAAAACCAGTTATTGATGTTCCCTATAACAAATAAAAAATGTAAAGGGGTCCTCAATTAATGAAAAAATACAAGATCCATGGACCAAACAGGTGGACAGTGGGGATTCTTTAACCTCATTGGGGTTGATCTTCTGATGGTAGTTGAAGATTCCTGGAAAAATGGGCATGTACATGAGCCCTTTAACACAACTTTCCTGGCTCTAATTCCCAAATCAGATGCCCCTATCTCATTCGATGAGTATCGATTGATGGCATTATGAAACTATATCTACAATATTATAGGAAAAACCATAATTATCCATCTCTGACCTATACTTTCTAGGAATATCTCCAACGAGCAGTTTGGTTTTCTTGATGGTCGTCAAATTCACAAATCCATTAGGGTATCCCAAGAGGGAATGCTCAACATAAAAAGCATAAAAATTAAAGGATTAATTTAAAAAATCAACCTCTCCAACTCCCATGACAAAATTAGCTGGATATATTTGGGGATGTTGTTGAACTATTTGGGCTTTGAGGTCCCATTCATCAACTGGATTATGGGATGTATAAACAATGTCTCCTTTTCAGTATATATTAATGGTGCAACTTCTACTTTCTTTCACTTTCAAGGAGGGTTGAGGCAATGATGCCCTAGATCACCCTTGTTATTCCTGTTAGCAACGAAGGGACTAAGCATAGTGCTCAAGGTAGCCAAAATAAGAGGGGAGCTACAAGGAATTGAAGTAGAAACAAATCTCTTTATCACACACTCCTTTTTTTATATGATATTTTACTCTTTAGAAATGGTTCTAGGAGATACTTGGGCTGCCTCAAGGAAGCCCTCTCTCAGTTTCAGAAATATACATGTATGATGATTAATGACAAGACATCATCCATTACACATGCAATTATGTCAAGGGAGGAAATACAAACAGTCCAATCCAATCTATCCTTTGAAGCTAAACCATTTAAGGATATATTTAAATATCTAGGGTTCCACTTGAAGGAAAATAACTACAAGAAAATGAATTGGCGGTGGACGGTGGCCAAAGAGGAAAAATACATAAAACACTGGTGTACTAAATGGTTTTCTAGAGAAATTTGATTAGTACTTATAAAATTTATAATTGAAGCCATTCCAGTTTACTGGGCTGCACTCACCTGGGTTCCGAAAGGAATATTACATGGCATCAAAAAAATCTGTCGCAGATTCCAATGGGAAGGAAATAAAGAAGAACAAATGATTCCTTGGGTAGCATGGAATAAAATCACTCTGCGAAAATCCTAGGGAGGGTGAGGGCTGAAGTACCTACCGAAATTTGCCTCATCCTTAGCAGAAAAATCTTGTTGGAGAATTCTAATGGTCAAGAATCTTTAGACAATGGTGGTCTCTAGTAAATACATATTCCCCCACTCCAAAGATGAATGGATAAGGAGTCCAGTTAAAATATGCCCTAATTCATCAGCAATATGGAAAGCATCAATTGAATCCTTTAATATGGTAGGTGTCGCGTTAACATGACATGTGGGAAATGGGGAAGGGTTCAAAATTGGATTATATTCCTGGGTGGGAGGTACGAAAGATTTCTTGCTCCCTTTGGATATGGTTAATATATTAAATGCACAAGGGAAAGTGTTTCTGCACCATATTGTGGACGAAAGAAAATATACTATATGGTCACAGGGTTGGATGAGTGTTGAGAAACTCCAGTTAGGCAATGAAGAGGCATAATTATGGCAGGAATACGCTTTTGCGTTAAGAATATCTTAGCGAGAGGACTCTTTAAGATGGATGCATGCACCAATAGGCACCTACAACCCAAAGTTTGGATATCTATTTTAGATGGAATCTCAGATTTAGGTAGATCAGGAGTGGTGGTGGCCTAAACTATGGAAATTGAGTTGCCCTGCTAAATCCAAACTTTTCTTCTCATGTGTTCTTAGGAACAAAATACCGACATGAGATAATTTACAAATAAGGAGAAAGGAAGGTCAAGGATGGTGTAGTATGTGTAAGAATATTGAAGAATCAGCTAAGCACATGTTCGTAGATTGTCCTTTTGCTGCTAGGACCCTAAATCTTATCAAGCATGGAGTAAGTTGCACCTTGTCCTGGAGAGGTCAATCCCTTGAAGAAGAATGGCATCAGTGGTGAGAAGAGGCATAAAAAAATATGCATAGACTAATAATGTTGCTTTATTATTGGGATATTTGGCTTGCACGGAACAAATAATATTTAGAGATATCTTATCTACACTTGAAAGAATTACATTCAAAATTGAAGAAATAATTTCCCTCACAAACCTCAAAAGGGTAACCACAACCATCATGGAAGTGAGAGAAGAGGAAATGAACCAGGAAACTCCATGTGTCTACTTCGATAGGGCTTGTGATAAATAGGGGAGGTGCATAGGTGGACTGGTCCTGCATTTAAACCAACATTGAGTGCTAAGGTCTAGTATAAATGTGGGTCTAGGCTTGAATAATTATGCTGAGATTTTCTCATTAAAACTTCTTTGTTGGTAACTAGATTTGGGAGTTCTATCCTTAAAAAATTTTGGAGACTTTCTAAATGTAACAAAATGGTTCAATGTTGTACATAGATGTCATTATCAAAGATTACTAACTATTTTGGAAGAGGTTACACATTCAAAATCAAATTTTCATTTTGTTTCTCATATTTACAGGGAGCATAATGCAGTGTAAGATTAGCTCTCTAAGGACGATGCTAGGAAGGATCCCGACACTTGGTAGGTCATCGATTCTCTAGATGGATCAGTTCATTGCCAACACCAATCAATTTTTTATCTTTAATTCTAGGAATATTTTTGTTTTTTCAAAGTTCTCAGCACAAGTTTTTATGGTTTTTGTGATATTACTGAACAAAATGTTTGTCAGAATACAGTATCTAGAATTACATGATGTAACTATAATGGCCAATTTTGTATCGACCAGATAGATGATAGGAAAATTGTCTCTATGGTTTTTTTTTGTTTACTATGGACCCAAAAAGGAGTCTGAAAGGGCTGGAAAGAATACTGAAGAACATATACTCTTCAGATCTAGATTTTTTATTTTTATTTTTATATAAACATGTTGGACAATACTATGTAGCTTTTTATAATTTAATAAAAGGTTATTACTTTTCCCTTATATATATATAATAAAATTTAAAATAAATAAATAAATAATGCGAAGGGTAAAAATGATAATAAGGAAAGGGGAAAATGCAATGCCTCACATTGCTTCACAAAAACTGTGATGTGTGGGCGGATGATGCACCGAAATCCCCTCCGTTTCGGCTCCCACAAAGGGAAAAATAATGATGTGGGGAGGGATGTTGAACATTGTTTCCCACCCCCAAGCCCATGCACATATAACTCTTTCAAATTTATTTTTTTATTACTTTTTTTACATTAATTTTTTAAAAATAAATTTTATTATCTTTAAAAATCAGATTACAACATTACTGAGCTAGTTTTCAAAATTATCGGTCTCACTTTGTTGCACAAGAAAAAAAAGTTGTTCACTGATATTATGTACACAAAAACTCTACATAGCAAGCCAATGGAAACTATAATAGAAAAAACCTAGGAACATAACCATAAACATATCATCCAAATCAAGTGTCTGATGATGAAAGTGGTACAAGATTCTTCACACTCAACCCAGGCGAAATTGAAGGTTGAAATTCACATTGGACATGCTTCTCAATGTGAGTTATACGAGCTTCTGATTAGTCTATACAATATTGGTGCTTCCACTAATTGCATTGAATATCATTGAGAAAGGAGATAATGCCATTCTTATCTTCATGCTTTTCCTTTAATACCTGATCCAATATAGTATTTAATTGTCAGTGAAAAGTAAAAAAATTCATATACTAGTTCTAACAATGAGATTCAAAACGATCTTGTAATGTACTAAAACAAGATGTTGAATCCTTCTACAATTTGCGAAAACAAATTTCGATCTCACAATCACATAACAAGTACGAAAAATCAATTATCAATTGCACAACACAAGATGTATATGGGGAAAGAAACTGCTCAAAACCCCTCTATCTATATATTTCATTAAGTCAAGATCATGAAAAATACAATTCTCTTTCTCCATTGAGAAACTTCCCGCACTCTGCTGATTGTCTCACTCTACTGACCTGTGCACTTCTCTTGCACAAATTTCTCTCACAAGATCCACACACAAACTTATGCTTCTGATTGCTTGGTCTCACCAACTCGTGCTCACCAAAAACAATGATCAAATTTGTGCCCTCATTCCTTCTTTTAAAGGCAATTTTCTCTAATTAAGTAATGATTTATTTTAGGCCTTCTTCTGGCCACATGCACTATCTATACAATTTTATAATTATACAACTAATAGTTATCTTCCATTTAACCTCAGTCTCAATTGGGCCTTCCTTATAATTGACATGAACCAACTATTTATAGTGAATTATCATTTAACTGTTTGATCACTACTTCTGAATTAAATCATATTTAATTCATTGGACCTCTCACTAGCTCATCTCTCAGTTAGAACTAGTTAAACTAATTTTAACTCAATTAATTTAGTTAACTAATTACAACTCACAAATAACTATAATTGGACCCCCTTAAATCATGGAAATTCCTCTACATGCATCCTCTTAGACCTCTAACTCAAATTTCCTAAGCTAACTAAGTATTCCCGACTCAGTTAAGTAATACAAGTTGTTATGAGATTAAATTACAATTTTTTTTCCAATTTAATTAAGGGGAAAATAAATCTCAAGCCTCATATGGTGCCATTTCTGGGTGCCATTTTCTGGATTCCATTTACAATTGCCATTTTCAATTTTTCTCGTTTCTAATTTCAACACTCCCTCTCAACATGAAAGAAATTCAATCTATCTAGATCTGGTACCTTTGGAATATTCTGCGTGCAACACTTCTCTAGCGTTGTTTGCTCTTGCAACTCCTGAAACTAAATAGCCTCCAAAAAACTGAATAAGTATGATGCTTCTGTCATCATAGTCTCTGATTGCTATTAGTTACTGCATTGTCTACTTGAAGCTCTGCATTGCTGCTGACTCTACATCTGTGCCCTTTGCACTGCTGTCAACTCTGATTTGCACTCCATTATTTAACATCTGTCACTATAAATTATGTCTTCATGACATTTGAATGCATCAATCCTACTGATCCTTCCTGCTACTATGTACTGTGAGCTCCTCATAGCCAGGTCCGATCCATGAGACAAGCCATCTCAATGGATCTTGCCCAAATTTCTTATCTTGGGATTATGTGTGCACATCACCCCACCTCTCACCTGGAGGTATGGTTTCATGTGCTCCCTCTTCCCATCTGGCTCAAAATTTCACCCTCTTGGAGGTTTCTGCTTAAGTGGACGTCTCCACTCGGTCTCCTCTTTGCTCCACAATTTTCTGAGATTGCTTCCGAGGATGCACGTTGAGAGGTAATTTGTGCTCCCTCTCAAGCACCAAGTCACTAACCTATTCTTTGCTCCACAAATTTTCCTGCGCTCCTCAAATTTTCTCACGTACAATGAAATTGACTCACGCACATTGAAATTGTCCCGCCAGTACAAATTTTTTCTAGAAAAAAAATAGATTTTAGATCGACGATATATCCCTTATCCGAACTCCGATTCGAATGATTTTTTTTTTTGAATTTGGGTATTTTTTTGCAAGGAATCCAGATATGTTATTTTTTTGGAAAAATTTGAACAAAATTTTTTCATATCCTCTCTTCAAACTATCCGCCCAAAAAATTCCTGCTCTGATACTATGTAGAAAATCTAACAACGAGATTCAAACTGATCTTGTAATACTAAAACAATATACTGAATCTTTCTATAATTTGCAGAAAAAAAATTCGATCGCACAATCACATAACAAGTATGAGAAAGAAATTATCAATCACACAAAATATGTATATGGGGAAAGCAACTGCTCAAAACCCCTCTATCTCTATATTGAATTAAGTCAAGATCATGAAAAAATACAATACTCTTTCTCCATTAAGAAACTTCCTACACTCTGCTGACTGTCTCACTCTACCAACCTGTGTACAAGCTTCTCTTGAACACATTTCTCTCATAAGCTCCACGCACAAACTTGTGCTTTCAATTGCTTGGTCTCACCAACTCGTGCTCACCAAAAAAAATTATTAAACTTGTGTCTTCATTCCTTTTTTAAATACAATTTTCTCTAATTAAGGAATGATTTATTTTAGGTCTTCTTCTGACCACACACACTATCTATATAGTTTTCTAATTATACAGCTGATATTAGTTATCTTCCCTTTAAACTTAGTCTCAATTTGGCCTTCCTTAGAACTGACATGAACCAATTATTTATAACGAATTATCAGTTAACTCATTGATCACTACTTGTGAATTAAATCAGATTTAATTGACTGGACCTCTCACTAGCTCATCTCTCAGTTAGAACTAGTTAAACTGGTTTTAACTCAATTAATTTAGCTAACTAATTACAACTCACAAATAACTGTAACTGGACCCCCTTAAATCATGAAAATTCCTCTACATGCATCCTCTTAGACCTCTAACTCAAATTTGCTAACCTAACTAAGTCGTCCTGACTTAGTTTACTAATACAAGTTGTCATGAGATAAAATTACAAATTTTCTTCCAATTTAATCAAGGGAAAATTAAATCAGAAGCTTCATATGGTTCCATTTCTGGGTTCCATTTTCTAGATTCCATTTTCAATGTTTCTAGTGGGACACCTCCTTTAAGAGTTCTGAATCAAAATGAGCTTACTAGTCTTGTGCATCCTGGGTCTCAAGTCTTTTAATCTCCGCCTGAGTGATATAAGAAGTTGTTGAACAATAAACAACAATCGTCTCCTATGCTTGATACTGGGAATGTGAACAGGAAGGCTGGCCACATCCACCAACCCCAAGTCACTCCTTAAAATTCTAGCAAGGAATAGAGACCACCATAGGTACAATCCTAACATTGTGAAAAAGAAACAATACCCAATAGTTCTATAATTCCCACACCATTGACCACCCCTCAAGGTAGAAAGAAAAAATCAAAGACTCAGGAGGACTGACCTTCCTCACTAAAAAAACCAACCAAGAACGTATTGACCTGCAACAAGTACCATAGATTGACTAAGAAACAAATGAAAATTAAAATATCTGTTCCAACCTCGCCTTCCAAACCTTTAACTAGTAGAAAAATTCCACAATCCCCTCAACATAGGACAAAGGAAACAAAGGTAAACTCCCTCACCCTAGAAAATAGAGCCTCCAATCATAGGTAAAACCAAACAACAACAAACCACTACAATGACATTTTTGACACCGATACTCCATTCCCAAGACAAACACAAGCAATAAAAATACCAATATTGGGTAGGAAAAGGAAAATTACCTGCTAGAATCTGTGAGTGTACGCCGATAAAAAAATAACTTAGTATTATCCGTAGTGTTATAAAACAATGGTCGACGTTTCAAATCCCAACGGGGATCGATCTTCAGGAGAAGATGTTGAATGAAGAATGAAAGAAGGACAAAAGGTGAAGGTTTTAATAGTGACACAGAGAAAAGAAGAGCCGATAGAGCTACTAATTAATATTCTATCAATTTATTTAATAATTTTTTATAATTTATAATTATAATTTTATTTTAATAAATTAAAATAAAAAGTTTATATATCATTTAATCATCATTTCAATAATAATTCTATTAAATTTATTTTAATAAATTTTAATAAAGTTTTAAAAAATTTCATTAATTCAATAATGCTCCTTGAGTTCGCATGTAGTATTAATCTCTTCCAAAACAATTTAGGGTTTGTTAGTAAAAAACAACATATTGAATTATTTACTCTTAATAATTATTCTTAATAATTAATTTTAATTTTCATCAATAAAATTTGATTAATTAATAATTATTATGAGTATCTAATATATTTTTAAATTTTTTTAGCCATAATTATAATTAGATTAATTAGGATTAAATCAATTTTCCTAATAAAAGAATTTAATAATAATAATAATAATAATAATAAAAATTATAAAAATAAAATTAAGTAAATAATAATTATATATAATAATTATTAATATTTATTAACACTCATTTTGAATATTAATTAATAAACTATTATTTTTATTTATTGACTTTTATTAATTATGTAAATTATTATTATCATTTAGGGTTATTCTAGATGTTATAATATTCTTCACTAATTAAAAGACTAAGAATTTACTCTTATATTAACCTTTATTAAAAGGATTTGTCTTTAGTGTGACTTTTTGGAGTTTCTGGTGCCGGAATCCGGTGAAAAAATTGGAGGTAAAATCTTGATTTATGTTATTTAAACTGGTTTTTTGACTGTATATATGGATTCAACACCCTACTTCGATTGTCCAAGGTTACCTATCAAACTTTTGTTTTCAATGAATTCCAACAGGATTTTATAAAATTTAACCGGAAAAATCCATCATAAAAACCTTCAAAAAATCGCACTAAAGACTACTCATTATTAAAACATTTAAGTTTTATTACTTATAAAAAAATAAAAAATAAAATAAATATAATAATTATTATTAAATTAAATGATATTATATAAACTATTAAAATTTTTAAAAATATAAAATTTATTTAAATTTATTAAAATATAATTTTTTTTATTTATAATTTATTAAAATATAATAAAGTTAATTAAATAGAATTATTCTTGAATTAATGAAAAAATTTAAATTTATAAAAATTTATAAAAATAAATTTAATAGAATTATTATTGAATTGATGATTAAATGATATATAAACTTTTTATTTTAATTTATTAAAATTTATTAAAATATAATTTATTAAATAAAATAGAAATAAAAATTTAAAAAAATTTATTAAATAAATTAGTAGAATATTAATTAGTTAGCTCATGTCGGCTCTTCTTTTCTCTGTGTCACTATGTTGTAGCCGCTACAACACCCTCCAAAATTTTTCCCTTTTTAAAATTTTTTTGAGCCCCTAACCTTTTGAAGATCGAGTCCAGCCTAAGTCCCCTCTAAAATCTCAAGCTGCTAAGTCGCAATTTTGGTCAACTCAGTTAATTTGTGACCTCGCGACCCCTCTGGTCGCGAAGTTGCAAGGTCGCAGATAATCTTGAAACTGAACAATTGCGACCTTGTGACCTCGCGACTCTTGGGTCACAAGGTTGCAAAGTCGCAAGGTCGCATATCTCATCATTTCACCTCATTTACGACCCTGCGACCCTCATTTATGGCCCACACGTGCAACCCCTTTATATATAGAAGGGTCGCATAGGTCGCATTCAACCTGTGCAACAGAGAAAGAAAACACCTCTGACAAGCCAGCTAGAGCGCATTTTTCCTGGGTAAGTTGCCTAATCCTCCTGTTGTTTCCTTCCTAGATTAATTGTTGCTATTTTTTCCCCTTGCCCCTAGCCTATTTAGCCCTGTTATGGCTTTGATCAATCTCCCCGGCAATCATTTCGCAAGCTTGCCTACCTCCCTCATGAAATTTACCCATTTATGCCCTTGTATTTCTTTCTGCAAGCTTATCTGCCCCTCTACCTGCCTCAAGGACCTTGCCTCACTCACCAAGGAATAATTCTATGGCCCAGTCAATTCTCTTATGATCTTCGTGTGTGTTTTTCAACCTTTTTTCCGTCACACGTTCGCCAATCCCTAGAGCAATCCCGCGACTCTGCGACCTCGCGACCTCGGTCGCAGGGTTGCAAGGTCTCTAGGTCGCATATCCGTGAAAGTTCAGAGTGACATGACTTCGCGACTCAATGACCTGGCGACCTAGTTACAAGTCGCTAGGTCGCTCTTCTACGAAATTTTAAACTAACGTGACCCAGCGACCCAACGACCTAGTCACAAGGTCGCTAGGTCGCAGGTTCATCCATTCCCTTGAAATAGTTGAGCAGAGGTAGGAGCAGCCCAAGTATTTATAAGAATGATATACGCCTTATCGTGGGATTGTTTTATGAACATGCAAGGGAACCTTGAAGCCTAGCTAGAGTGTGTATCCATCTTGTCAGCCTCGAGTGACATGGGGCCTCTAGCAGTTCGCAAAAGGAACAAAAGCCCTGAGATAGAAATCTTGGAGGAGGAAATGCCTCTTTCTCCTCCTCCTATTTATGGAGACACTGCCTGCACACTCGACAAAGGGGACAATATGAGCCGGTAGCAGATATACCGAGAATTTAAAAAGCCTGAATTTCCGGAGGACCTCCCAGATCGACAGGTATATATTTAGGTTAAAATATCCATGCTGCACTACGTGGGGGCCCACCCGCCTATATTCCCATGTGCAGAGCTAATCAAGTGGATCCTGCAAAAGGTCGACCCCAAGATTTGGGTTATTTGGGACTGCACCGAGAAGTCATTCACAAATCTATAGGGATAAGATGTAGAAGTCTATTATGCACTTCCCCACCGAGAATAGACCTTCACTAAGGAATGAGCCACTACTCATGCAGTTCCCATATCTAAAACCTTGAGAGGATGGTGGGAGGACCCATAAAAGTTTTGGCTCAAGGACCAGGAATATCAGACAACAGGTCTCAAGAAGTTCTACAAGCTCGTAGCTGCGATGTTATGTAGGATATATGGCCGTCCAGATGCAACCACTTTCAACGGTGCTTGGGTTTCTCTGATGTACGATGTCACTGTATACGACACCCGCTTCAACTAGTCCAACATGATAATGGCAGCCCTCAGATCAAACATATTTGCGGCACTAGCACCTGATGAGGGGTATCCATCATAATTTTATATGGCATCTTATATTTTTGATGCAGTATGTGAAAGGCACCATTTTGAGCGGTGGGCACACAACTGGGATCTGGAGCACGACGGTCCAATTCACAAAGATTTAATGGTGTTCCGGGATTCCATATATAAGCAAGACATGGAGTCGATCGCGCGCAGCTTCATCCCCGCTCTCTACGAGAAACTATTTGGAAAAGACACGCCATGCATGTCTGGGCGAGCCATGGAGACGATAACTCGAGTGGCCCACTAGTTTCCTAATGTGGATAGTACTTTCATCCGAGTTTTCAGGTCACTCAAGGCTCCTCACGCACTACCCTAGTTCATAACTGAAAAAATCCTCCTCCAAGAAACATGTTACCAGATGTTAGGGGGTTTTTCAAAAGTTCTCACTAAGGGCAAGAAGAAGCGATGACCCACTCTGCCACTCACTATCGGCGCCTACACGGTGAAGGATTTAAGGGAAGTAGAGGCAAAGGCCGAGCAAGTCAAAGGATTCTGTCTACCTCCCTTGGCACACGGGACGTATGATCCAAAGATAATCATCCCCGCCCATTGCAAGCGGGCCAAATTTAAATGGAGTTACCAACATACTGATTGCTCAGCTAAAGATAGAGTCAAGAACTGGTACAACAAAGACAGGGAGGCCGCTCCAGAGGAATCAACTGATCAGGGAGAGCAGGACAACCAGACTTTAGAAGAAAGAATCCATACGCTGGGAGGAGCCTCATCTTCCAAAGCCAAGAAGAAAAGGACTGGTATGGGCCATAACTCCTCCTCCCAGTGAAGAGAAAAGGAAGCTAAATCTCAACAAGAAGCTGAGGAAAAAACAAAGGAGGAGGAAGAAAATGAAAGAAGCAACTAAAATAAGAACAAAGAAAGAAGCGGGTAGAGGAAACCCGCAAGAAAAAGGAAGAGGAACAGCGAAGGAAAGAAGAGGAGGAAAAGGCAGAATCCGAGCGCCAACTAAAGATAAAACATGATAAGGCAGAAGCTGAGCTCTAGCTAAAGGAAGATCAAGCTAGAACAGAAGCTGAGCGCCAGCTAAAGGAAGATCAAGATAAAGTAGAAGCAGAGCGCCATCTGAGAGAAGAACAAGACAGAGCAGAAGCAGAGCAAAAGAGGAGGGAGGAAGAAAGTTGGAAGTCAAGGGAAGATTCCTCCAAGGGAACCTAAGGCAGCGAGACACCCCCGCCTTAAACAGAGAAAAAAACAAAGCTGCCACACATCGACGTGCCCCAAACAACTCTTTCAACCAATGTGAATTTTTCCCTCTCGGAATTGGGTACCTCCGAGGATCTAGACGAGGGATTTCTTGATATGACATGACTTACCTACGATTATTTCACACACAAGATCAGGCAGGAGAAGAGAAGATGTTTGGCACGGGACCTTGCTGTACCCCTCATAGTCACCACAGAGAAGGATATAGTCTTGGATACCAAGACCAATCCGGTTATGATCGCATTAGCCGGTACCGCTTTTGCAGCAACTACCGAGGAGAACGTAAGCAGAATGGGTAGATAAATTCTGTTCCTGCAGATTAGATTACAGGCCTCTGAGCAAAAGATAGCTAAATTGGAACAGGAAAAGAAGGCACTACAAGAAGAAATCTAACATCTTCAAGCTAAGAATGCCCCTACTAATGAGACACCACTCACTATTCAGGGAGAGCTGGTCACTTTGGAGGCCACCATGAAGCATGTATATGAGAACTGTTCACGATAAAACAAACCGTCGCGCCACTACTGAAAGCACATGCTGAAACCAAGAGGAGAAACACGCAGCTCAAGGAAGCCTCTATTGCCTTGGATAGAATACTGGAGTGGTCAAACATGTATCCACAAAATCTGGACACCTTGCCTAGAAAATATTGGATCGACACCCAAAATGACAATGATCTGAATGGAAAATGGCATCCACTCATGGTATTCATCTACCCATGTTATCCATCCACCCACGGAATTTACCCATGGTATTGTAAATGGCATAGACCCATGGTATTCATCCACCCATTGTATTTATTCGCCCATGGTATTGTAAGTGACATTTATCCATGATATTCATTCACGCATGGTATGTATCCACCCATGGTATTCATCCACACATGGAATTTACTCATGGTATTGTAAATGGTATCTACCCATGGTATTGACCCATGGTATTGTAAGTGGTATCTACTCATGGTATTGACCCATGGTATCCACCTATGGTATCTACGCATGGTATTGTAACTCAAAAAAGGCTATAAATAACAAGCCTTAGTTTGTAAAAGGACAGATGGTCCACCACAATGTAGCTTCTACACTTTTTATCTGTTTTAATAAAACAAGTTTCTTTGTGGTTTTATTTGCTTTATGTTCTCTCTTTTTTTTTTGGCATTCTAATTTTGCAGATCTTGTCAGATCCATTTCAATTTTTTAGAGCTTGGGGGCATCCTCCCAAGATCCGGATCAGTGGTATCAGATTCAGGTTACGCCACCATGGGAATGAGGGTTTGAAACATATTTCAGTTTCAATGTTTTGCAACAACCTTCAACAAACTCCATGAATTTTTTTTTGGGCGGCGAGTTTGTAGATTAGATCTGAAACTTTTGGTGAAATTTTTACAAAGACAAAGACCAGATCTGGATTCCTTGCGAGAAAATACCAGATCGGATGAGGGAGATATCGATGATTCAAAATCAGTAATGTTGCAGAAATTTTTCTGAGGACAATTCATGGACGACGGATCTCCTATCATTTCTTGTAGTTTTTAGTGGGAAATTTCAGATAAATGGTTATAGATCTGCACTCCCCTTGAAAAATCACCTGATTTAAAAAAAAGAAACAATCAGTCGAATTAGAGTTCGGACGAGGGAGTTATCGCTGACTCAAAATCAACTCTTTTTTTTTTTTTTCAGAAATTTTGTCACGGCGGGACAGTTCCTGCGCGAATATGAGGGTCTTGAGTTTCCAAATAGCGATTTCAAACACATGGAAGATGAAAAATGATCATTCCATTTCCAAAAATAGGTTATAATAAATATTCCAAGTTATATTGACTGAGTTATGCTCATTTTAAATCTGGAGTAGCATTCGGAGCGGGTTCCCTTTGGAGATGTGCCCTCCCACCCCGCTTTAGTAGGAACCTGCTTCACATTAATCAGTTTCAACATAGTAGTATTTGTCTTGGGTTATTTAGAGATGTGCCCTCCCACCTGAAGCTATGTAGGCACCTACTACTTCATCAACAATCAACATCATGGTTATGGGTCAACCACACAAAATCCTTCTCATCGAAGTCCATTTGCTAGGCTGCACATTGTTAGTAACACAGTTGGTCACAAGCATTACAGGGTATCTCTATCCACCTATGGTATCTATGCATGGTATTGTAACTCAAAAAAGGCTATAAATAACAAGCCTCAGTTTGTAAAAGGACAGATGGTCCACCACAATGTAGCTTCTACACTTATTATCTGTTTTAATAAAATAAGTTTCTTTATGGTTTTATTTGTTTTGTGTTCTCTCTTTTTTTTGTTGGCATTCTAATTTTGCAGATCTTGTCAGATCCATTTCAATTTTTTAGATCTTGGGGGCCTCCTCCCAAGATCCGGATCATACAAGGTTCAAATCTGGATTAAGATACAATCCAAAGAGAAACTAATCAAGGATTTGGAGAAATTAATGTCCGCATACGAACATCTGATTAGTGGCATTGACTCAATGGCCGAAGTACACCACATTCCTTCTGTGGGTGCACTAGGGGAAGAGAAAATGTGGGAAGAAGTCACCAAAGATATTCAAGCATTTCTACAACCTTATAGGCAAGCAACCGCCTCTTAAGACCTGTCGGCATCATAGGAGAACCTGGTTCAATTCATCATGACACTAGTCCAGATCTATACCAAGCTGGCCTCCGTGTCGAACCAGATCATGATCAAGAGGGACACTCTGATTCCATTTTCTCTTGAGTGTCTTCACAAGTTGAGAGAAGATACGCCCCAGGTCTCCCTAGTGGCCGCAGACTATCGGGCATGGAGAAGTTACCTCAAAGAACAACAACAGGTGGATGTCCCTAATCTCGCCATCACCCAACTGCTTCCATGACCAAGTCTCATATTACAGCAAACATAAGAGGTCGCAGGCCGTAGTAGGAAAGAGGTTGCAGGTCGCAGCAGGCAATGGGTTGCAGGTCGCAGTCAAAGCCGAGGTCGCAAGTCGCAAATTCCGTTGAGTCACAGGGTAGGCCAACAGTTAGGAAGGAAAAAATTCAGGGATACTCAAGGGTCATTTTTGTCTATAAATACCTCCTTCGGGAGATTGTAAAGGATCTTTTTTTGGGACTCCAAAGGAGCAAAGAGGATTGTATAGCACTGAATACACCTTTTGAGAATGAATACAAGCATTTGTTTTAAATCCACTCTTGGATCTTATGAGAATTAATGTGTTAACACTATGAATATTTTGTCTTATGCATATGATATCTTTTCATTAAGTAATTTTCATTCTCTGCTTATATCATTTATACATTGTAGCTCCCTAAATGTGTTAGTGATGTTAAGATTGTTTTCTTAGGTGATGTCAGCAACTCTGTTGCTAACATTTATCTTATCTTTGAGACCGCTTAAGGAAGTGAAGGGTTCTCTACCACACAGAACTGTTTCTCCTGTGGTTTGAACAACTTTTACAAGCATGACCCTAATGAATTGCTGCTAAGAACATTTCCTTTGGCTACATGCTTTAACTCATATTGCTATTTGTAGTGTTTTATATTCATTGAGAATCATCAACCATTTTTCTTGTACCATTTGAATAACCGTGTGTTCATAGGTCTGCAGGGCTCATTTGTGTCTGAGAAAGAGGAATATTCAGTGGTAGCTGGACCCACACCTCGGACGGGATCCCTATCACAAATGGTTTAGATTCTAATTGGGACTTTTTATCAGGGAGATCCCTTACTGTTGGCCAAACATTTCTTCCCGTCAACACACTATTAAAACCTTCACCTTTTGTCCTTTCATTTTTCATTCAACATCTTGTCTTGAAGATGGATCCCCATTGGGATTCAAAACATTGACCATTGTTTTATAACACTGTGGATAATCCTGAGATTTCTTCAATAAACGAAGACCACAGAAGCTTTAAAACCATAATTAACTCAGCGTTGTCGAACACAAGGTGCATCCAAAACAATGCCACCGCCCATCCACAATGCCAACTCGAACAATCACCATGAAGCTTGAACCTTCCATTTTATCAACAATTACAACATAAACCTAACACACACCTCCTAAACCAGTGCAAGAAAGCCATGAACAACAACCACTGAAATCTCCCACCAATGTAATATCATCAACATGTTAATTCAGAATAAGATCTCCCCATCTCCAACTCGAGGCCCTAGTTGATAAATACAACCATAACCCCTTTCCCAGTTCCACAGAGGAATGAAAAATCTCACCTGCACTAGAGAAACTACACAGATAGGGTACATACTTCCTCCCTTCACAGATGGGGTATAAAATAAGATCTCCCCATCTCCAACTCGAGGCCCTAGGTGGGAAAGATAACAAAATTTTCAAACCATTTCAGATAAAACCTAATTAACTGAATATATATATATATATATATATATATATATACACACACACACACCATCTGAGCTAAACCCAATTGACCATATATATATTATTTGCAACAATGTAAGTATTTTAGGCGATTATTTAAAAAGTATTGCAAGTTTAAGCACAGAGAGAAAACATATGGACTACTTATAACACCACATTTCAATTTAGAGTTTGATTTTGTGGTTTCAACTCAAAATTATATCAATTTTAACGACCATAGTCTCAAACAAGTTGTAATTTTAACTTCAAAGAAACGATGATGCTATTGGTAGTACCACTTTTAATTTGGAGGGTCAATTTTAAACTTTTGTTGGAACAAATACTAGATGCCAAGTCCATGATTTCGAGCAAGTTGTAATTTTTACACTGAATAAAAATAGGGGTAATGATATGAGCACAACTTTTATTTTCAATGATTGATTTTAAGGTTTTTGTTTGAAACTTTATATGGACTTAAAGCCATAGTGAATTTTGTTGTAATTCTTACCTCGAAAAAAAGAAAAAGGGTGCTACCAAAAAAAATACTTTATTATTTGAAACTTAATTTATGTTTTTAATGAAAAACTATGGGTTTTGATAACTAGAATTATCAATTTTGTGTCACATGTCTCATTAAGTTGGTAACTTTGTTACTTGGGATCTTACAACTCTTCCACCAAGGAAGAAAACCATTGGCTGCAAATGGATGTACATGGTCAAGTACAAGGAAAATGGAATAATTGAGAAATATAAAGAGTGGTTGATTGTAAAAGGGTTCTCCCATTAAGAAGACTTTGATTAGTTCTAAAGATGGTGCATAATTGTAGAAATTATCCAAAGGGATTCAATCTGATATTTTCATGTAATAAAACAAAATACTAAAGCCTTCTACAATTTGCAGAAACCAATTACGATCACATAATCACATAACAAGTAAGAGAAATAAATTATCAATCACACAACACAAGATGCATATGGGGAAAGAAACTACTCAAAACCTCACTATCTTTAAATTGCATAAATTCAAGACCATGAAACAATAGAATGTTATTTCCCTCACTAAGAAACCTCTGCACTCTGCTGTTTATCTTACTCTAATCTAGGAAAAACTAGTCAAATACTTAACCAATTCTCATCCTCTATCTAACTAGCCTCGTTCACGCATTATTGGAGGAATTATGGCCCTATTAAAGAGGAAATTTCCAAGAATTGATTGTATAATTCCTTCAAGGCATCTTGATGACCTCATACATGACCTATACAATTTTCCAATTATACAACTGATATTTATCTTCCCTTTAACCTCAATCTCAACTGGGCCTTCCTTAGAACTGACATGAAACAACCATTTATAGTGAATTATTAGTTAACTAATTGACCACTACTTGTGAATTAAATAATATTTAATTCACTAGACCTATCACTAGCTCATATTTTAGTTAGAACTATTTAAACCGATTTTAACTCAAATAATTGAGTTAACTAATTACAACTCACAAATAACTCAACCAAAGCTCCTAAAAATTAGGATACACCTTACATGCCTCCAGTTTAACCCTCAACTTGAATTAACTGAGCTAAATAAGTCTTCTCGACTCTGTTAACACTTACAAGCTGTCATGTGATGTGGAATTACAATTTACTTCTAATTTAATTTAAGGGAAAATTAAATCATAAGCCACCCTTGGGTGCCATTTATGTGTCATTTTCAATATTTCTTGTTGCCATTTTCATCACTCCCTCTCAGCAAGAAAGGAATTCAATCTATCCCGATCTGGTACCTTTGGAATGTTATGCATGCAACACTTCTCTAGTGTTGTTTTCTCCCGCAACTCGTGAAACTGATAAACATCCAAACCCAATCGGTATGATGCATCTGTCATCAAAGTATCTGACTGCTACTAGTTACTACACTGTCTACTGAAAACTTTGTGTTTTTTCTGAATCTGCATCCGTGCCATATACGTTGATGCCAACTCTAATATGCACTCTAGTATTTGACATTTGTGACTCTGACATCTCACTGCATCAATCCTACTAATCCATCTTGCTACTGTGTACTGTGGCCCCCTCGTAGCCAGGTCTGATCCATGAGATAAACCATCTCATTGGGATTATAATTTCACATTGCCTGACCTCTCACCTGGAGGTATGGTCGCATGTGCTACCTCTGCCCATTTGATTCAAACTTACCCCCAACTAGAGGTCTCTGCTTGAGTGGATGTCTCCAATCAGTATCCTATCTACTTCTATAATTGTGGCTGCTCCACAACTATCTGAGGCTTTTTTTGCGGCTGCATGTTGAGAGGTAATTTATGCTCCCTCTCAAACACCATGTTTCTAACCTTTTCTTTGCTCCTTAAATCTTTGCATGCATCTTCTACCTTGAGATTATAAAATTTCTTGAATCTCACACCGAAATGTTTCACATGTCCCACGGTGATGTTTCTAAGGAAAACCTTTCCTTTGCTAAATATCACATCATAGCCACTGTCTTCCAATACCGCTACGTAAACAATATTCTTATTTAGTCCTGGAACAAACAAAACATTTGTCAGTCTGAGAGGGGATCCATACTCCCTCTAAAAGGTAATTGTACCTATGACGGTCACACTATACCTCCCGTCATATCTAAAGTATATGTTATGCTGCAGGTCCTTATATTGCAAGTCACTGAAGAGATATTTAGTCCCCGTCATATGGAAGGAGGAACCATTTTCGAGACCACATGCATCCCATTACAATTTTTTCCATGCATGTAATGAGAGTAAACTCAAGCTCGAGATGTGAAGCTAAAGCTTCACCTGTTGCTGCAATTGAAAGCTCCTTCTTCCTTTCCTTCTGTGGAAATTTTGTGGCATAGTTCCCGTACTCATGATAGTGAAAACACTTGATCTTGGACAAATATCTCTTTACCCCTTCGCTTTGGGACTTATTTCCCTTGAATTTATTTCATTTTTCAATTAATGTAAAATCTTATTATTTGTCTATGCCAAAGGTCTTGTCTCTGGTGCTCCGCCTTATCTCTTCTTGTACCAAGTCATACCACAATCTCTCCCAGTCTATTAGCTTCTCACTCCCACTCATAGAATCTTGGTAGCTATGATAGATCATGGGAAGGCCTAGAAGTGCTAGGCTCACCAAATCATCCAGGGCTACTGTCGCACCAACACGTCCAAGCTCATCTCGACATTGAGTGAACTTCTTCAAGTATTTTGGTATCATCTTGCCCTCCTCAATATTGATATTTCTGAGCTCGTCCTTCTCTGCCAACTTCCTGTGGTGACTTATATTCTAAAAAATATTTTTTAAGGCCTTCCACATATCATATGGATTTTACTTTCCATGGAGACTCGAGACAATATGATCTCGAACTCCCTCTAACAAGATCCTTCTCCCATTTTCTACATTCTTCTTCCATGCATCAAGAAGTTGATCATCTGTTGTTCCGGGCTGGGTAATATCACTGTTTATTAATGCCTTCAGTCTGTTTTCCTTGAGCACTACCTCCATCCCATCCTTCCATGATATGTAATGAAAATTTCCCTCAAGGGAATATTCGAGTCTCAAGCCATTGAAATACATCTTGATTTGCTACTTGTCCTGAAGAATAAATCTGCAAATTCGATGTGCCCATTCAAACAAACTCTGGTTATTCTTTTCTATTGTGATTCCTGGCACTCTGGTACCATGAATAAATTATCCAAAGGGATTCAATCTTATCTTTTAATGTACTAAAAAAAAATATTGAACCCTTCTACAATTTTCGGAAACCAATTAAGATCACACAATCACATAACAAGTAAGAGAAATAAATTATCAATCGCACAACACAAGATGTATATGGGGAAATAAACTACTCAAAACCTTGCTATATGTATATTACATAAATTCAAGACCATGAAACAATACAATTCTATTTTCCTCACTGAGAAACCTTTGCACTCCGTTGATTATCTCACTCTGATCTAGGAAAAATCAGTCAATACTTAACCGATTCTCATCCTCTGTCTAACCTTCCTTGCTCACACACTATTTTAGGAATTGTGGCCCTATTAAATAGGAAATTCCCGATAATTTATTTTGAAACTCATTCAAGGCATCCTGATGACCTGATACATGACCTGTACAATTTTCTAATTATACAACTGATAGTTATCTTCCCTTTAA
The DNA here is from genome assembly GCA_034641835.2 of Pinus albicaulis. Classification (NCBI taxonomy): domain Eukaryota; kingdom Viridiplantae; phylum Streptophyta; class Pinopsida; order Pinales; family Pinaceae; genus Pinus; species Pinus albicaulis. The sequence continues at coordinate 1,450,896,873 of CM076581.1, forward strand.
CCTCAATCTCAATTGGGCCTTCCTTAGAACTGACATGCATACTATTTATAGTGAATTATCAGTTAACTAATTGACCACTACTTGTGAATTAAATCAGGTTTAATTCAATGGACCTATCACTAGCTCATCTCTTAGTTAGAACTAGTTAAACTGATTTTAACTCAAATAGTTGAGTTAACTAATTACAACTCACAAATAACTCAACCAGAGCTCCTAAAGAGTAGGAGACAACCTACATGCCTCTAGTTTGACCCTCAAATCGAATTAACTCAGTGTTGTGGGAGCAAAAACCCACCCTTCTTATTCAGTATTATCACTAATACTAAATAAGTGGGGGCCCTTAGTCAAAAAATTTTAAAAATTGATTAGTGCTTGTATTTCCTTTTTTCAATAAAACTTAATATCATAAACTTAGAAGAATACCCCTTGAAGAATCTTAAAAAGCTTAAGTTTTATGATAAGGTAGGATAAAATCATTCCTTAAAGAAATATCACATCACAAGAAAGGTAATGAATACCTCCTTACAAGCGGAATTCTAAGATTGTGAGATCGTGATGCGAAACTACGCACTAAAAACATTTATCGCATCGCATGCCTCAAATATCACTTACGCTGAAAAACCTCAAACCGCCGATATGCGATGGCGCATATCGCAAATCGCATTTTCGCAGAAAAAACATTAACAAATGATTGTCATATATTGCGATACAACGATTTTGCAATATTGTGATATAGCGATTTTGCGATTCCACATCATTGCAATCTGCGATACTGTGATCTGTGATATTGCAAAGCAAATCACAGACCGCCTTATCGCAGATCTTTAGGGTTCATTGTACGAATTTTTTTTTCCATAAACCGAGGTCTGATTATGCGCTTTAATGTTAATCAATGAATTGGTTGTCAATCATTAATGAAATATGGTTTTGTTATGGTCGAAGAGCCATTTCACGTAAGGTGGTATATTTTATGTCTTCAGCATTTAAAAGCTTTCCCGTCACCTTTTTCTTGTCATTATTCACTCCTCATTTGAAAACTGCAGGAACGAAGAACAAAGAACTATACAAAGCAGTATTCAGGATATTATGGGAAAGAAAGACAAGGCTCCGAGTTCTGAAGACAAATAAATGACACCCTTATATACAGACACTGCCTGTAACAAAGATGCTGGTATTACTACTTGGGAAGGCATGTACAGTCTACTTGAGGAAGAGAATCCCAGAATAATGGAGGTTACAGTTACTGCAGGCTCACATGGGTCTTCTAAGGCGTCTATTACAGAGCTAGCTTGCTCGTTCTTGCACCGGATAGCGGCAAGGCCCAAAATTATTCCATAAACGAACATGGTTAAATGGGTACTAGACAACACTATATTACAAATAGACAGTTTAAGACTCAGGGTCAAGAACTCATTGACTCATTCACTCCACAAGATTTGAGACTCATGAATCATTTACCAGAGCCACAGACGACTTATAACAAACAGTTCATGGAAAATTTTGCTAAAGAAAATGAAAACCTAGCAGAATGCAGCAAGGATTGGTCAAGGAGGGATGAACCACTAAAAAGGGATAAACATGGTATGTATAGTACTGGTTCTCTCACCTCCCCATTTTTCTTTGCTGCTGCTATGCTCTGTAGACTTTTTGGGAAGCCAAACATTAATAAATTTTCATCTGAATGGCTACCATTATTGAATGTCGTCGTTAATGCTACTGTTGTGGATTGGGCTAAGATATTATCTGACAACTTAGCCACGACCATTTTAAATTACCGGTCTAAAAGAATTGTTTCTCAGAGAATTTATCCCCCTTTTTACTTATCTGCATATGTGATGGATTCAATCTGTTATATTTCCAAGTTTCCTTTGATGGGTTGGAAATGGACGAATCAAGACCCCTTACCCATTCATATTTATCATAAATAATTGTGGGATTCAGGGTTCACTCCGTATTTTTACAAGATTTGTCATGGAATTTTGTTGCCCCTGTACAAAACGTTATATGATAAAGACGCTCCAAGATTTTCTCCCGAAGCAAAGGTAGATATACTCCCTGTCGCAAGATGGTTCAGAGAAAAATTGTTTACATATGTCAGGGTATTTGGAAGTCTCGCTTCCCCTCATGTCTTACCTTTGTATGTTCCTGATAAACTCATGGCACGAGAAATTGCTTATCAAACCTGCGGAGAAGGAGGTTTGACTAAAGATTTGAAGGACAAAAAGAAGGCTATTTGGCCACAATTTCCTGTGGCCTGTGGGGCCTTTTCACTATTTGATGTAGGCCATGCATTCAAAGAAGTAAACAACATAACATGTTTACGTTTTTTCAAATTTCCAAGAAGACCGTTCGACCCTTATGATATTGGTAAAAATTTCACTACTGCAGTCAAAATAAAGGTGTTTTCTAAAGAAGATGATCTTTTTGATGACATGTTCCAAGAGAAAGGTACACTTAAAGAGGTTCTAAATTTGGCCCAAATGCGATTTCCTCCAGCAGAATTTCAAGAGTTCAAGATATACAAGGAAAGGAGGTTAGCTAATGATCAACTACTGCAGCAACAAGAAATATTGTGCCAAAGAATATCACAGTGGAACTCTTATTGTGAAATAAGCGATAAAATCACTAATCAAGTCATAGACTTACGACATGATTATGATTTAATTGATAAAAGAGTTACCGAATATTTGGCTTGGCAAGAAACAGAGGAGGGGAAAAGAGTGCACCAATAATCAACGACAATCACAAAAAAATGCTCTTTAACAATTGGGATGCACAAATCAGGAAAGCAGAGCAAGCGACAGAAGAAGCAGCCACAACAGCAAACCGTGTTATTGACTGCATAAATGAAAATTTGCACAAGGAAAATTTGATCTCAGAAACCACTCTAGGGTATCTACCGAAAGCACAGCAACTGCAGACAGGCTGGAGACAGAAGGCTCAAGAAAAGGCAGAATCAATTAAAAGATTAACTAAGTTGAATTGGGATTCTTACTGGGCGTATTTGGTAAAAACACACAACCAGTGCATGACTCTCAAATGTATCATCAATTCTGCCAAGAATATGGCGCCAGCTCTTACCGATTCCGTTTTCACAGGACAGTTAAAGTTAGAAGTCGGCCAACCTACTCTTCTCAAACAAATGCTGAACGCTTGCGATTTCAAAGAAAATATACACAAATAGTTAGTTGATTAGTTTTAATTTTAGATTTAGTATTAATTTTGCTTTATTTTTGTGTGAAATGAGGACGGTCATTTAAACCGTATCCTACATTTTTGTAATAAATTATTTTTAGATTTAGTTAGTAGTATTTAAACCCTTCTCATGCATTTAGAGAAGGGTCCTGAAATTTGTCAAAAACTTGTCCTCAGAACATGCACTTTTTCACCCTCTGAGGAGGTTTTGATGAATGAATGGAACATGATTTATTGATATGTGCGTTTAATATCTACTACTGATGTTGCACTTTTTTACTCTTAGTGGATGTTGGATTAAGAAGAGATAAGTCATTATTGCTTGAAGCTCATGAGTAGAACTAGTTATAAATGGTACTTTTATCTCTTAACTATTTCTACCTTTGTGTTAAAGTGATATTCATGTTCAGTTGTTTATATATTGATGCTTGAATGCTTGAGTTATCATTTGGCACTTTTGTATGGTGATAGCTATTTATTTATGCTTAATATATGAGTAGCTTATTATGCGATATGTTTTTCACAACTGTTTCGTCTAACTTTTTATATGAAGTGGTTTATCTTTATTGAATTCTTTTCTTATAACAGTTGAATGATCTTTATTACCAATTGTTATTTGAAATCATTTTAGATCGCATAACGGAAAGATTACATCCCGGGTTAGTGTAGAATTAGATATTTTTGTTTATTAGAATACAATTGCATGTTATTAGATTAGAATTAGAATAAAAGCATTTCACTTAGGAACTTTTAGAAAGGAAATATCAATTCTCAACACACACACACACATATTGGGAAACTGGTCCCATATCCCCAGTCGGACCCACTATATCAAACAGAAAAGGAGTTGCTAACCAAGGTCCAGACCAGGTGGGTATCCCCCTTGTTGTAGACCCGATTTTTGGGGCTTCAACATATTTGGCGCTAGAAGGAGGGCCCCGAACTATGAATGGAAAGTAAGTCAAAATCCAAATACCATTCTAAGATTAAATTTCCCTCACCATATCCCCCGACTTCCCCATCGCACTTAGAATCTTTAAATCTAGAGCCAGAAGTCGAAAGAACAACAACCACTGCCACAAACCCTGAATTTTTAGAAGAATCTGTTATTGAACCTCCTGAAGTTGAATCTTTGATCCATAAACTTTAGCGATTTTCAATATCACCTCAAAGATCTGATAAATCTCAAGGCAGTGTGACTTCGTAATATAACCCTACTCATCCTTTTACCAGATTAAAGAGCGAAAATTTTGGCGTTCAGCCAACCAAGCTACCTCTACCTACAAGGAAGAGAGCAAGGAAATCACCTAAAGGGTCTGATAGCGAGACTCTTTCATCATCATCTTCCATCTCAAACTCTTCACTGCGAAGTCAACCATCCACCCCTCCACTTTAGATTATTGTCCGTTAGTCCACTGGAACTTCCACATCTCCTTCTCAAACATCTGGAATCGTAATATCCTCATCTTCCCAACCGCAGGGATCATCTTCTGCGCTTTCCTCTGTTGGTAGTTCAGCGATGGCCCAATCTCCATGGAATAACCCATGGGCAGTCTTAATGCTTGCACCCTTGAGTCAAATACCAGCCCATCCTGAAAAATGGCTGCCTAAGTTTAATCCTGAAGCAGGCATGCTAGCGGAAGAACATATAAATAACTTTATGTTGTCCATAAATCTCAATGGAGTTATCAATGAAGACGCTGTCGTCCGAATTTTTCCCTATACTCTACAAGGAGCAGCTTGATCATGGTATTTCTCATTACCATCTGGTTCTATCACTAGTTGGGATATCTTCCAAGATCAATTTTTGACTAATTTCAGTGATGATAGGTCTACAACGACACTGATCAATGACCTATCTAACCTTAGGGCTGAGTCAAAAGAACCTATCAAGGATTTTAATTCACGTTTCAATAAAATGTTAAATAAAATTCCTACTGCTTCCAACCCAAGCGAAGAAGTGCGAAGTGAATGGTACATCTCTTCTTTACCATCAAACATAGAAATCTTCGTTGATAGGGCTAAAAAAACAACTTTAGCTGATAATATGAAGGAAGCAATAGCGGTAGAGAAACATATCATAGCCCTAGAAAAGAAAAATGCGATAGAGGAATGAAAATCCAAGAAGGTTACTTTTAAGGAAGACCCCAAGAAAAAACAATCGAAAGATCCATTCGATTTAGAAGGATTGCAGAAAGTTCTGAAAACCATGTCCAACGAAATGGTTGACATTAAGAAACAAGTGGCAGAAACATCTTCTAAAAAGCCGTACAAGCCTTATAGAAGAAACCCTTCGACTTATTCAAAACCACCAAACGCTATCACAAGTGCTAAATCAGAAGAAGAAGAAGAGGAGATTGCTACTGAAGAAACTATCGATGAAGAAGAAGTTGTAGAGGTACAAGGTATGTGGCATTTCATCCTCCCAGATGAAGAAGATCAAGAGGCATCCCCGGTTAGCACTCGAAGTAGAAATCAACTTGATCCTCCTCAACCTACTCCTAAGCCAAAGAGCACAAGCTCAATGACTAAGGATAAAGTCGCAACCAAGAAAACAACATCTAAATCGATTCAAACCAACCCAGTCCAAATAGATTCATCAACTCCATAAAAAATGATGATTGTTTCGGATGAAATGGAGTATAATATCATAGAAGACATGAAGAAGACTAGGGCTAACATCACTTTTTATGAATTGAGCAAGTTAAAACACCAGCAAAAGGCACTTTTGAAAGAATTACATGCTGTACCAGAAAAACCTTTGCCTGCCCCTGTAATCTCTCAAGCTTCCCATGAAATGGGAAGACCTCCAACTAATGTGATTAGTAAAGTTGATCTAGAAAATATCGCTTTAATTGGAGGAAGGTCGAGATCTCATACTCCCCCATTTCTTCTTACTTATGAAGTTTTCAATAAAAATTTACATAATTGCTTAGTGGATTCTGGAGCTTCATCTAATATTTTACCAAAATCAATATGTGCAAAGTTGAACATTCCACTGCAAAAATATGTTGTGCGCATAGTTTAGCTAGATCGATCACAAGTTGAAGTAATCGGCGAGTTAAATCAAGTTACCATAAGGCTGTCATCTAATCCAAAGGTATGTCAAGTTATCGACATTTTAGTTGCATATATTCCAGAATTTTATGGTTTAATTCTTAGCAGAGATTGGTCAAAAAAACTTCATGGATACTTTGCAACTGATTGGTCGCACATGTGGCTCCCTTACAATGGTAAACCAAATCAGATAAAGGTTGAGTGAGAAAAACATCAGAAATACATAGTAATAGAACTAGAAGGAGAAAATGAATTGGTAGCATACAACAATAATATCATTGGAAACTACTCAGTTGATTCTTTCTTAGGAAATTTTAATGCTCATACTTCACCTTACTTAGAACATTCTGTTTTATCTCAAATAGAAATTTTTTCTCAAACAGATAGTTCTAAATGCATTAATTTTATAGATGCTCCTGTAAATAAATCTTTATTTTGGAAGTTATTTTTTGACGGTTCTAAGTCTAATGAAGGAGCAGGAGCAGGATGCGTGTTGATTAGTCCAGAGGGAAACAAAACTATGCTAACTTGCAGACTTGAGTTTGATTGCACCAATAATACCGTAGAATACAAGGATTTAGTCCAAGGATTATACAAAGCAATCGAATTAGACATCAAATATATACAAGTTTTCGGAGATTCTGAAATTGTAATCAGACAGGTACACAATACTATACATTGTTTATCAGGTCATTTAAAGCATTATCAATCTTTAGTTCAAGATCTGACTGAACACTTTATAGCATTTAATATTTCATCAATCCCCAGACTCCAGAATGCTAGTGCAGACCTCCTAGCTAACGTAGCTTCCAAGCTCATTCCTTCAGAAGACTATAGCCCTGATCGATTTTCAATCGAATTAATCTTTAGACCCTCGATTCCTGATAACATTACCAATTGGAGGATTTTCAACGATGATCCTGATATTGTAAGCTTCCTCACATTTGAAGGATCTTACACCAATCAGATAATTGATGAGGACCAACATGACAGACAATTGCAGCAAGATAGCACTAATAATGCTATGCCAAAGTCAGTAGTCAAGTTAGAAGACCTTTATGATTTGAAAGATCGATTCAAAATATCTACCAATTCAAAACTGCAAAGTTCAACTTTGAACTATGAATTAGTAAATCTAGGAACTGATACCAAACCACAGAATATCAACCTAGGCCTTGGCCTAGCTCCTGAAGAAAAATTAGCGTATGTTCGTCTTTTGAAACAATACAAAAGTGTCTTTGCTTGGAACTATGATGAACTCAAAACTTATGACACTTCTATCATCCAACATACTATCCCAATGATAAACGATGAAAAACCTGTCCAGCAAAAGCTGAGAAAGATCCATCCCAATTTAGAAAACCAGATAAAATCTGAACTCAATAAGTTATTGAAAGCCAAAATCATTTTTCCTGTTTGACATTTTAAATGGGTTTCCAATATGGTTCCCGTTAGAAAGAAGAACGGAGATATTAGAATTTGCATTGACTTTCGAAATCTTAACAAAGCCTGCCAAAAAGATAATTTTCCTTTGCCTCCCATGGAGCAAATACTACAGGCAGTCGCAGGATCAGAATTAATGTCCTTCTTAGATGGTTTCTCTGGTTACAACCAAGTGTTGGTCCATCCCGATGATCAATTGAAAACCACATTCAGAACCAAATGGGGCACTTACGCATATCAAAAGATGCCCTTTGGTCTGATCAACGCTGGTGCCACATTTCAGAGAGCCATGGACATCGCATTCAAGGGATTAGTTAACAAATCAGTGGTAATTTACTTGGATGATATAACTGTATATTCCAAGAAACGAGGCAATCATCTTAGAGATTTAAAACAGATCTTCCAACGTTGTCAAAGGTATGGAATTTCACTTAACCCGAAAAAATCCTTTTTTGCATTAAGTGAAGGAAAAATTCTTGGATTCATAGTGTCAAAATCTGGAATTCATATTGATCCTGACAGAATCAAGGAGATTTCCGAAATATCCCTACCTCACAACAAGAAAGCTATGCAATCTTTCCTTGGCCAGATTAATTTTGTAAAGAGATTTGTACCAGATTTTTCAAGAATTGTATCTCCTTTACAAGCAATGATTAAAAAGAACTCAAACTTCAAATGGGGCCAAGACGAATATGAGGCATTCAATCTGATCAAACAAGCAATTGTTAACGCTCCATCTTTAGCAACTCCAAATTTTTCCGATCCTTTTATTCTATATACATTTGCCTCTGATAAATCATATGCTGCGATACTCACTCAAACAAATCAAGACAAGGCAGAAGCCCCAATTGCTTTTTTCAGTTCAAATTTACAGGGGGCTGAGTTAAATTATTCAGATGTAGAGAAACAAGCTTATGTTGTTTTCAAAGCAATTAAATATTTCAGACCCTTTCTACTTAAAACCCATACAAAAATCATAGTACCGTTTCCAGCGGTAAGAAATCTCTTAGTATAGAAAGATGTGGGTGAGAAAAGAGCCAATTGGATTACTGCCTTACAAGAATATGATGTAGAAATCAAACCAACAAGTATTGTAAGAGGTCAAGGCTTTTGCAAAATACTAGCTGGGGCATCGCTTATTCCTGAAAAACCATCTGTAGAGATACAAATGTATGAGGTAAGCCTAAACGATGTTGAATCATTATATGCTGATATCATATTTTATCTAAAGAATGGATATGCTCCTCCAAATCTCGATTACACCAAGAAAAGAGCTCTAAGTTTGAAGGCTAAAAAATATCAGCTTGTGAATGATGTTCTTTTTAGAATGAATTATTATTTTGTTCTCCTTAGATGTCTTGAGAAATCTGAAGCTGAAAAAGTCTTTCAGGAACTCCACGATGGGCCAGCAGGCGAACATTATGCTGGAGACGCTACTGCACATAAAATCCTCCGCGCAGGCTATTACTGGCCCACACTATTCAAAGACTCACATAGCTACGTAAGGAAATGTCAAGTTTGTCAAACCGCTGCTGGGAGACAAAAGAAACCATCATTGCCGCTGCAACCAGTCAACATTGAGCAGCCTTTTGATCAATGGGGAATGGACATAATAGGTGAGATCGTTCCTCACTCTTCTAAACAACATAGGTATATCCTTACAACAACTGATTATTTTACTAAATGGGTAGAAGCAGTTCCTCTCAAGACGGCTAATGCCGAGCATATCATCGAGTTCATAGATCAGTTCATAATCACCAGGTTTGGTTTACCTTCTGCTTTAATGTTTGATAATGCATCGTATTTTTCTGGTAATGCTATGACTGAATTTGCACTCAAAATGGGTTTCAAACTTAAATACTCTGCCAATTATTACCCACAGGGGAATGGGTTAGTTGAATCTACAAATAAAAACTTAATCATAATCATTAAGCGAACCATTGATCAAAATCACAAAAATTGGCATAAGTCTTTAATATATGCTTTATGGGCAGATTGAATAACGCAGAAAGCCTCCATTGGCACTTCTCCCTTTAATTTAGTTTATGGGAAAGAAGTGGTTCTTCCAACTCATCTAGCAATTCCCTCTTTGGCCTTATTTCAATATATTGATGAAGCACCAACTTCTTTCTTACAACTAAGGCAGCTAGAAATAATTAAGTTAGAAGAGCAACGAGAACAGGCCAAAATAACTCATGCTCATCACCAAGCATTAGTAAAAGCTTCTTTTGATTCAAACATGATATCCAGAAAGGAATTTCAGATGGGAGATCTAGTTTTAAAATGGGACAAGGCTCATGAGGAAAAAGGGAAACATACAAAATTTCAACGAATGTGGCTTGGCCCTTTCCAAATCGCAGAAGTCATAGGTCCATCTACTTTTATGTTACAAGATTTAACAGGAAAAAGAGAGTCTTTACCTGTTAACGGACAGATCCTCAAAAAATATTTTCCATAGGAGATCATTCTTCTATTTTGTAGATTAGTTTTCTTTATTTTCATAATAAAACCAGTTGTAAATGGTTACATTTGGAATTCACGAAAAAGATACAAATTCTCTTTTAGATTTTGTTTTTTCACTTGTATAAATAGAATTCTTCTAGAAAATTGATCATTATTGTTGAAAGATACAGTTACAGGCCTTAGGCCTAGAAATGATACTAGTTTCAACCTTGCAAATTTTGATAAAAAGCAACCTTTAGTGGGAAATTGTTTTATATCAGTCCAATAAAAGGTATCAGTAACAAAAAAAAGATTCTCTGTAGAAAATTTCTTTCCAAAAACTCTACCATTGTCGTCCAGAGCTATCTTAAGGAAACAATGACTTCCTCCCCACTTAGGGAATTACAACGTTCAGGGAATAATCCAATGATACACTTTGACTTAAAGAGTAAGAGGTATCATCACGAGTCGACTTATCATGATCATAGATATTATAGCTTGCTGACTTTTCCAATATTGCATACCACAACAGGGAAATGACTCAAGATTATTGCAATCAAAAGACAAGGGGTCTCATCACGAACCAACTTGTTCAGCAAAGTTATAAATCAAGTGAATGGCACTGTCATAAATTGGCTACGAAACCAAGACATTGTTCTTTAAGGGTAAAAAAAGAAAAAGAAAATGAAAACAATAAGTGTGAATATGGATTTCTCTTTGAAAATTGTATATTTCTCTAAGTAGGATACAGGATCATTGCTGGGTAACAGGTAACCCTATCAAGGCTATAAACGCCTGCTGGCAGCAGAGGCTCTACCTACGACAAATGAGCATATTTAAAACTGATTTACAGAGAAGCCTTTGTTTTTATCTTTATAATCCAAGTAATGACTGATGTAGATACAAGGACTAGCTTGAGGAAGTAAACAATCAAAGTTGAATATAGAAGAAACGCAATATCATTGATAGATAAAAGCATAATGTACTTTGTCTTTCTATAACAAAGTTTGATTTTCTGAAAAATTTTCTGTTTTGAAAGTTTAGAAAATTCAAAAGAAAAGCAGAGATAACTGGTTCTTCCAAGTGAATCGCCAATTGTTGTGGTCAGCAACAACCCCCCTTCTTATTTAGTATTATCACTAATACTAAATAAGTGGGGGTCCTTAGTAAAAAAATTTAAAAATTTATTAGTGCTTGTATTTCCTTTTACAATAAAACTTACTATCATAGACTTAGGAGAATATCCCTTGAAAAATCTAAAAAACTTAAGTTTTACGATAGGATAGAATAAAATCATTCTTTAAGAAAAATCGCATCGCAAAAAAGGTAATGAATATCTCCTTACAAGCGGAATTCTAAGATTGCGATATCGCAATGCGAAACTATGCACTAAAAAATATTCATCACATCGCATGCCTTAAAAACCTTAAACCATCGATATGTGATGGCACATATCGCCATTGCATTTCGCAGAAAAACACATTAATGGATGTTTGTCATATGTTACGATCCAACGATTCTGCGATATTGCGATTCTGCGATATGGCGGTATTGTGATATTGCAATTTCACGAGATTGCGATCTGTGATACTGCGATTTGCGATATTGCGAAGAAAATCGCAGATCGCCTTATCGCAGATCTTTAAGGCTCATTGTACCAAAATTTTAATCCATAAAGCGAGGCCTGGTTATGCGCTTTAATGTTAATCAATGAATTGGTTGTCAATCATTAATGAAATATGGTTTTGCTATGATCGAAGTTCCATTTCACGTAAGGTGGTATATTTTATACATATTTAGCATTTAAAAGCTTTCCCGTCACCTTTTTTATCATTATTCTCATCTCACTTGTAAACTGCAGGAACGAAGAATAGAGAACTATACAAAGCAGTATTCAGGGTATTATGGGAAAGAAAGACAAGGCTCCGAGTTCTGAAGATAAAGAAATGACGCCCTTGTATAGAGACACCACCTGTAACAAAGATGCTAGTATTACTACTTGGGAAGGCATGTATAATCTACTTGAGGAAGAGAACCCCAGAGTAATGGGGGTTACAGCTACTGCAGGCTCACATGGGTCTTCTGAGGCGTCTATTACAAAGCTAGCTTGCTCATTCTTGCACCGGATAGTGGCGAGGCCTAAAATTCTTCCATACACGAACATGATTAAATGGGTATTGGACAACACTGATATCACAAACAGACAGTTTAAGACTCAGGGTCAAGAAATTATTGGTTCATTCACTCCACAAGATTTGAGACTCATGTATCATTTACCGGAGCCACAGGCAACTTATAAAAAATAGTTTATGGAGAAGTTTGCTAAAGAAAATGAAGACCTGGCAGTATGTACCAAGGACTGGTCAAGGAGGGATGAACCACTAAAAAAAGATAAACACAGTATGTATAGTACTGGTTTTCTCACCTCCCCGTATTGATTTGTTGCTGCTATGCTCTGTAGGCTTTTTGGGAAGCCAGACATTAATAAATTTTCATCTGAATGGCTACCATTATTGAATGCTGATGTTAATGCTACTGTTGTGGATTGGGCTAAGATATTATCTGATAACTTAGCCACAGCCATTTTGAATTACCGGTCTAAAAGAACTGTTTCTCAGAGGATTTATCCCCCTTTTTACTTACCTTCATATGTGTTGGATTCAATTTGTTATATTTCCAAGTTTCCTTTGATGGGTTGGAAATGGACAACTCAAGACCCCTTACCCATTCATATTTATCATAAAGAATTGTGGGATTCCAAGTTCACTTCGTATTTTTACAAGATTTGTCATGGACTCATGTTGCCCCTGTACAAAATGTTATATGATAAAGACGCTCCAAGGTTTTCTCCCGAAGCAGAAGTAGATATAATTCCTGTCGAGAGATGGTTTGGAGAAGACCTGTTTACATATGTCAGGGTATTTGGAAGTCTCGCTTCCCCTCATGTCTTACCTTTGTATGTTCCTAATAAACTCATGGCACGAGAAATTGCTTATCAAACCTGCGGAGAAGGAGGTTTGACTAAAGATTTGAAAGATAAAAAGAAGGCTATTTGGCCACAATTTCCTATGGCCTGTGGGGCCTTTTCACTATTTGATGTAGGCCATGCATTCAAAGAAGTAAACAACATAACATGTCTACGATTGTTCAAATTTCCAGGAAGACCGTTCAACCCTTATGATATTGCTAAAAATTTCACTATTGCAGTCAAAATAAAGGTGTTTTCTAAAGAAGATGATCTTTTTGATGACATGTTCCAACAAAAAGGTACACTTAAAGAGGTTCTACATTTGGCCCAAATGCGATTTCCTCCAGCAAAATTTTAAGAGTTCAAGATATACAGGGAAACGAGGTTAGATAATATCCCTTTGGATAAATTACGCTTGGAACCCATAAGAGAACCAACTCCTAGTATTAGTCTCAGTGGAAGTTCAGGCACAGACAGATCTAAATCTAAGTCCGGAAGAGAAACCTCAGAATGCTCTAAGAGGTCTGAAAGTGACCATGATAAAAGTGAAGGGTCAGTAAGGGATACTTCTCAGGCAGAAGAAGCAGCCACAGCAGCAAACAGTGTTATTGACTGCATAAATGAAAATTTGCACAAGGAAAATCTAATCTCATAAACCACTCCAGGGTATCTACCAAAAGTACAACAACTGCAGACAGGCTGGAGATAGAAGGCTCAAGAAAAGGCAGAATCAATCAAAAGATTAACTAAGTTGAATTGGGATTCTTACTGGGCATATTTGGTAAAACCACACAGCCAGTTCATGACTCTCAAATGTATCATCAATTCTGCCGAGAAGATGGTGCCAGCTCTTGTTGATTCCATTTTCGCAGGACAGTTAAAGTCAGAAGTCGGCCAACCGACTCTTCTCAAACAAATGTCGAACGCTTGCAATTTCAAACAACAGATACACAAATAGTTAGTTGTTAGTTTTAATTTTAGATTCAGTGTTAGTATTAATTTTGCTTTATTTTTGCCTGAAATGAGGACGGTCATTTAAACCGGTATCCTAAATTTTTTTAATAAATTATTTTTAGTTAGCAGTATTAAAAACTTCTCTATGCATTTAGAGAAGGATCTCAAATTTACAATAAAACTTGTCCTCAAGAATATGCACTTTTGTACCCGAGTGAGGTTTTGATATGAATGAATGGAATTGAAGATTTATTTGAGGATTCATGCTTAATATCTACTAATTACAAGAAAATTCTTTTGTACTCTTAGTGGATGTTGGATTAAGAAGAGATAAGTCATTATTGCTTGAAGCTCATGAGGAGAACTAGTTATAAATGGTACTTTTATCTCTTAACTATTTCTGCCTTTGTGTTAAATTGATATTCATGTTCAATTGTTTACATATTGATGCCTGAATGCTTGAGTTATCATTTGGCACTTTTGTACGGTGATAGCTATTTATTTATGCTTAATATATGATTAGCTTATTATGCGATATGTTTTTCACAATTGTTTCGTCTAACTTTTTATACGAAGTGGTTTATCTTTATTGAATTATTTTCTTATAACAGTTGAATGATCTTTATTACCAATTGTTATTTGAAATCATTTTAGATCGCATAATGGAAAGATTACATCCCGGGTTAGTGTAGAATTAGATATTTATGTTTATTAGAATACAATTGCATGTTATTAGATTAGAATTAGAATAAAAGCATTTCACTTAGGAACTTTTAGAAAGGAAATATCAATTCTCAACACACACACACACACATATTGGGAAACTGGTCCCATATCCGCAGCCGAACCCACTATACCAAACGGAAAAGGAGCTGCTAACCAAGGTCCGGACCGGGTGGGTATCCCCCTTGTTGTAGACCCAATTTTCGGGGCTTCAACACTCAGCTAACTAAGTTTTCATGAATCATTTAACACTTAAAATTTGTCATGTGATGTGGAATCACAATTTACTTCTAGTTTAATTAAGGGAAAATTAAATCAGAAGCCCCCTTGGGTGCCATTTCTGGGTGTCATTTTCAATATTTTATGCTTCCATTTTCAACAATAATTTGGCTAGAAGGTATTTTAGATGTATGTGAAGACTTCCTTCCTCAATGGAGATTTGGAAGAATATCTATGCATGCATCAATTCACAAGGCTTTTGAATTCCATGGAAGAAACACATTGTTTTCAAAAGTAAGAAGGCTCTATGTGACCTCAAGAAAACACCTTGGGCATGGTTCATTAAGAATGATATGTACTTGGATAAATAGAGGTTATAGAGGAATATTTATATTCTAGTCTATATATCAAAAGCATTGGTAATTATATCATTCTACTAGTCATTTATGTAGATGACATCATTATTACAAGTAGTGAGGCAATTATGATTGAATAAATCAAACATATTATCATTAAATATTTTAATATTACTATATAGGTGTAGAAGTTTGGAAAATAAATAGCAGTTTTTTTGTCTCGTAAATTAAATATATCAAATATTTTCTTGATAGGTTCAAAATGATAGATTTAAAAATATTGTCTACACCTAGGGAGAAGGGGATGAATCTCTCGAAAAACGCTAATTTGAGTTACTTGTGAGCTTCATTTCTAAATTTACAATATTTTTGAAGTTAGAGAAGTGACTGCAACAAAGAGAGTATCGAGATATGTGAAAGGGACATTTGACTTTGGCATTCTGCACTGTAGAAGAAAAATCCATAAGCTACATGGGTTTATAGGTTCATATTGGAAAATATTGTGAGAATGATAGAAAATCAACATCTGGATAAGTTTTTAGCCTTGGCATGGATGTGATCACATGGACCAACAAACAATATATAGTATCCATTTCATAAATAGAAGCATAATATTAAGGATCATTAAAAGGAGCATATGAGGTAGTTTGAAAACAATTTCAAATGTAAAGATGTAATAAAAATATCCAACACCCCTACTACGTGATAATAAATATGTGCTCAAACTAGCCAAGAACCTAGTGTTTCACACGTATACCAAGCATATTGAGATAAATTTCCACTTCATCAAACAACTTGTAGAGGATGGTTCAATTGAGTCGTAGTGACTATCCCATAGAGTACCAAACATCAAATAATTTCACCATGCCTTTGGGTCTTGAAAAATATGTGAATTATGGGTTAATATTGGTGTAGTTAGTAAATTTATCATTAAGAGAGGATATTAAAGTAAATATCATATTATAATGGTCAATTAAATATTAGAAATAGGCATTAATGAAGTCACTTAGATTGTAGGCTATTTTATGTTTTTATTTTTTATTTCACTTTAGTGTGCCCTTTGATCTATCCCTCATTCATAATGTGGATTAAATCAACTAGTTTGTAACTTTTTATAAGAAATATTTTGCTTTCTCATTATCAATGCAATCTTGGATTTATTTATATGTTCATGTCATTATGATATTTAGCATAATTACAAGTGTGTCAAGGTCTCCCATGGTGAAGTGTTATCATGAAATATGATATTGCGAAATTCAAGTGTTACAACATTAGTATGATCATGAATCTCAATGGTGTAGTCATATCATGGCGAAGTGTTTTTAGAGGCAAGTGGCATGATATTTGTTATTATCTATCAAATTTTCACTGTAGTGTGGCATATAAGACACATTGTGAAATACAATATTCTAAGAGGTTGTAGGTGTTTAAGTGAGGGACTACATCGTATGGGAGCATGGTTGCTTTGTTTCTTTTGCATGCATTATTTTTCCATTATTCGTGTATTATTTTGACGTAGGGTTAATTTTTTATCAATTATGTTATTATATAATAAATATTATATTTGTTATTATTTAATAATATAATTATATAATTGGAGAGTGAGTGAAAGATCCAAACCCTTCTTACATTTCATCATATGATTTGGTTTTAAAGCAACATTTCATTTATGCTTATTGAACATTTTTCTTTATGAACACATATCATGTCACTATGTGCTCTGTGGTTATATAATTTAAATATCCTAATGACTAAGACACAAAATCCAATAGGGTATGAGAGAACATATATTACTGCATGGATGATAATGTGATATACTCTCTTGATCTACATGACATAAATAAAACATGCATTTGATCAAACCAAGGCCGTAAGAGCTAGGAACACTAGATTAAAACATTGAGTAAAGAAAGAAAAACTAGGGAGAACAAAATATTTTATGAATTTAAGAAGCATCATCCCTTATTGTACAATGTTGAATAACCACATAAACCATTGTCTTCTAGTTGAACCAAATAATGAGAAAATTGTAACCAAGTTTACACAACATAAAATTAAGACAAGGAAGAATATAATTTCTCTATTGATGGCTTTGTTCTATGACTAACCTGATCTATGCCTTGACTTAAGTGCCAACATAAGGTTTAGCAAACACCATCAAGGACAATGCTTATCCCATTAACAATCATCTTACTAGACAATGGGATAACCTTTAGAACAAGCAACTTGACCCACAAATTATCCCCACACAATGGTGTGGAAGCTTTGACTAAGCATTTGAAACCCCTTCAAGGTTCTAACCTATTAACAGTCAAAATATCAATGGATTTAAGGTGGTCAAGTGTAAATATCCTTTACAAGGAATCTTTGTTCACAATTCAATATTGTTTTCACCTAAATGTTAACCATATTTTCTATGCTATTTTTTTTTCCATATTAATCACATTTCCCATGCTGCTATTTTCACCATAATGTTAACAATATTTTCCATGCTATTGCAATGTCTATTCTATGTAATTCAATGATGTGCTCAAATTTTTGTTGTAAGCCTTTGTTGATGATGCCTATAATGCATTTGCATGCCCGTTGCTTAAGAATCACTAATATATTCTACGATGAACATTCAAAGTTAACAAATATCCTATTTATCATTTAACGATGTGTGGAGTGCAACAACCAAAAATACCAAAGTATAGGCACTCTTGTAGGGGAAAATACTTGAATTAAGCCTTGGAGAATTGGATTAGATAAACAAAGGAAAAGTACTAAGCTTTATCCCTTCTAGTTATATGGTCAATCTATTTTTTCTGCAATTCCATCGTTCAAGATAAATATCCCAACCTAAGAAGAGTTTATAATTATAAAAAACCTAGTGTACCAACAAGAACACTAATGTATAAAGGAAGACATCGTCAAGTCCTAAAATCACCTTGTAAATAGTTGTCCCAAGTTAAAGGTATTTTCAACAATGTGGACAAGGAAAAATCAAGCTTGAGTGGAGATATGGTGGCTTCTACCCCAAAACAACTTACAGATCACCTTCAAACTAGCCCTACACAAGTGTAGAAACAATATAGTAGAATTAATGGCACAAACACATTATTAAATATATCCCTAGAGAGAAATATATCCAAATTGAATGTAAATGGAAACTCAAAAGTGGTTATAAGCTCATACAAGGCACCATGCAAGTTAATAACATTCATCACCAGGTGAGCAAGAGAAAGATTTAGCAATGTATCTTTCAATCATGTTTATAAAGCATTAAATATTGAGGTAAAGTCCCTAACAAAGGAATCAATTAATGTAGAAGAAGTTAAATTGGACATAAAGGATGCCTTGGAGGAACACATGGACAAATTTTCTTCCAAGTACATTTTTTAAGTTATTTCATCACACTCAAGAACCATATGGATTAGTTGTCCATTTTTCATGAAATTTTTGTTTGAAGGAAATAACCCCAAGCTATCACTAAAATACAATAGTGAATATGTTAGTGCAAAAACCAATAGAAATGTACACTTTTTTTAACATACTCATAAGAAGAGTAGATACAAAACCTTTCCCCATTTCCTTATATGGTTTGGTTTTAGATGAATTTCATTCATGCTAATTGAACACATCATATGTGACTATATGATTTTTGGTCATATAATGTAAATATCCTAATGATTAAGACAAATAAATACAATATGGTATGAGATAACATATATGATTCCATGGATGACCTTGTGATCTACTCTCTTAATAGACATGGGAGAAATACAACATGCGTGTGATCAAACCAAGGCCATAAGGAGCTTGGAACACTAGAGCATAACATCAAATCAAGAAATCAAAACTAAGTAGAAATAAAAGAATCCTAAATGGTATCATGATAATTAAGGTCTACCCTATCTACAAAAAAATTTCACCAACTTATAATTATGTGATGTTGAATACCCACATAAACCGTTGTCTACTTGTTGAACCAAATAATGAGAAATTGTAACCAAGTTTACAAAACATAAAATAAGACAAGGAATAAGCTCATTTCTCAAATTAATACTTTGTTTTGTGACTGTGTTTGCTCTGTGAATATCCTTTTGAACATATCATATGTGACTATGTGCTTTTTGGTCATATAATGTAAATATCCTAATGATGAAGATAAAACAATACAATATGGTATGAGATAACATATATGAATCCATGGATGACCTTGTGATCTACTCTCTTAATAGACATGGGAGAAATACAACATGTGTGAGATCAAACCAAGGCCATAAAGAGCTTGGAACACTAGAGCATAACATCAAATCAAGCAATCAAAACTAAGTAGAACTAAATATTTTATGAATTCAAGAAGCATCCTAGATGGTATCATAATAATTAAGGTCTACCTTATCTACAAAAAAATTTCACCAACAAATAATTATGTGATGTTGAATACCCACATAAACCGTTGGCTACTTGTTGAACCAAATAATGAGAAAATTGTAGCTAAGTTTACAAAACATAAATTAAGACAAGGAATAAGCTCATTTATCTAATGAATAATTTTCTCTGTGACTAACCCTTTTCTATGCTTTGAATTAAGTGCCGACATAAGGCTTAGTAAACACCATAAAGGAGATGCTTATCCCATTGAAAATCATCTTACTAGATAATGGGGAATAACATTTAGAACAAGCATCCTTACACACATTATCCCCACTCAATGGTGTGGACGCTTTTGCCAACCATTTGAAACCCCTTCAAAGTTCTAACTTCATAACAATCAAAATATCAATGGATTTAAGGTATTCAAGTGTAAATCTCCTTTACAAGGAATATTTTTCCTACAAGTCAATATTGTTTTCACCATAACGTTAACCATATTTTCTATGCTATTGTTTTCACCCTAACATTAACGATATTTTCTATGTTATTGCAATGTCTATGTTATGTAATTCAATGTTATGCTCAAAAATTTTAGTTTCTATCCTTTTCTAATGATGGATATAATTCAATTTCATTCCCATTGATTAATCATCACTAATATACTCTATGAGAGACATTCAAAGTTAATCGATCATCTCTTTATACATTATCATTTAACCACAAAGGTGTGGAGTGTGGCAAGCAAGACTACTGAGGCATATACACTCTTATGGGGGACAAGACTTGAACAAAACCTTTGAAAATTGGATTAGATCAACAAAAAATTGCATCATATCAACAAAAAAACTGGATTAGATCAACAAAGGAAAATGACCGAGCTTTATCCCTTCTAGTTGTTGTTAATTTTTCAATGTTCTACATTGTAACAATCATTTATAAAAATTATTCTTTCAATAGAAATAAATTCTCCAATATATTTTCAAGCACCCAGTAATAGTAAGAAGTTGTAGATAGAAAATAAAACCATACGCACAACAAAGACAACCAAGAACAATAGAGACATATTTGGTCAAAGGCCGGGGAAAAACCCCACAAGGGGGAAACCCTTTCCAAATTCTTCTTCTATTAGATTTTCATTAAATGTTTAGCAAAGAGATACATAGTCCAAGTACATCGAAAAATTTTCAAGGATCAAAGCCTTGAACAATCAAGTCAACTATCCAATATCCAATCAAATATGAGCACAAAAGTCAAATCTAGTCAAACTTCAATTCTGCAATTTTTTGTCAAAGTCAACAACATTCAACCTTGCTCTAACCATTCAATGGTCAAAGTGCCCAGAAAAAATCAGTCAAGGCAACAAATAATTTGGCCTTTTCTGCTAAGTCAACTTCAGTCAAAACCAACGTTGCACGAAGCGGGGTCGAAGCGGGGACGTTTTTTGGAAGCAGGGATGCGGAAGCGTCATTTCCAAAAAATCTAGGAAGCGAAGCGTCTACTATAAATATATATATATATATTTATTTATTTATTTATTTATTTATATTTTTTTGCATTTATATTAAAAAAACATCCAAAATACCAAATTAATTGTAGAAGATATGGAAGAATGCATATTTTTACATAAATCAAGATAGATATGAACATCCATTGTACATTAATGAATAATTATTTGAGCATCAACCATTTATATGCATCATCCATCTATAATCTAGATTCTTCTCCTCTTGTCTAGCCTTTGCCTCTACCTCGATTATCTAGGGACATTAGTCAAAATTGCCCAATTTTTATCAAACTACCTAATGCAAGCCTTAAAATATGGTAGAAATAACTTAACATGCTTCATCGATGATTTTGACTTGATTGAAATGTAATTTTTTGCTAACGACATGACAAAGGAGTTCAACAATTAACACCACCAACACTAAGGTACATATAGGGCTTGGTGCTCTTGATTAAATGCTAATCACATACCCTCATATGTGATATAATCTAATGAAATGCCACCATACCATTGATCCTGAATTCCTGAAAACAGTTAAGTCTGTTGAATTTTGAATAAGATATGAAATTCTATTTTCTCCATATGAAGTCCGATCAGGCTGGAACCACTCTCAAACATCATGAGTCATTTCATGGTAATGTTAAAAATTTAAGTAAAAGGATGAAAATGAAAAATAAAGGAGAATTAAAGAGATCTAAGGAGGTGATAGAGAGCTTCTATATTTTTCATCCTATCCCTAACTCAACACTAACCCACCCTCTAACCCAACAGCAGTTAAAAATTATAAAACAAAAATATAAAAAAATTCGTTTTTTGTTGCGTTAGTTGGATCCGTACAAAGCTGTACGAAACCACTCGCGATCCGTATGGATCCGTACCGGAAGTGCAATGATTCCGTACAACGATCCGTCATAAGAAATTCGGATCCACTGTATGGAAACACGGATCTGGCCGTACGGTTCAGAAAATCCAGCAAACACAATTTTTTTTTACGAAACAAGTTTCGGAAATTATAAAACGCGTTTCGTATGACGGATCCTATACGGCTCCATACGGACCGCGTTTCAAGGGTTGGAGCTGTCGGGGGGGGGGCATTTCCTGCAACATTGATCAAAACAATCCTCAGAACAACCTTCAAATTTGGTCAAAGTCAAAGAGTTGACCTACGAAAACCATAACTTTAGAACAATGGTCAAAGGTGGTCAACACTTGCCCAAAATTTCAGTGAAAAATTCCTTGAATTCGGTCTCCCAAGAACATATTATAAAACAATCAAAGTAACCCAAGTCAACCAAAGTCAAATCAAGTCAAACCAATCCCAAATTAGAATTCAAACTTGGTCAAAAAATTTCTCTCTCCTCTTTCATGTGTGAGCTTGGACCCTGCAATTTCATACTTGTATGAACCAATCAAATGAAGAGAATATGTGTGATGTGAGGTCTCCAAGTGATGTCAATTAACTTGTATTCACGTGTGGTTTTGGAGGACAAATCTCCTCTTCGAAACCAACTTACACTTTTTGTGTTGTCATGGTTCCACATTAAAAATAATATTTTCCCATGTGCAAATTAAATTATTCTAAGGGTTAAAAGGTTTTCCTTAGGGCAAGAAGGGGTTCCCCAAGGAGGGAATTCCCCCCTAATCTTCCAAATTTCAACACTCCCTTTCAGCCAAGGAGGAAGTATCGACTACATCATAAGTCTCATCTCAAATTTCTTGTCATCATCATCGTTGTATCATATCATATCTCATCTCTGCTCATCTTTGCGCATATGTTGAACACTCTCGATCTAAAGAAGAAGAATCATCACAAGGGAGATAAATATGCCACCCTATATCCAAGGACAATATGAAGGATACCATTTACCGTGAGAGGTAAGGATCACAATCTATCCTATTGTTCGATGAATTTCCCACCTTGACCCTCAAGAGTCAAGTAGTAGAACACCTACATCCTTTAACTTCAGGAGGATACCTCTATTTACCAGTGGTAAGGATCAAACACACCCAAGTCTCTACTCACCCATAGACCAGATGAGTGGCAATCCCAACATGTCCATCTTGTGGGTAGGATGCATACTGGGGTATACTTTGTCAAGTCCCAAACTTGTTGGTAGGGAAGGATACCTCTACTTGTCATAAGTGACAAGGATCACACACACCCTACAATGAAAATAGGCAAGATACGACTTACCATGGAAGGTAAGGATCACATTATATCCTATTTTCCAGAGTTCCCTCAACCCTAGGAGCTCTTTGGCTCCATTCCCGCCCTGGGATATCAAACATGGGGGAAGAGCATAGCTCAATGTCCTCGATTAGCCATGACACTTTCTCAGGAGGGTCACACCCACCATTCCAAGCTACTCTCTGAAGACCAAGAACTTCCCTTTTGGTAAAGGCTTGGTGAGTGTGTCGATTATCTACTCATATGTCAAAATCTGGAGTCTGATGACTCCTTCTTTGTACCATATCCCGAATATAGTTATATCTAATATTAATGTGCTTGGACTTGTCATGGAACATGGGATTCTCTGAAAGTTAGGTCTCACTCTTGTTGTCACAATATATCATTTTGATATCTAATACCTTATCAAACAACTCTCCAAAAATATTCCTCAACCATACTGCCTCACACCTATCCATGTTAGTAGAAATATACTCAGCCTCAGCGATGTTAAGAGCAACAATTTTTTTCTTCCTACTCATTTAAGATATCATGGTAAACCCCATGCTAAAACAACACCTTGATGTGCTCTTCCTGTCGAAAATATTTCCAGCCCATTCAACATTAGTGTATCCATGTAGTCTCACATATATGAAAATATTCTCAAACCAACGTTCATAATCCCAGGTAAGTATCTCAACACACATTTAGCAACAAAACAATGTGCATGTAGGGGATTAATCATAAATTGAATCAAAGTGTTGAAAACAAAACATATGTTTGACCTAGAGTTCACTAAGAACATCAATTCCCCAATAAACTATCAGTACTTAGAGGGAATTTCCAAGTAAGGTCCTGCAACTTATAGACATAACTTATTGAAGTTCATCTCCATAGGTGTGTCCAGGGACTTGCAATATACCATACCAAATATTTCCAATAGATTGACAACATATTCCCTTGAGAAAGGAAAATACCACCAGGTCTCTACCACATATCTAAGCTTCTTTATTCTTAACTTAGAGGCAAACTCCCTCTTACACTCGAGAATAAGAGGCTTTTAACCTATCAAGAATATATCATCAACATATAATAAAAAAATCATGGGCATAGCTTGGAATACTTTGAAGTAGAGATTCATATCGACATTGCTTCTTGTAAATCCAAGCTTCATTAGGTAGCTATCGATGTGGGCATACCAATCCCTAGGGGATTTCTTCAATCAATAAAACACTTTCTTCAGCCTGCACAAATGAATCTTCCTGTCATGCTCCTCAAAGCCCTATGGTTTCTCAACATATACTTCTTCCTTGAGAATGCCATGTAGAAATACAATCTTCACATCCATCTAGTGAAGTGTCTATCCCCAGCTAGCAATGAGAGCAACAATAGATAAAATGGTAGTATTTTGGGAAACCGGTTCAAAAATGTCATCAAAGTTCTCTCCCTCTTTCTGGGAGAATCCTCTAGCCACAAATATCACCTTATATTTCTAAAT
This sequence comes from Pinus albicaulis, assembly GCA_034641835.2. Lineage (NCBI taxonomy): Eukaryota > Viridiplantae > Streptophyta > Pinopsida > Pinales > Pinaceae > Pinus > Pinus albicaulis. The sequence continues at coordinate 1,450,921,761 of CM076581.1, forward strand.
ACTTCCATCCGCACCATGATTAATCTTGTTCAACAATTTAGAAGTCACAACAGACTTTCCTTCAGGTCTCAAAACCACCACCTAAAAATCATTCTTCATAATGGACTCATATTCTTTGGTCATAACATCCTTCCATACTTGTTGTTTCATTGCTTCTTCAAAATAGTGTGGTTCAACCTATATCATGTTGCTCATAACCACAACATATCCCTGGCATCGACACGGCTTCTTGCTTTCCCTAAAGGTTGCACTTGCATCAACATGTCTCTCAACATATTGTAAAGTGTCACAAATATATAGTGGTCTCTTCCTGGTAGGAGGATCACATGGAGGGGGATCTAAAGGTCCATGGGTTCCATGGGATCATCGGTCTCTGGCTTGGGCATAGGAGAGTCATCTTGTACATCTAGGTCATTATCCCTTCTTTCAACATTGGCAAGGGGGAGTCTCCCTTTCTTTCCCAAGGGAAACATCTTCATAAAATGTCACATCCCTACTAAAATATATATTCTTTTGACTAGGAGCATATATTCTATAGGCTTTAGAATTTCACAATAACCAAAAAATGTACCTTTCTTTCCTAAAGCTTCGAGCTTGTCCCTCTTTTCCTTCAGAAAGTAAATGGGGCAGCCAAACATCCTCAAATGTCCAACATCAAGATTCTTATAGATATTTGTAGCTTGGGAGGTACTCCAAACCCTAGGCTAGAGGATTTTGGAGGAATGGGCTCCACAAAAGTAGTTTTTTGGCTTAGAACCCAAGGTGGGGTTTTGTACCAAGGATAATTTTGATGATTTGACTTGATGAGATAATAGAGTACCCTAAAAGGAACTAGACGCCACAAAGAGAATGAAAAAAGGAGGTCTAAAATGAAAGATAATATTTTTTATATGTTATGTGTGGTTATGCTATTAAATATGTCAAGTTGGAGGAGTTCCCTCAAGGGCTTAGAGTCACACCACACAAGAACATATAAATAGAGAGGTTGTAGACCTCATTTGGTCATCTAATAAGTATAGTTCTCTCTCACTATATACTTCACATGCCTCATGTAACCAAGTAGATCAGGAGTTGAAGCAAGGATATGTTTGTATTTTTTTTGGGTTTGTTTTGGAACAGGTGTAAGAGGAAGAAAAACTAAATATTGAAGGATTTTGGGCATGTTTGTGGGTAAATTCTCTCAAATTAATGGAGCCGCAAAGGGCTATTTCATTGTTGGTAGCTGAGTCTACTGTAAAGTGTAAAAGATGATCATATATCCTTTGTTTGGTGGGTTGATACCTCAAAGCAACAACTGGATGGAGGTCGCAATGAAAGGAGTACACACACAATGATATGAGGGAGTTTAGGCCTGGTATGAAGAAGTGTATCAGTCTGAAGTAGGGTAGTCAAGAAGCCCTAGCCAGAGATCAATTTTCCTTTTCATTTGTGCTAAGATTCAAGGTTGCACGGGTGTAGGTTTATGGATGGATCCTACTAGGTTGGAATTTTGTTCTAGAGTAGCTAGAACACAAATTTCAAGTGTTGATTGAGTGTGGTTTTTACCTCAAAACTTAAATCGCAAATATGTGTTTGTTTAGGAGAGGACCGGGCCCTATAATTGAGGGTTGGAAGGGTCCGTAAGGTCTATTCAAGTGTTGGAAGGATCCTGGACACCAACGAAGGCAAGAAACTTAAGGAGGGAGACAAGACACAACTGTAGAAGGGATTGTTGAAGGAGATTAAGAGGGCGTACATGGAAATCGATCATGCCCTAACCAAGTAGAAGACCTACAACATATGCACCAGTTCATAAGTGAAGGTATGTTAATGTTTTCATGTTCATGTGATTTTCTAGTGGTCCTAGTTTAGGACAATTGTTGGAACAACCAAAAGAATAAGAGTTAGGAGGGTTGTAGTGGCTTGCTCCAAGCCCTAAGTACAACCTCTTGAAGGACAAAGAGATTTGTTAGAAGAGGAAGAATTGAGTGAGCTTAGGACCGATTCTTGAAGGATGAATAAAGGAGGTCAAGGGAGCATATCACGTAAGCCCAAGTTCATTTTTGGAGAAGGACATCTTGTAATGATAAGTGGAATCCCTCTGTGCCCTAAGTGTGTCTTCATCGGGAAACACATGGAGACACTAGTGGGAAGGAGTCCCTAAGAGTTTTGTCCTTTAAGGACTAAGGAGCATATAGTGGGAAAGAAGTCCCATATGAGATAAGGAGAAGTAGTGGGCAATTGAGTGTTGTTCAGAAACAGAGTTGTGAACAACTCGACAGGAGTCTCGATGTGTTGATGCATTGAAGGAAGAATGATCATCCAAAGGGGATTTGGAGCCGTGTTTAGTGATCTAATGGAGTTGATTCATTGATAAAGGTAGGTTGGAGTTGTTTTAGATTGAGAGCGGAAGGACCAGAAAAGTGTGTTCAGGATGTAACGAAGAGGTGTTGAGAGAGAGTGCTACATTAGCCAGAGGGTTAGTGTATCTTGTTCAGGTAGTTTGGTTGTCATAGTTGTTGACACCAAGTCCCAATTGTAGTCTTTGTATCAATGGATGTATGAGGGCCATTATCCCTAGTATGAGAGCCGTGGATAATTGTCTTATCAGTTTGTTAATATAACAAAGTTGGGAAGTTAAAATTTGTAAAAAGTTGTCTCTATTTGTGCACATGTTGATTTACTGATATTTATTGCTCCACTGTGCAAAGTAGTTTGTTGTGATACTTATATTGGTAGCATCAGTGATAGTAAGATTCTAAGCTAGACTCTAGTATCGTTTAAAAACAACAGTTCACCCTTGTGAAAACTTCTTCGGGAATCTTTTCACCCAAGGCTTGATGAGAAGTCCTATTTTGAACATAGACAACAATATTTGGGAGTTATCCCCATAGTAACTTCAACAACTTTTGATCATGCAACATGGCTCAAGCAACATTCATGATAGTCTTGTTCTTCCTTTCATCTACTCCATTTTTCTCATGGTTATAAGGTACAATAGTCTCCTTCTTGATTCCTTCTTTCTTGAAAAAGTCAACGAACTCATTTGAAATGAATTCTCCTCCATTGTCAAACCTAAATATTTTGATCCTCTTCTTGCTTTTATTCTATATCAAGGCCTTGAAATCATTGAACATGTCAAATCCTTGGTCCTTGTGCTTCAAGAAGAAAATCTATGTCTTGCAAGAGAATTCATGTCTTACAAAGATTATGTAGTACAAGTAGCTACCAAGAGAATTCATTGGCATGGGTCCACATAGATCGAAATTTGAAGTATTCCACTACCCTTCTCCCGCTTGAAGGGAATGGCCCCTTCATCTTCCTTCCACTTGCACATCCCGAAAAAATTCCATCATGATCTTTACAAATATTGGGAATCCCAGAAACCATCCTCCTTACCTTAAGAAAGGCTTCATAATGAAGGTGAATGAACCTTCAGTGCCACAAATCACATTCATGATTAATACCATGAACCAATTCTTGAATTGGTTTTCCATTGACTTTATAAAGGCCTTTGATTCTTGATCTGAAAGTGAAGGAATCCCTTAAGCGAGGCTCCATTTGCCAAGTTCTTTTTCAATCCCGGCACATATAGAACATATTTTAGATGTATAGTTTGACCATAGTCCAAATGAAGTCAAATATAACCATACCCCTTTATAGGATAAGTAGAACTATCTCGAAGAATGGTCTTAAAATTAGTCTCCCTCTCAAATAGGTTTGAGACGATAACTAGTGAAGTGTCTATAGGCCCCACTATCTACCAACAAACTATCAAACGAATTTGGAGGAGAGGAATAGAAAGAGAATAAATAATAAAGTATTCAGATTGAGTAGCAATTGCATTGTTTTCATACGTTGAGTTCCTTGATCTCTTTTGACGATGGTGTCCTTATTCATGAGTAGAAGGAGCATATCTTCTTCTTCTATTGTTGAATTTTTTGTTGAAACCATGTTGTTGTTGTTGAATCTTGTAGCATTACCATTCTTTAGGAAATCTTGAGAATATTGACCATATTTGTGGCAGTTGCAGCATAGATTTTTGTCCCATTTAAATGTTCTTTTGGAATCCCTAGAAGCTAGTGCAAGATTCCTTGAATTAGATGGACATCCTCTTCCTTTCCTATTCTGTCTTGAGCAGCAATTGTAGAAGGTTCTCCTTCTTCATGCTTTTGAGTTATTCCTCTAAAAATAATCCTAGTTTCCTATTGATTGCACTTACCTAGTAGTTCATTAAATAAAGGTTTAATATCCCAAAATGGGGATTAACAGTAAATAAAGTGCAAATAGACAACAACTACAGCAAAATGGAAAACACCATTAAAAATACATTAAATGAAGCCAAAATCCAACATTGAGCCATTTTATTAAAATGCTTGGAAAGAGTACAATATGGTGCTTAGAAGGATAGCACCCGGGCCTGCTCAAGGAACGCTGAAGAACAATTATAATCCTAGCACTTCATCTACTGAAGTATGCTCTGCATGGCTTTCCCACTGTGATGCCCAGTCTTGGAATTTGCTACTGCTTCCTGGTTTCAAACTGCTGGTTGACCTAGCTCCCATGCTCAGAAAATTTCTGGAATTGGTCACCAAACTCCTCTCAATAAACCCACAAAAACCCGCGAAGGAAATCGCCAAATGTTGACCCTAGAATTTCGACCCAATTTCCCCTAGCTCCTCTAGCTGTTAGCTGAGTTTGGATCTCTATTTGGCACCTCAAATCTACCCAGAAAATTCTACCAAATTAATCTTGGCTTCTCTTCAAAAACCTAGAAATGGTTTGCCCAAATCTTAACCTCAGAAATTGGCCCTCTTGGGATTGGCTCAATAAACTACTGGGGAAATCAAACCACTAGAAGGGACTGTTGGAAAATGCCTTTGGAATGCTGCAATAATCCCTAATAGGAGATGGCTAGCCTCCCCTCACAAATATCCTAGTGTGAATTCCATTCTCTCCAACCTCCCTGCACAAACTCCATACTACATTGTGTCCTCCACTATGCAGTTTTCTCCTCCTCTGTGCAGTACAGAAATAGCTATGCTTCCTCTTGATGTTGTTGATGTAAAGTACCATCAAAAAATGTGGAACTCCTCTCGTGAGCGGGCACTCAAAGTCTCCCGAGGCAGAGGTTGAGATTTCCGCTTGAAGATCTCGTGTGCTAAATAGCACTACAGACTTGGCTCTTTAGCTCAAGCGTGCTTTGTCAAAATGACAAGAAGAAAATAGCTAAATGAATGAATGCATCCAATTGAGCATTCCCTTCCTCATTTTATCCATTGAGGCCCAATGTATGCCTTGGGACCCACCTTGGCCTGCACTGCCTCTCCTAGACCAATCACATGCTACCTTACTCTAGCCAATCCCACACTATCCTTTTCATGACTCTTCCACGCTGTCGCCTAAGGCCAATTTGACCCCACCACGAGAGCCGCAATTTTCCCTTAGGGACTTTGGGAAAATACTTTATTTGGCTTAATTATTAGTTGTGGGTCCCCTACCCACTTTATTTCGCCCAACATTAGGAAATACCAAAATAAATCAAAATTAATATTCCAATTAGTTGACTACTAATTACAATCCTCCCTGCCAAAAATTTATTTTCCTCAAAAAATGCTTGAACAAGCATTCTCTCTATCTGACACTCCCTCATGGTCACTGCAAAATTTTCCAGGGTCGTAGATGTGCCAATAAATCATCCCTGATCTCTGCATTGCCCTGATATGAAGGAATCCCTCAATACCAGGATCTGAAGCCATCCTGTCCAACATGAAGATCCCCCTTCTCCACTCACCATCCTACCAGACATAAATAACATAAGCCCTAAGCACACCATCAATGAGTAGAAAATCACGATGATGTGGCACTGTGGCCCACTCCTCATGAAGTTTCCCTACCAAGTAGTCCATCCCATGCACTCCAAGAGTATACCCTCAAAGATACCACCTAGTCCATGTAGAGAGAGTACCTTGCTCACGTGAGCTTCTTCGTATATCATGTAGTTGGCCCACCTGCCAAGCTACTGAGGTTCCCCATGCCATCGAGGAATCACTAAATACCAATGGAAGATCTGCATGATCTCCCCCTATGGTAGCCAACTCATCCTTGAGGGGTATTGAGCTGTAAAGAGTGATGATGATAAAGCCCCCTGCCGAACTCAGAGTGGTGCCACCATGCTAATGTTGCGCTAATCTTATTATGGCATACTCCCCACCGTGTCTAGATCAAATCCTCCTCTCCTTAGGCCTAGTGGCGGAAGGTCGGTGAGAGCCAAGTTCATCATGTCCGGGCATCACCTTGATGCCAATATCTACCCCTCCACATATAACTCTGATCCTATGCAGCAACATAGAAAATTGACCTCACCATCCAATGGAGCCCTCTGAGTACCCCTATGTGCCAACCCAATAATGAGCTAGATCACTCTCTGTACTGACTCTGACCATCACGAGACACAAGGGTCTATCAATCAGCTGAATCTCTACCTCCCATAGTTGGACCTACTGCACCATAGATCTGAAAACCGCAGGAATCCCTCTGTGCCTCATCTCTAGTCCCTGCATGTGACCAATATAGAGGATCCATATATCATGGGAAAATTTGATGCATGCTAAATTTCCATGTGTCTACCATTGCGTAGTATAGATGATTTCTAGAAGCCACATGTGATATATAGCCACCCCTTGAATGCAACCAAAAGATGGATATCTAATACTCGCAATCAACTCAAGGTATGTGGATCCCTCCTGTTCCTGCCAACCATCTGTTGAGTCTCAAAAATGTTCTCCATATTCATACATATTTCCATTATGTCATAACCATTTAGCTCTTATTTCATAGCCATTTGACCTAAAACCCTACATCAAGTAACCATTTTCATAAATATATGGGTTAGGATCCTTGTTTTCCAAAGTTATTTATTTTATGTATTTTAAGTGAATTTATGATTAGAAACTAGAAAATTAACATAGTTTCATATATCTATATATGTGTTATGAGTTTTGTGATATGTGTAGGTCAAAAGGAGACTTCTAGAAGACCCTTATGTGGCACTCTAAAGCCAAATTCGAATTTGGTTGGAGAAGATTATGGGATCAAGAGGATATGTGTCTCACTTCCTTGTTGTATTGAAACTCTAAGAGAATATGTGTCTCATTCCTCAAGTTGTGTTGAAACTCTAGAAAGACATGTGTCTTATCATTTCCTATTTTGATTGTAACTCTAGAGATGGAGGGAGAGATTCATGGACTCCCATTAATGAGATGTCTCCTCATATTTTGTATAAATAGGAGAAGCTTTCTCCTATCATAGATAATGAGAAAGTAATGAAGAAGTAGATTTGTAACTAAGTTCAAGATGGAATGGGATGTAGATTTGTGAGTTCTTTTTAATAGAGAAATTCAGTTCTTTGATGCTGTTTTGATTACAATTTCAAGGAGCTAAGGACTACACCAAATTGGTAGCAGAGGGCCCCTGCTATCCAAGGAGGCTTTTACATGTTTTCTAGATAAGTTGCTTTCAATTCTGTTTTGTCATATTTCCTTACTTAGATTGCTTTCTGAAATCATAGATTTTAGCATAATTTTTAGCTTTTAGATTACAGTAGGCAGCCCGGGAATTTGCATATAATTTTATAATGACTAATGACATGGAATCCATCTTGTCCTTCTGCTAATTTACTTTTCTTAGTTTTTGTTTAATTCTAGCACTATTTGTTTATTTCAGTCTTGCACATTTGCTTTAGTAGTTAGATTTAGATATTAACCTGCTCATGTCATTTTCAGTTACCTCCGAAAGCCATAGCTGGACTAATGGCGAGGGATTGAAGTATGAGTGTGTAGTTTGATATTAGTTTACTTTTCTGCAAGTTAGATATATTAAATTGCTCATGTCATTTTCAGTTACCTCCGAAAGCCATAGCTGGACTAATGGTGAGGGATTGAAGTATAAGTGTGTAGTTTGATATTAGTTTACTTTTCTGCAAGTTAGATATATTAAATTGCTCATGTCATTTTCAGTTACCTCCGAAAGCCATAGCTGGACTAATGGTGAGGGATTGAAGTATGAGTGTGTAGTTTGATATTAGTTTCTTTTTCTGCAAATTAGATATCATATTGCTCAAGTTGTTTATGGTTACCTCCGAAAGCCATAGCTGGACTAATGGTGAGGGATCATGATATAAGTTGATGTAATTTGATTTAGATTTACTTTGTTGCAATTCTTGGATTTCTTTAAGCATAGTTTCTTTTGTGTTTAGACAGCAGCAAGGATAATTTGGTTTTCATGTTCAATAGTTCACTGTTTGATTTATTAGACTAGCAGCACATTTTCATTTCCTTTCAAGTTTTGTCATTGTATGTTTCAAATTCCTTTTTAAGTTTGAAGTTTGGTAAATCATTATAAAGGACATCATTGCCTTGAATATTCATAACCATATTTGTCTTTTAGAATTTCCATCTCACATTAAGAAACCAATCAAGATCAATAAAAATCCAAAAACGACAAAAAGTAAGAGATAGTTATTCTGTGCTTATTATAGTGCGCTTGGCCACCTCTCAGTAACTTACTTAATCTCCTCAAGTTGATAATTTATGTTAGCAATTTAGGACACACTAAATTGACCAAACACCATCTCCACTGTGTTTGTCGTACACCCTCTCAATAATGTGCCGATACATTGTATAGATCCCAAACACATACTGGGATGCTACCTCGGTTGTACCTAGTATCCTATGCTCATGCATGGCCTCGACATGCCCTGAGAAAAGAGTGACACATGTCTCCCTTGTGACCCGCTCCCCAGGCGTAGGCTCAGTGATGATTGATATGCCACCCCTGTAGATGATCATCTCATCCCCCAACGTGTGGTTGTAAACTAATGCATCGACCTAATGCCATGGCTGAGAAGTCTCTCCCCAAGTGTGTTGAGTGTCATCTAAATATCTTTGGTGAGCTTCACGTACCCCGCTGCTCATGCCCAGAGTGCCAAAGGACAACAATAAAATCAATTGTGCCCGTGAGTGATGTAGAAGAGTGTCAGGCGTGTGAGTCCTGGGTGAACTACCCCCAAAGGTATGCCCGATGTCTCCGTCCATGAGTCTCCCTGGAGGCAATACTATAAGACCCTGTTGTGTAGCACCATACACCCCTGTATACCACCGATCATCCATGTACTCCTCGACATGCCACTGCACATTGCGGCATACCCCAGCTACAGTTGTACCACCCTGTATCATCTCGTGTCTTATATGTGTCAAGGCACCAGTCACTCATCGCGTGTACTCAATGTGATGTAAGACACTCCTACTCCACAATGCAGTCCCACACACTACGATACACCACCACGCACCTCCATGTCTACTGGTAGTCCATTGCTCAATTTTAGATGCTCCCACACATCCTTGGATGTGATGTCCTAGAGTTGTGTCTCTACATTTCAGACTACCCCCAATCGATATCATCACCTCCAACATTGCATCACTACACCTGCCAATGGATGGATCATCGCTCAAAACCCTCCCTGAGGGGTCGAAGAAGTGAATCTCCCTATGTGTCAGTAGTGATGCCATGACTGCTCTGCTCCACTATGACCTTTGTGCCCCATGCAAAGGTGAATAATCCTTGGCTCCATACAAGGCACCGTCTAGTGGCCTGCCAATGCCACCTCCTCCGACAAGCTCCTGCCAAAGTATGTTGATCACCCCGTGACCCTGCGTACAAATGTCGTACCAAGACAACCCAAGGAGTCTGCTCATAAACTAGTTGGCCACTGGAGCTGATCGAAACTCCCCTAGCGAATGTGCACGCTCAACTTCTAGGCCAATTGTACCCTCCAAGACATAGTCAACCGACCTACCTAGGAAATGATAGGTAGTCCCACTCAGATCCTAATGCCAATCTAGGGTTCTTATATTCCCAGCACATGGAAAATCCTGCTAAAGTACACCTGGGTCCACCACCATCTCCATAACCCACTCCATCGAGTACCAACTCAAAATCTCTCGCCATCCAACCTCAACATGCAGATGTTGCACCCTGTGCAACTCCGATCGTCTCATCCCACTATCTAGGTCAACATATGAAATATGACTAGGTGGCTATGTATCTCTCCCTCTCTCCAATGGGAAGAGGTGACCCAAAAGTGTTGTTAGCCCCGTCTATGTATGCTTAAAGGGGGTTGCTTTGACACTGCAATGTGCCATATAGCTATACCATTAGGATATCCAATCATTCCCCAATGTGGGCCAACTTGGCCGCTGACTCAGCATAAACCACTCTCATGCCCTCCAGTTACTCGTTCTGCAACAAAATAACCTCTCATACTAATGTGGCCTTCCCTTTCAAAGCTAGAAGGTCGGCCTAACGCTAATGACACTGTTGTGTGCGACTATCTCCCAATACCTCTGTATCTCCTAGCGCCTCATCAAGGGCTAGCCCAAAGGATGGCTGCACACCCTCCTCCATAGACACTCCAACACACAAGACATGCTCACTAGTCAGCTCCATATTATTTTCATCCGAAAATTCTGTCATATACCTGGAGGCCTCTGTACCTATCGGCTCCTCAACAACGGTGGAGCTATCTCCCGACACCTCATCAACTAGTGATGCGTTGCTATCATCAGAGAACTCAATCACAACCTCAGATACCGCATCAATGGATACCTCAAAAATAGGTGGTGTCTCATCAGCGAGTGTATGCTCAGTTGTTTCCTTTCCAACCATGGCCCCTTTAACTACTCTTTCATCATCTTCCTTAATCTGTCTCACCATACCTGCATAATTCCACGAAATTCCCCCTGATTTGTGCATGTCTCTTAGTTCACGAAACTCCCAAAAAGAGAGGGATGCTTGAATGTCATGTCCCAATGATTGGTATGCTCACCAATTTTCTGCCAATAACTCCACATTAGTTGCAATAATGTCTTGCCATCTTGATGTATTATCCACCATTCTAGGCATAACAAATTTGTTTTATAATTGAGAATGGTCCTAATTCCCAATTATTTCATAAATTGGTTTTTCCCCACATTAACCATCATTTGTTGCACCCTAATCACCTCATTCAAGGTTACTGCCATGGCATCTGAGTTTAACCTTTCTTGGGATCCCATGATTTTTTTTATTTTTTTTTATTTTATTTTATTTTATTTTTTTAATTTTATTTTTTTATTTATTTTATTATTATTATTATTTATTTATTTATTTACTTATTTTTTATTATTATTTATTTATTTATTTACTTATTTTTTATTATTTTTTATTTATTTATTTTATTTTTCATTTTTATTTTCATTATATATATATATATATATATATATTTTATTTTATTTTTTCCTGGTCTTGTCATAGAATGAAGAGTTTCCCACAGGCTGAGCCAAGATTATGATCTGATACCACTATGATATCCCCAAAATGGGATTAACAGTAGATAAAGTTCAAATAGACAACAACTACAACAAAATGGAAAACACCATTAAAATACATGAACTGAAGCCAAAATCTGATGCTGAGCTATTTTATTAAAATGCTTGGAAAGAGTACAATATGGTTCTTAGAAGGATAGAACTCAGGCTTGCTCAAGATAGGTTGAAGAACAACTCTAATCCTAGCAAATCATCTGCTGAAGTATGCTTTGCATGGCTCTCCCACTGTGCTGCCCAATCCTAGAATTCGTTGTTGCTGCCTGGTTTCAAACTGTTGGTTGTCCTAGCTCATGTACTCAGAAAGTTCCGGGAATTGGTCACTGGACTCCTCTCAATAAACCCACAAAAACCTGCGAAGGAATTGGCCAAATGTTGACCCTAGAATTTCGACCCAATTTCTCCTAGCTCCTCTAGCTGTTGGCTGAGTTCGGATCACAATTTGGCACCTCAAATCTGCCCAAAAAATTCTACCATATTAATCTTGACTTCTCCTCAAATAACCCAGAAAAACCCAGAAAGGGTTCTCCCAAAGCTTAACCTCAAAAATTGGCCCTCTTGGGCTTGGCTCAATAAACTATTTGGGGAAATCGAACCACTAGAAGGAATTGTTGGAAAATGCCTCCAGAATGCTGCAATAATCCCTAGTAGGAGGTGGCTAGCCTCCCCTCCCAAATCTCCTAGTGTGAATTCCCTTCTCTCCAACCTCCCGACACAAACTCCACACTACACTGCATCCTCCACCATGGAGTCTTCTCCTCCTCTGCGTGGTCCATAAATGAGCACGCTTCCTCTTGATGTTGCTGATGGAAAATCCACTCACAAAAGGTGGAACTCCTCTGCTGAGTGGGCACTAAAAGTCCCCCGAGGCAGAGGTTGAAATCTCCGCATGAAGATCTCGTGTGCAAAACAACACTGCAGACTTGGCTCTCCGACTCAAGCTTGTTTTGTCAAAATGACAAGAAGAAAATAGTTGAATGAATGAATACATCCAAATGAGCCTTCCCTTCCTCCTTTTATCCAATGAGGCCCAACGTATGCCTTGGGTCCCACCTTGGCCTGCGCTGCCTCTCCTTGACCAATCATGTGTTGCCTTCTTATAGCCAATCCCAAGATGTCCTTTTCGTGCCTCTTCTACATTACCACCTAAGGCCAATTCGACCCCCCAATAGAGCCAAAATTTTCCCTTAGGGAATTTAGGAAAAGACTTTATTTAGCTTAATTATTAGTTGTGGGTCCCCTACCCAATTTATTTCCGCCCAAAATTAGGAAATGCCAAAATAAATCAAAATTAATATTCCAATTAGCTGACTGCTAATTTGGAATATTACATAAGGGAACCTGTCATTATTCCTAATGGTGGGAATAAATATTTTCCAAATCAGAGGAAGACCTCCAAGTACAATTAGAATCAGCTCTCTATCAGATGCAAATTCTCAAGCAGACAACAATTAATCATTGAGTTGGGATATCCTCATGAAGTATGACTGCACAATCTCCCCCTTGTTCATCTTGATGTCCTTGAGTTTATTCAGGCCTTACAAATATTATGTAGTATAGGTAGCCACCAAGAGAAGTCACTGGCATGGGTCCACATAGATCGAAATGTATTAGTTGAAGTATTCCACTAATCTTTCTCCCGCTTGAAGGGAATGGTCCCTTCATCTTCCTTCCACTTGCACATCACGGAAAAAATCCATCATGATACTATACAAATCTTGGGCATCCCATAAACTACTTTAGGAAAGGCTTCATAATGAAAGAAAACGAATCTTCGATGCCACAACTCACATTCATGATTAATATCATGAACCAATGCTTGAATTGGTATTCCATTGACTTTATAAAGGTCTTTGATTCTTGATCCGAAAGTGAAGGCATCCCTCAAGCGAGACTCCATTGGCCCAGTTCCTTTTCAATCCCGGCACATATAGAACATATTTTAGATGTATTGTTTGACCATAGTCCAAATGAAGTGAAATAGAACCATACCCCTTTATAGGATAAGTAGAATTTTCTCCAAGAATGATCTTCAAATTAGTCTCCCTCTCAAACAGGTTTGAGACAATAACTAGTGAAGTGTCTATAGGCCCCACTATCTACCAACGAAATATCAAATGAATTCAGAGGAGAGGAACTAGAAAGAGAATAAATAATAAAGTATTCAGATTGAGTAGCAATTGATTTTTGTCCCATTTAAATATTCTATTGGAATCCCTAGATGCTAGTGCAATATTCCTTGAATTAGATGGGCCTCCTCTTTCTTTCCTATTCTTGTCTTGAGCAAAAATTGTAGAAGGTTTTGAGTTATTCATCTAAAAATAATCCTAGTTTCCTATTGAGTGCACTTACCTAATAGTTCATCAAATGAAGGGAACCTGTCATTGTTGCTAATGGTGGGAATAATTTTTTTCCAAATCAGAGGAAGACCTCCAAGTGCAATTAGAACCAGCTCTCTATCAGATGCAATTTCTCTACCAGACAACAATTGATATCCTCATGAAGTATGATTTCACAATATCCCCCTTGTTCATCTTAATGTCCTTGAGTTTATTCAAGCCTTACAAATATTGTGTAGTACAGGTAAGCACCAAGAGAAGTCATTGGCATGGGTCCACATAGATCAAAATGTATTAGTTGAAGTATTCCACTAGTATTTCTCCCTCTTGAAGGGAATGGTCCCTTCATCTTCCTTCCACTTGCACATCCCAAAAAATTTCCATCATGATCTATACAAATCTTGGGCATCCCAGAAACCATCCTCCTTACCTTAGGAAAGGCTTCATAATGAAGTCGAACGAATCTTTGGTGCCACAACTCACATTCATGATTAATATCATGAACCAATGCTTGAATTGACTTCCACTGACTTTATAAAGGCCTTTGATCCTTGATCCAAAAGTGAAGGCATCCCTCAAGCGAGACTCCATTGGCCAATTTCTTTTTCAATCCCGGTAGATATATAACATATTTTAAATGTATAGTTTGACCATAGTCCAAATGAAGTGAAATAGAACCATACCCCTTTATAGGATAAAGTCGAATTGTCTCCAATAATGATCTTCAAATTAGTCTCCCTCCCAAACATGTTTGAGATGATAACTAGTGAAGTGTCTATAGGCCCCACTATCTACCAACCAACTATCAAAAGAATTCGGAGGAGAGGAACTAGAAAGAGAATAAATAATAAACTATTAATATTGAGTAGCAATTGCATTATTTTCATACCTTGAGTTCCTTGATCTCTTTTGACGATGGTGTCCTTATTCACGAGCAGAAGGAGCACCTCTACTTCTTCTATTGTTGAATTTTTTGTTGAAACCATGGTTGTTGTTGTTGAATCTTGGAGCATTACCATTCTTTGGGCAATCTTGAGCATAATGACCATATTTTTGGCAGTTGTAGCATTGATTTTTTCCCATTTAAATCATCTATAGGAATCCCTAGATGCTAGTGCATGATTCCTTGAATTAGATGGACCTCCTCTTCCTTTCTTATTCTCGTCTTGAGAAACAATTGTAGAAGGTTCTCCTTCTTCATGATTTTGAGTTATTCCTTTAAAAAATCATCCTAGTTTCCTATTGAGTGCACTTGCCTAATAGTTCATCAAATGAATGGAACCTGTCATTGTTGCTAATGGTGGGAATAAATATTTTACAAAATAAAGGAAGACCTTTAAATGCAATTAGAACCAACTCTCTATCAGATGAAATTTCTCTAGCAACCAAAAATTGATCCTTGAGTTGGGATCTCCTCATGAAGTATGATTGCACAGTCTCCCCCTTGTTCATCTTGATTTCCTTGAGTTTATTCTTAAAATATAGAATATGATTCAAGTTGTTGACCTCATACATCCCAACCGGCTCGTCATACATTTCCTTAGACTTCCTCAACTTTGCAACATAAGTGATCAAATGGTCTCACAACAAATCGATAATAATTTTCTTAACTTTGACCTCACCTTTCTTGTACTTGGACTTGACAACACCAGAAGCGTTCTTTGGAGGCTCATGTACCTTTCCTTCAACATATTCCAAAACATCATTATCTTCTAAAGTCAAATCAACCCTAGCTCTCCAAACAACATAGTTAGATGAGTCATTCAACTTCTATCTTCAACAACAGATAAGATATTTTCAAAGTGTGATTGCTCTTGTCTCCTTGGGCTTATCTTCACTTCAACTCTAATTCCATTTTAATTTTCCAATGTTCTATGTTGTAACAATCACTTATAAAAATTCTTCTTTCAATAGCAATCAATTGTCCAATATATTTTCAATCACCTAGTAACAATAATAAATTTTAGATAGAACATAAAACCATATGAACAATAGAAGACAAAAAAGAACAATAGAGACACAGAGATTTGGTCAAAGACCAGGGAAAAACCCCACAAGGGGGAAACGCTTTCCAGATACTTTTTCTATTAGATTGACATCAAATGTTCAACAAAGACTCTACATAGTCCAAGTACATCAACAAATTTTCAAGGGTCAAAGCCTTAAACCAAGTCAACTATTCAATATCCAATTAAATATGAGCACAAAAGTCAAATATGGTCAAACTTCAGTTTTGTAAATTTTCTATAAAATTCAATAGAATTCAACGCTACCCTAACCTGTCAATAATCAATGATCAAAGTGCCCAAAAAAATTCGATTAAGGCAACAAATAATTCGGCGTCTTTTGCTTAGTCAAATTCAGTCAAAATAGTCCTAAAAAAACCTTCAAATTTGGTCAAAGTCAAGGAGTTGACCTTTGGAAACCCTAACTTCAGAGCTTTGGTAATAGGTGGTTAGCACATGCCCAAAATTTCGATCCTCAACTTCCTGAATTCGGTCTCCCATGAATAGATCAGAAATTGGTGAAAGTAGCCCAAGTCAACCAAAGTCAAAGTCAAACCAATCCCAAATCATAAGTCAAACTCAGTCAACATATTTCTCTCTCTCCTTTACACGTATGAGTTCGGACCCTACAATTTCATACTTGTACGAACCAATCAAATGAAGAGGACATGTGATGTGATGTCTCCAAGTGACGTTAAGTAACTTGTATTTATATGTGGTTTTGGAGGACGAATTTCCTCTTCCACGCCGACTTGTACTTTTTGTGTTGTCATGGTTCCACATTAAAAATAATATTTTCCCATGTGCAAATTGAATTCTTCCAAGGGATAGAAGGGCCTCCTTAGGGTGAGAAGGGGTTCACAAAGTAGGGAATTTCTCCATGAGCTGCCAAATTTCAGCAGTTGTATGGTCGATATAGTTTGCCCACAATTCCATCTTTCAAGGTAAATATACCAACCTAAGAAGAGTTTCTATTTATCAACACCTAGTGTACCAACAAGAACAATAATCTAGAAAGGAAGACACACTCTATTGATAAATCACTAGGGCAACCAATTAGGGTTGATTTCTCTTACTTAATAATTGCTTGCGAATATATGTTAGCTTTTTATTACTTTTATTATGTTCTCTTCATCAAACAATTACCAAAACATAAACATGAAGATCACAAGAAGACAATGAACACAAGATATAGGCTGCAAGCTAGGGGAAAACCCCACAAGGGGAAATCCCAGTAAACTCTTCTCCTCTTATAGAATCAAATCAAAATGAGAAATCCAGGACCAAAAACCAAGACCAAGACCTTCCACATGACCCGAGTCAACCCTTCTTCAAGCCTTCCTCAATCAAGTCAACGAAGGTCAAAACTTATTTTAGTTAGAATTTCGACCCTGCAACTTCGCAGAGTTGCCCCAACACCTTTGTAGAAATAAAATCTTAACCCTGTAGCTCGTAGAGTTGCCCCAGTACTTTGCACGTGTGAATAGAGATAAAAAAAATAGTTTTCTTCCTTCTTATATCTTCTCTCTCTCTCTCCTTTGATTCTCGTTCTTTCTTCTTTTATTTTCGCTTGCTTTCTTGCTCTTTCTTGCACAATTTTCAAAGTTGCCAAGTGATGACCAAATGAGGTCAAATTTATCTCTATATATACACATCCAGGAGGTCAAAAGGTCCCTTATAAGGCCAACTTGATCTTGTGGAGGCAAAACTGACTATTTTGAGTCAAATATTTTATTTTATTTTTTACTTTCTTTTAAATGTCCAAATGGGACTTGACTCCAGTGCAATAAATTGACTTATGAAAAATATTATTTTGACTCAATAAACCCTAGAAGCATGAATAACATGCTTGACTAATGAAATAATAATAATTATTTTTTCTTTTTCTTTTTCTTTTTCATGGAAAATACAATGATACAAGTACAATGATAATTATGAAGATTGAACCTAGTTACATTTTCCAACACTCCCTTTTAACTGGGGAGGTATTCATAATTACACAACCGGATACAAGGATACTCTCAAATTGAAATATTCTCATAATAATAGTTTGGATTGATAAGCCATCATTAAGCGTCAACATAATACCAACATTTTCAATTTTACAAGATAGAAAGGCCTTGACTAACAAGCTCTAACTCTCCACTAGATTAGAGAAAAATGGTGGGAGGCATACATTTAGACACCACCACAGCCTCTGAAGGGACATACCTCATCTGGATGTTAATTAGGTACATGACTATTCTTATCTTGGATTCACAATCCTCAAAGAATATCGATTCTCTTTGACTACTCTTATCTTGGATACCCTGTTCTATCCTCAAAGAGTATTGATCCACAAGACTATTTCCTATCTTGGATTCCAAATACTCAAGGAGTATCAACCCCAAATGATTATCCAATCCTCCATTCTCCCTACCAATTGCTTCACTAGATTTATGACTGTTAGTCTTGGCCTACTGCGTGACAAATGGAGAATATGATGTCCTTAATCACTCCCTCTCAAACATGGAGGAGATCCTTACTCCCTCTAAACTAGGGATACATAAACATAAACTTCAACTTGTTTCATTCGTTAGATACTTATTCTTCCATGGAGATTTAAATAGTAGTTACAGGGCTCCTATCTCACAACACATCATACATGAGCTTAGACCTTCCTGGATGTCATGGAGCCAAACTCTTTCTCAATCTATCTTTGTGACAAGGTTCTTGCCATCAACCTTTTATATCACTATCCATTAACCATCATTTGTAGTATCTTTTTCGTCAATTTTATCTTGTCAAACCAACCAATGTAGAGCTAATTATAACTCCCTTTTTCCATTTGGGAAAGAAAACTTCTTTTAGATCAACATCAAATCCATCATGATCAACAAATCATCAAATTGCTACCTTTCTTGCCTTTATAGTGTACACATTTCTGCCATATATTCCTCTAGTTCATCATTAGTGCTTCTCCACTCAATCCATGTGTTCTCCAATTGAGTTAAACACCTAGATTTGTTAAATTACTTACCATTGTATTATTTAATTGGTCAATTAATTGTATAATAAATTAAAATAAAAATAATAAATTAATTAAGAATATAAATTAATTAATTAATTAATTAAATAAATAAATATATAAAGGAATTTTTACTTTTTCTAAGTCAAACTAGCCGTTATCCTAACGGCTAGTTGAACCATCTCTACATCTATTTATACTTATTGCTTGATCTGATCTCTCACATAGTCCTGATGATGAACCACACTGGTTGGTTCGAAACGCGTCGACCTCGTTCTTTTGCATGTGATTATTACCGAAAGAATTTCTACTAAATTATAATATCAATTAGTTCACATTTCCTGTTTAGGGAATGACACCTCCCAAACAACTTAAAATGAGACTATGAGCTTAAGTGAAGTACCTAAACAAAATGCATAATGATCCATGGTGAAAGGGCTTCTAATGGAAATACACATAAAAGTTTCCATTCGAGTGTATGCATGGTGATCCCCCCACACATGGCATGGCTACGGCACAAGTATCTCATCACGAAGGTGAGAAGGCTTACGAGGGGTTGGGAATAGGCAACGGGGATCTCACTGATCACAGGCTGGGTGGAAACCCTAATGGCTTAAGCGAGCAGAGGGGGACCCGGAATTTTAAATATACCCAAAATTTTGGGTGGTGTTGTAGCGGCTACAACAAATGGCGAACCACTGGTAGAATCCATCATCTCTGTCAACGTCCCAACAATAGTCTGAGTCCATATGGGTATGCAAGGCAAAATTGAACAAGCTGTGTGGGTATCCCTTTTGTATTGCTTTGACCTTTACAGATATGCCCAGTCCTTGTGCCTCAGCTAGGTCTCGTTAATCAGAATGCGTCAAAGTGGAATTTCACGGATGCCAATGGTTGGTTGATGATGTAGAGAGCAGGGTAGCAGGCTTATTATATTCAGAACTTTAAAATAAGTTTCTAGTGTTGCTCCGTTGCCAGCGGGCCTGGAAAGTACCCCGGCGGAGTCACTTCAAGAAATCACCAACGTTGCTCCGCTGTCAGCGAGCCTGGTCAATACCCTGGCAAAGTCATTGCATTACCTCTCTGCGCAGGAAGCCTTTCTCAATCCTTTACCCTTATTTGTTTCATGTGCTTGTAGCACTTATTTTCCTGTGCTCGTGGCACTTATTTTGCATGGGCGGATGAGGGATCCCGACTTATTTTACGGGCGAGAGAGGTTGTTTCTTGTTTGATAGAAACTGAAAGATATTCTGATTTGGATTTTCCCTCATGCCAAGTCTTCACATCCCATATACCACCCACAAGCGAAACATGCAAAAAAGATCATTAAGATGCTTGAGACTATGCTAGGCACAAGGCTCGGGTTACGGGTATAGGCCATTCGAACTCGTTAGGGTTCCCCACAAGCAACCGGCTCGTATTTCCCTAGCCAATGAATTTAAACTCATAGGCGTTATGTTGGGAACGCGACTTTGATGACCTATCCTGAGAGAAGCTGCCTCTTGAGGTAACCACTGCAACCTCATGCAAATAATGGAGTTATGGTTTCAACAATTGGGGAAAACAAGTGAACAAGGTCATCAGGGTTTCAATGAGGGCTCATGCAGCGGCATGCAATGTACGAGAATTCTCCAAGCCACGTTAATAACCAATGCGAATGATGCGAGGAAGAAAGCGCACAATGCAATGTAACAAACAAGGCTTATGACACCATGCAATACCATGTGTGAGAAGGATCGACTATTTACTGGTGGAAAACAAGGCAAAGCACATGCAGTGATTATCTGACATTATGCAGCAACAAGCATACTAAAAAAGCATGAGTGCAAAAATAAATGGAAAATTATAATGCATAAACTATTGACTGCAAGAAAAGACAGCAAGCATGATTATAAACCCTAAAACAAAAATTTCACATGTAAACCTAATTAACAACTTGAAATAACAAATTTTATTAGCAAATCATAGCTAACCTAATCCTAAAACCCTATTTTAACCAAATAGGCAGTCGGGTTATGTAAAATCAGCTTTCCAATGCAACCACCGCATTATTTCCCGCCCTGCAAGAACAACAATGTTCGCAATTAGGGCCAGCATACAAAATTGTGCACCAACAACAAGACTTACCTGAAGAACATGTGAAATAGTAAGAAGGTCATGGCTACTTACCAGAGAACGTGCCAAAATGGATTGTGCTAGCTGAATTTCACTTTCATCCTGTACATAGAAATATGTATTTGAAACATAAAATCATTTATCAATGACACACATCCATCCATGCACAACCTTAGGTCTAACAGAAGCGAGGAAAATCATTGCCTATTTTCAGGTATATTCATTGGATAGGATTCATCAAACCCGTCGGGAATCTCATCATGATTTTGAGGATGATTTCTTTGATAGACCCAAAAAAATAGGCATCCGCCAGGCGAATTTGAGATGCTTGCGAATCCACTTGCAGAAACCCTAATTTTGAAAGCCCTGATTCGAAGTTGTCCCTGGGTTTTGTAGAAGATAAGAGGATCCAAAGCAACCTTTAGTGGAGGCCAATATTCCTCACCATCCTGGACAAGCTCTGGACCTTAGAGCAGGGGGCTTCCAAACTTCGATGGTTTTGTGAGATTAACTGACGAATGGGTGTGATCATCAATTGTAGTGATTGGAAAAGTGTCAGTGGGCTTTATATCAATTCGGCCAAATGTTTGCGCACTGGCGGATGGACAATCCAATGTATCAGATTCTTTAGATTTCCCAGGATGGGGTGAATTGACCGAAATATTTTCAGGCAGTAGCGAGGTTTGCCAAACATAACGCGCTTGCGCCTAAGTGCAACTGGTACTGGCTGGGCAACAAATTGAAATATTAGAGACAATGGCCAGTGTTTCCCTTCTAGTCAATAAATTAGGGTATATCGGTTTTTGCATATCGGTCGTTAGGTAATATAGATCTGCGGTCAGGGAAAGATTACTCGAATGGAAGACCTGCTCGGATGAGCTGACATCCAATTCGGTTATGCTGAGAGGCGTGTGATACGTGGGAACTGTCATTTCAGAAACCCTAAATCGAGGAACCCTAGTTGGACTTGTTTGAGAGGTCTCATCAGGATCGTGAGAACTTGAGGTAACAGCCAGCAGAAGCTGAATTGCTTCGATTTTCTGATGGATCCTTGAATCTTCACAAAGCGAATCATCAAATTTCGGAGGCTTCGTATGGTCAAAAAATAGATACGAATGACAATCCTCAGAGGCATGAGTGAATATTTTTAGAGATAAGCAGTGGTCACTGGATCCATCAAGTTGATTAGGTTGGGGACCCAGCACGTTAGGCTTCCCAGGAGTTAACAGTTGGGATGAATCAATAAAAGAAACGTCTTGAACTTTCCCAGACCAGTAGTCACTCCTTTGGTTGTTCAAATATTTTGGATGAAAAAGATTAGACATAAGGGATTCATCAATTTCGTAATGTGATTTCGAAACATCATTCGTATGTTTGCGATTGTCGTCAATATAAGATAATTTTGAATGACTTGAAGAAATTATAGAAGTGGCCGAATCACGACATAAATCAGGAAAAAATGAAAGAAAAGATTCGGAAGAAAGGGTATCAACCACGCAAGGGCCTTCCTTACGCACATCAGTGTCATCCGGAGAGGTCAATGATTCTGCATGCCCATCACGGCCTAATGATTTTTTAAGGAAATCAACTTTTCCCGGGACAGGACTCAATTTATTCTCAGTATAAGAATGAGATTTAGCATCGTACCCGAGCAAACATTCAGTGGACTCAAGATAGGTTTCATTGACAGGGAGAGATGTTACGCCAATATTCTCTTCAAGCTCTGATTTGACAGGGTATGTGGAAGATTTCGGGACAAAGTCTGAACAACTCACAAATTGAGGGTTATCATAACAAGCCCCAGGATCAGGCTCCGTTGTCAATTGAAATTATTCTAGGGAAACGAAAACCACCTGTCAAAATTGTTCAATTAAATATGTCCAATCGGCATCCCTTCCAGGGAACTCAAGACAAAAATTAAAAAACATGATAGAAAACTCCTCTATAGATTCTTGAGGTTCCATTCTGATCTCATTTAACTTCATTAATACATTTTGAAAATCGTACCTGTGAAAGGCTTGTTGTAATTTACCGGCGAGCTATTCGAATGAATGGATGGAAGCTGTCGGCAATGTGCGGCACTATTTCTCAACGTGACCTTCGAGAGTGAGGGTGAAAAGCATGCAAGCCAACTCCTCGTCATCAACTTCGTAACACTCACAAAACTCACAGAAATCTGAAAGGTGCCCGATTATGGAAACTCCGTTTTCACCATCGAATTTTAACTGGGACAAGTGATACATAGGTTCATTGGGCATTGAGCATCGAGAACCAGATAAATCCGATAAACACCTCGGGAGAATGATTTGGGGATGATCCATTACAAATATGAGACTAACTGCAAGCTCTAAGGGCTCAGCTTGTCATCAGGCCCTCCTTCCAGCGCCAATTTGTTGAAGGGAAAAATTGTACTGCCGAAAACAAGGGGGTCTCCTCGGTGAAAGGTCCCAATTAGACCTCACACCGTTTGGGATAGGAGCCCCATCTGGTATGTGGGCCCGGTTGCCGCTATGATTGTTACCATTATTGGTTGCCGAATGAGAAGATGATGGAGCAGAGGCGAAGATGAAATGACCAATCAGTGAAGCGAAATCAGCCCAAGATTAAAGAACCATAAACAAAGATACAAGCAAGTCTAAGTAGCAAAATAAAAGAGAGATATGTCGTAACTGGGATCAGTGAGCCGAAAACCAGTCAAACATATATGAAAGCAAACACACCAGAAGTTAATTGTAAATTAGTTCACAATAGACTACCACCGTGGCAAGGACAAATAAACACTAATCCAAAGTAGACATACATACAACCATTGAGAAATAGTTCACAACCGATGACATTCATGAAAGCAAACGTACAACACAATGAATTACTAGACAGCTAGTACTATCACCACAGTCAAGCACGTGAATCAGTGCCAAAAATGAGAATATATTATTAATGTTGCTGCAACGTCAAATACAAGTTTACAACTCGTCGAAGCCCAATAGTGGAACATGGGCTATTTATCTCAATGCATGATACAAAACCCTAGCCTCGCTACCTCTCTCTCTAATTGATACCAAGAGCTGAGTACCTTTAGCTATCTTGCAACAATTCCTCTACCATACTAGCTTTCATTATCGAGCTAAAAGTCCATTTCTCCATTTCCCGAAGTTGTATATATAGGCTGAGATGACTCTTGAGTTGCCCTTGACTGTTGGTCTTCTCAACTGTTGGGCTGGTTTGCGACTTAAGGAAAACTGCGACCTGCGACCCCGAGCAATCCGCGTCTTGTGACCCTGAGAGAATCTACGACTTGCGACTCGGTCCATTTGCGACCTATGACCCAGGCGCTACTTGCGGCCTACGACCTTGTGAAATTTGCGACCTGCAACCTCGGGAATCCGCGACCTGCGACCTTGAGAAAATTTGCGACCTTCTCTGGGTTTCGCAGCAAGATTTATTTTCCTTCATCTCTGTCTCGTGAAAGTGACTAAGTACCTTTGCAGTTATTTTGAGCTTTGAAAGGATCCACCTTGTCTGCCATAGAAGTCCCTAGCTTCGGCTCTGCGCACCGACCACCTCTACCTGAAAACAACATAACATGGGTCATAAGTCTTCAAAATATTGATGCTAAAGCACATTTAGTTAGCTAAAGGAATGATTTAGAAAATAATAAACTTAGACCCCTGGGTGGTCAAGTGTTCTCAGATTGTGGACATGTATATTCCCACTGCAATCTCCAGCTGCCAGGCAATCCCCATCTGCTCCTACGAAGGCTCAGCGTAATGAACGAAAACCCTGAGCTAGATCAACAGATTTATCTACCTCACTCGTTGGCGCATTATTGTCCTCCGCCTTTATCAGATGAGCACCATCTCATCAATTCTAACTTATTTCCTCCGCAAATATGATGTTAAAGATAAATCGTTTCTTATTTGTAGGAATGTTAGGTTGATCTGCCAAAACATCTTGTAATGCAGCCACATCACCAAGCCTTGAATCATATGAAATTGTTGAAATGATTGATACTTTAAGAAGGTACTCAGAAAGGTGCATCTCATAAATAGCTTTCAAACTGTCCAGGCAATCGTTTAAACTAGGCCTAAGTCCAATGCGCATCTTCATCTGTTGTAAGGTTGGTTGTCGCGTTTCTCTCTTCAGAAGGTGGCAATCATCTTGCCATATCCTTTTAAGAGATTTAACCACCTTACTAAATTCGTCCTTCCAAGCGTTCTATGATAGCCGCTGCATTTCGAAAATGTTTGAGAAGTCGAATTTGAAGAGCATCCCACTTGTCCATTTCTTCTCGCGCCTTCCTGTATTTTTCTCATACCTCCTCACAAGTCTCTCCATAACCTTGAAAAAGGCCTTCTTTGATCACCTTCGGGTAAGGTTGGCACGCTTTGCTATAATTCAATTTTTCTCTGGTTGTAATCACTCTCCAACTTCTTCATATTGTCAGAGTGTATATATCGGCATCATAGGGTCTACATTTATCTACTAGTTTCAACGGCCCATAATGCAATGCAATTTCAATTGCTGGTTGTTAACATTATAAGCAAAAAAAAAAATCCGGAAATTCACCAAATGCTTCCCATGATCCATGGATGACACGTTTGGTAAATCGTCGACCTGTAAACCAACTGCGTGCCCACCCCATGAAGTCGCAAATCTTTGTGGAAGTCGCATGGTTGGGGGGTCGCACCTACTGTGGACTTTCTCAGGCACAATGTATGTGACCTCGCGACTTGGTGGAGGTCGCATAGTCGCGGACTTCCTCGGGCACCATGTTTACGACCCTGCAACTCGGCAAAGGTCGCACAGTCGCAGACTCCCTCGGGCACCAAGTTTACAACCCTGTGACTCGACAGAGGTTGCACAGTCGCACGTTGGGGATGGGTCGCATTTTCCATCGCTGCAAAAGAAATGCAACTGTGCGCTTACAGCCATTGCGTGTCCTTCAATGGACTGGTTTTGTCCTGATGCTTGAAACGCAACGCTCCATCCACTTTGAATAATGGGCTCCTGCATATTAACCACGCGGAAAATCTCTCCATAGTATGTATTAAGGGAGGCATGACATGGCTATTATCTGTCACTCTCTCTTTGTGAAACGAATGTTGGTGTTCAGCGTTTTAGTCCTTTTGAAGTGCGCTTATCAGCCGGTATGGATCACTGGATTTCTGCATGAGCTTGAGGTAAACCTTACTTCAAAATCATTAACCCTCTATCCCTCTCGAACTTCCACCACACCACGCATTAAATATTTGCCACACGTCGAAGAGAAGATTATTTCGTTGTACTCAAAGCTCCTTATAAGATTCATAAAGTCAAAAGGATAATTAAACCTTCATGCAATTGCTCCATGGCACCTTCGCACATTTTCAAATTACGAGTTTACATGCATCTATTTGAGCCCGATTTCGCATTTGTGAGGTTACAGATTGAAAATATGATATGACTCCTTCCAAAGGGAAACATGAGAGGTTGATAAATTTATCCTTTTGATTAACCGCACTAAATGATTCCAACTAGGCATTGTAACAACAAGTATAATGGAAACAGCAAAAAGGAAGCCACCCTCCATGCAGAACTTTAACGAGCACGGACGAGACATCTATGCTTTCCATAATGGAAAGACAAGTGAAGAGCAGCAACGTAGCTGGTAAGGAACCTCCCAAACAACGGTCATCACT
This sequence comes from Pinus albicaulis, assembly GCA_034641835.2. Lineage (NCBI taxonomy): Eukaryota > Viridiplantae > Streptophyta > Pinopsida > Pinales > Pinaceae > Pinus > Pinus albicaulis. Next base: position 1,450,948,308 of record CM076581.1, read on the forward strand.
AGCGCTAAGACAGTTGTAACCAGCATCACCATAATCACCACCATCAATATGCAGCAGGAAAAGCTACCATGTCCTCTTGCAAACAAAGATGACCCACTGTATTCCCCCACAAGGGGTTCTTTTGTCAAATGGATTTGCAAAGGATCGCTTGTTGAAAGGGAAACATGGGGCCTTGCCAATCTGGGAAAGCTAAAATAAATATTGCAAAGCAAGAGACTCCCTAAGATTACTTCTATGTGCAATATTGTGGGTGAATAGGAATGCAGCTACCAAGTGATCAGTATGACTAGCCTTGCCATAATGAGGACGAAGTTTAATTGTAGTCATTCCTTCAATGAAGTTTGTAGAGTGTGTACAAATGTGCATAGCAATAGTAAGGATGATATGAACAAGTAGGATCGAAATCATGTGTCTACTGAGCTGGGGTTGGCATATGCTTTGTGGGATGCCTTTCAGGTTTACTTTCAACATCTACCAGAGCCAAACACCTTGTAGTGCTTTCAAAGACTTCCTTTAAGGTGAGATATTCGCCATCCCGGAATATAACTACCTCATCTGATTCTTCCTTCAATTTTTTATTTGGATAAGCATGTACCACACCATCCTTCATTTGAAAATGATGCTCACTTGCTCCTTCCCCTCACCTGTTGGCGCATCCTTGTCACCTGCCTTAACGAGGACTTCAACTGTAGCCTTAAGTCTCACCTCCACATGGGCAAGGGGCATGTGGATGAAAGTGCCCTGTTTCGCAACTGTGGCCTTGTTGTTTAGCTTCAGTTTCTTTCCCTCGGTGTGGTGATGACATTGATGGGTATATCGTCTGTGGGATTGACCTGTATGAAACATTATAATATCAATTAGTTCACAGTTCCTGTTTAGGGAATGACGCCTCCCAAATAATTTAAAATGATACAATGAGCTTAAGTGAAGTACCCAAACAAAATACATAATGATCCATGGTGAAAGGGCTTCTAATGGAAATACACAAAAAAGTTTCCATTCGAGTGTATGCATGGTGATCCCCCCACACATGGCGTGGTTGCGGCACAAGTATCTCGTCACGAAGGTGAGAAGGTTTGCGAGGGGCTGGGAATAGGCCACGGGGATGTCGCTGATCATAGGCTGGGTGGAAACCCTAATGGCTTAAGCGAGCAGATGGAGACCCAAAATTTTGGGTGGTGTTGTAGCGGCTACAACAAAACCTTCTTGTGAATTCATCTTGCTCGATTGTAGATGTAGTAGCCATTGCAATATCTTTCTTCTTCTCAGTATCTCCTTTCTTCTGACTCGGATACTTACTTGCATAATGACCATGCTTGCCACCTATGAAACACTTCACTTTGTTTGAGTTCTTCTTCTTAGCTTGTCCCTTCATCTTACGTGCGAGATCCATGTTCTCTCCATCATATTTCTTCTTATGAAGATCTTCGTCCCACAGTTCCTCTTTGATGAAGTCATCCCATAACTTTTTCCAATCTGGAAAGTTGTCTTAAGCAACTATTCCTTTAATAAATGGCTTCCATTCCTTGGTGAAACCCTTCAAGGTAGTCCTCACTAATTTTGACTCATGGTAGCAAGCTCATCATGAACTTGAGAACCCTCGTTAGATATAAAGCCACAATCTTTCCATCCAACATCTTGGAATTCTTGAGCTTCTCTCTCAATACCATAAATTGGTTCTTGTACTTATTCTATAACAAATCTTGAAGAGCCTTCCATATATCATGTGCAATGTTCTTCTCATAATATGAAGTATCAAGTGATCCTTTACTCCATCTAGGATGATCAACTTGTCTTTTGCATCCAACTCTTCAAACTCAGCCAACTCTTTAGGATCATTTGGCGTAGCGATCTCCTTGTCAGCAAACTCCCATATCGTGTTCACCAAAAAGACCATCCTAATCCTTTATTTCCAAGGGCTATAGTTGAACATCCCATCTGACCCATCCTCATACCTCAGACTAGCAATCAACTTTGTTATGGTGTTAGTCCTTCAACAACACATTAACAACTCCCTCTTAGGATGCTTCCTGTGCACACTCCGATTCAATTTTCCCTTCAAAGTAGCTTTGATACCATATTGAATTTTCCTTACACCCTAGGTCTAGTCTATGGCGATACTAGCACACAAACACATTAAGAGTGTTCAACCAAAACAACTTTGAACGGTGGAAACATAATAGTAGTGAAACAATAAAGTACACATATAAATATATGGCCGAAACCACTTCTTATTAGTCCATCATAAAAAATTCATAGGGCTCCCATACCAGGGATCATGGCCCTTTATACCCTAATAAAATACTAGTATACAACAATATACAACTAGGGCTTGAGGTCAACTCCTTTTTACTTCCAATCTACTGAAAACAACAAAGGAAAAATAATTGACTTGCTTGTTGTAGCAATCTTTCACTTCCATTCCATTCTGTCCTCTTGTCCTTGATGTCCTTGGATGTTTATTGCCTCCAAATGCAATAAGTCTTCTTTCTTCCTCTATACACCTATCTACTCACATTGAATTTATCCCTTCAAATACACTGCATAACCAACCTCCAATCTCATTGCTATTATTTAGTTCTAACAAGATTCTTTCATTAACCACCTCACTTATCCTTCTTGTTGTTCACCATAGTCAACAAAGATCATAGTTGTTAGCCTTACAATAATTCAAATAGCCCTTAGCCTGTTGTAGAAGTCTTCGGTCTGCCTCAAGCTATAGTTTAGACCTTTTTTCCTATAGCCTAAGATCTCTCAACCTAGTAATACACTCTTATGGCTAGAAAGAATACCATCAGGCCTCATCGGTTGTACTTCAGCCTATTATGGGTATATATTCAGGCTTTTCAGCCCTTTACTAGTGTTATGACCCTCCTACTTTCTCAAAACAAATCCCTGGTTGGACCCTCACCGCTCCAACTTACCAAACACATCACTCAAGAACAAACTTAACAAATGTCTCTTTCTCCATAGATCTGCTCGACCTTCTCTTGGAGGTATTGTCGCTTCTTTTAATGGCTAATATTTCTCACTTAATGAGACTTCACTTCGGTAGAATGACCTCACATGGGTTTCTTATTTATAGCTCTCCAATTAATTTCCTTAGGATCCCTTATCTCCATGAAATAGTCTCCTCCACAATAATTAGAATAAACAAGTAATTTCTTTGGGTCTCAATCCCACGACTTTGGATCAAAAACCCACTGGCTTGTCGGGTGCGATCCTTGGGTGATTTTGATAGCTTAGATTCTCGTTGGTCACAGTTACGCGGTCAGTCATCTTAGGACTCACATTACCTAACAAACAAACAAACAAATAATTATTGACTTTGGGAATTCTACATATATTTAAGTTATATGAATAAATTTTTCCAAGAGAAGTGGACAAAATGAGATATTAAAAGACACTTTTGTACAAATCAACAAAAAATTAAAACATGTTCATAGATAAATAAAGAAAGTACAAGTTCAAGATCATGAATCATTTTAAGACACTTGTATAACAAATTTAAATTTGTTGTGCAATAAGTATCCTTTAATTGGAAAGAGGAAAAAACTATATCAATGGTATTGCATGATAAATTAATTATATGACGTTTCCAAAAAAATTCAAAAAATGAATATTCAAGTATGATTTTGAAAATAAAATATGTTGTAGCAAAATGAAGAGGGGATTGAATGTAACGACTAATAAAAAAAAGGTTTAAAAGGAGATTCTTCCAATCAAGAGGGGGCTAGGAAAACTTGGCATTCAAATCTTGAATATTTTTATCAAAATTTTAATGAATAAGTGAAGGTTGGTATCCTTTTGGAGAAATATTTCTAATGAATATAAGATTGTATGTTTCAACATTTCTACGATTTATAAATTTCAATGATTTATGTATCTATGTGAAATTTTGTTCGCAATTCATTAAGTTCTCTAATTTATATTTTAATCAAATATGAGAGTATATATGTATTTGCAAATAACCATTTATTCAAATGATTAATGACATATTTATTGGTGCTATATGTGTTAATGAGTAAATTAATTATTTCTTCATATTCAATGATAAATTATTAGATCTTGTGTTTTATCTTGAATTGTACATGCTCTTGGCTAGGATAGTTAGACAATATTTAGTAATACTAGTTTAGTTTGTTTAGGAAATACAATTAGTTAGAATTTTAGTTATTTTAGTACTTGTGAGAGTGATTTAATTGATATTGAATGGATTTCATTCTTTAAGGGGAAATTAGGCCCATATACGCATGGAGATCACTATCCCAAACGAGAAAAAATCTAATTGGGATATGTGATAATGTGATCATCCCTCTTTGTTGGTGGAGAAATTTTTTCAAACCATCAACACATTCATTTTACGTATCACCAATCCAAAGTAAGCTATAAGTGCTAACATTGATGGGATGTATTCATCTTCGCTATGGGTTCGAAGGTTTCCTTGTAACCGATATCTTCCTTATGCATGAGACATTTGGATACCAAATACTATTTATGGTTTTATATTATACCTTTGGACTTATATCTTTTATCATGGACCCACCTAAATCCTATACCTTTCTTGTCTATAAGTAACTCTTCCAAACTACATGATTGGTTCTTTTGGATTGGGTAAATTTCATCTCCCATTATTACGTGCCATAATTTCTTGTTGTAATATTTTTCAAAGTTTCAAAGTTCATCACCACTTCCCCACTTCATACTTAAGCCTTTAATGCAAAGTTCATTCTATATGACTTTTGTGTGTGTGCACTACTTCTAATTTGTGCCCTCTCTTTCTATCCACATTCCATTTTCTTTTTCTTTCTACTTTTTAATCCATCAATGCATTCTTATTCTAGATTATATGCTTCAAGGGTTAAATTCATTACTCACTATGTCTTTTGCATACTTTTTTCTTTTCTTTTATGATATATTCATGTTCTTCATTTGTGTCTCGATTATCAATATGATGCAAGTAATTTTGATAAAGCATTTCATTTTGATTTTTCCATTCTTTTAAAGTCTTGCATCCTTCATTGAGAATTGCACTACAATTGTTCTCAATATTCTCATTTACAAAGTAATGTTGTAATATTTTGTGAGTTACCATCCAAGAATGTCCAAGAAATATGTTTCCCCTTACACCTCATTAAAATGGCCACATTTTCTACCAATGTACTAAATTTCAGACATTTTTAAGTCAAAAATGTAAGTCCATAGTTACATATATAATATCACCCATGATGAACATTATGATTTTTATACAAATGCCCATAAAAACATCAAATAAAATGTATTTAATTTAATATTTTATATACTAGTTTTTAGTTACATCCTTATTAGAACAATGATTGTGTAGATGCAACCAAAGGTATAATAAAAAATACAACCAAAGCTGGAATCAAAGAAGCAACTAAAAACAAGATTAAAGATGAAATTAATTACACGCTAACCTCATAAGGATTAAGTGAGTTAGTGGTTATTGAATCAAGAGTTATAGGTTATCAAAATATTGGTTAGTGGGTTAGGAATTTGTGTGTGAGGGTGTTAGAGCTTAGTAATCAGTGCATTAGTAGGTTTGTATGTTGTGAGTTAATGGGTTTTCATTACTCACAAGTGGTTTCATGGTTAGCAAGGAGTGTCTTAATGGATTATCAATTAAGAATTTATGGGTTAGTGGGTTAAGAGTTAGATACACACTATGTTGTTGGGTCTTAATCTAATGACCTATATCCCTTTAAAAACAATCCATTGGCTCACAATTCATTGGCTCGTGATCCACCAAATCACTAACTAATAACCCACTTACACCTAGCCCCTAACTTCGTCACCCTCTAAACATTAAACCATTAATTAATTAGTCGTTAACCCTAGAAACTAAGTAAGTCACCATTGACACCTTTCTTACTCACCCACTGATCCCTAACCCACTCACAAACTAATCAGTAGCCCCTATCACCTGGAGCATAGTCAACATGGCCAACATCAATAATTATATTGACTTTCTCTAATGGCTAGGGATCATAGTGTGTTTTTTTCTTGGGTCTGGGGTGGGGAGGAGTTAGTGTGGTTAGTATGGTTGATCATAATGCCAATTTTTTTTACCATAAATAGTATAAGAAACCATAGTTAGTATGGTGAATATCTCTAACCATATTTCCCACCATAAATTGTTAAGGTCATAGTGTGTAAGGGGGTTATTACCATCACTTCAATATATTATCAGAAATAGATGGTCAAATAGAAATAGTGGACAAATGTTAAAATGGTTATCTATGTTTTTATTCTTTAGATAAGCAACCCTAATGGACCAAGTGGCTTCCTCCAACAAATTGGTGGTATAGTACAAATTATCACACATCTATTAAGATGGTTCCATTTTAAACTCTTTATGGATATCTAACTCCTAACTTCATAATGTTTTTATAGGACCATTTCAAAGTGCAATCATTAGAATTACATGTTTAGAAGACTAAAGAACATTAAAAACAATTAAATAAAACCTTCAAATGGTTTAGAACAAGATGAAGCAACAAGTAGATCAACGTCAGTGTGAGAGAAATTTGAGGTGGGGCAAGAGGTATATTTGAAACTACAACCATATAAGTGGTCTACTCTCAAATATAGAATAATTATAAACTAGCTCCAAAGTTTTATGGATCCTATAAGATCCTTTGCAAGTTTCATACGTTGTTATAGGTTTCCTACCTAAGAAAGGTTATGGGACAAACTTTACTAGTATAAATTGAACTTATAGAATTAGACAAATAAGGGAAATTGATTCTTGAACTAGAAAAAGTGATAGATTGATGTTCTCTTTCTCTTTCAGATAGAACCATTATGGAATACCTAATCAAGTGGAAGAGTGTGCCTCTATAATAATCTACATTGGAAGATAAGCAATTTGTGAAGGAACACCTTCAATTACAAGCCTTGAAAGAACATCACTTTTAAACGAAGGAGACTATGTTAGAATCTTGACCCTCATTCATTATTGTTGTGTTAATTATGGCCAGGTCAACCTAGAGTGTAGGATACACCAATCCCTATTTATCTCCTATTTAAAAATAAAGGAGATTCATTTGAAGAAGTATCCCATCTTGTGCATTTGATACGTTGTGAAAGGAAGTTCCCCCCTTTGAAAAGGTTTCTTATTCATTCACTCTCTTTCATTCTCAAAATGTGGAATTACTTTTGCTTTATATTTTAATGTTATTTGGGGTTTTGGTCCATAATTAACTCACCACTATTCCTCCATTTCATATTTCATACTAAGAAAGGTCCATACCAAACTGTTATTGTGATGTTGTTGCATCTTTATTATGTTCACACTTATGCTTAAATCTCCTACACTTGAAATGAACCTTGTCTTGGTTTTGGTATAACAATGTTATTCTCATCTCTTAATCATCCCAAAATCGTTCCAATCCACCTTTATTTAATAGGTCTCCTTATGTTTGACTCCTTTTTCATAGCTAATGCTCACCTTTAATCATGCTTATGCTTACCTGTTGAAGCATGACCAATATTTTATCTACGATGTGGAATTAGTCATACATTGGTATTGATCAACATGCCAGCAAATCCAATGAAAATTTCATATCTAATTGCACATTCGACTTCAAATTTATATCATTTTAACATGCCAGTGATATGTTGTAGTGGGGAGTCAAGGGATTTGTTATCTTTTTTTTGGTGCCTGAGATTGACCAATTGTATTCACTACATTTCTTGCATTTGATCACTCAAACATGAACATATATGTATCATTCAATGTGTAAAACTTCACTAGTGTTGGGAGTTCATATCATACTCTTTACAAGATTGAACCTCCTATATTTGTTCTCATACTTGATTTACGAAGATATTGTTCATTATTTGATTCCTACCATTCCTTTTAGCCTATTCCTTGGTATAACCAATATATGCATGAATGAGAACTATATTGTTTTAGTTTATGGTTTGGACAATTTTCCTCCTGGTTTGCTATTATGTTAACATATTGATAATTTATACTTACTTAATTTCATCATCACACTTTGTTAATTGGGTTAATTATATGCAACATAGGTTTGAATCTACATCTAATTGAATCTATTTTCAAATTTCTAACTGAAATATCATATAACATGCTCTGATTAGTTCAAGTACTATTTATAATCGTTGTTCATATTGTGTTGGTTCTTACTATATTGGTTTATTTGGGTCAACACATCATTAAGTTGTTTGGTTTAACCAATTTACCCGTGAATAAAAGGAGAATGCACATATAGAGAACTAATCATACCCTAGCGCTATTCATTTGTATCGAAACTCATATAACTAAAAAATAAGTCAATGCAAGTATTTACATACACACCCTATCCCATAATTTTTTTGGTTGTTAGCCTCACTCTCATGTGATCAAAAACAATTATAAATCCAAAAATAATTAAATTAATTAAATCATGAAAATTAGGAATTTATTCCTAATTTTCTAGATTGAGTTTGTTCCTCTCAATTAGGAGTCAGTTTAGGCCTAAGCTCCTAGATTGGTGTATGGTTGAGATATTGTCTCAACCAAAGTGTCCAAGATAGATGCACTATCTTGAGACACATTGTCTTCTTGTATTTATATTTGTATTATACACATTTTTTTAATAATGAAAATGTGAGGAATGCAGTAAGGCTAAGGCCTTTCCCGCCATGTCTGCTTTTTCTAAATCTCTGGTACGTTTTTTTGTGTCTCTTAATTTTGTGTGATACTTCTTCACGTAGTATCAAAGCTCTATAGTTCTTAGGGCCTATTATTTCATCATAGTTTTCCATAGAATATTTTTTTTTGCATAATTTCCTATATTGAATCTTCATGAAGCATTAAAATTCAATCTGCAGTCATTGTTTTTGTCACATATGCCTGAAAATGGTTTGGTCGATTTAATGGTATTTAAGGGAAGTCATTTGACTTTGTTTTTGCAAGGCAAGAGCGCGGAAATTTCCCCACCCAATTGGTGTTATTTACGTCAGTGGACGGAAATCCACTTCTGGATTCTGGTTATACAATATGGCAATTGTTTCAAGCCATCCGGCTCATGTGATACATGAATTTTCATTTCTTTTCTCTTTCTGATTCCCTGTTTAGTATCAAACCTGTCACAAAAATTTTAGGGCAGTCAATGAAAGAGAAAATTAATAATCGCAGCGTCGAGGTCCTGATGAACTTTCTAGCGAAAATATTTGATCCAGGATCCACTGAATTGGTGACTGCAAGTCGAATTCAAGTATGAAATTCTTGGGTTATGTCATGCATGAATATACATTCTACATCCTCCATGTATTACTATGACGTTTTCAGGTTTCCCACTTCATACACGGATCCAGAAAAGTGACCTCTTCATAAAAATGCAAAAGCATCAAGAATGGAAGCGAAACCTGCATAGTTACACTCATCCCCTTGACAAAGTCCAAGGTGTCATTCAGGTTGAGAAATAGTATTTTGCGTGAACCAATTTTAGCTGAATCCACATGGGTAGTTACAGAAGTTGATCCTTCTCTAGCTTCCTTTAATGTGTCGGTGTCCATAAGCTTTGATTGTGGAGGTTGAAGATTTGATGTAGAAGTCGAAATTGAAGTGTAATATGAATTCAGAGTGGCATAATTAGCGTCAATGGTCTGAATCTGTTGCAGGGTGAGATGAATATCATGAAGAGGGCGTGGAGCATTGCTGAGTAAAACCACTGCCACTGGTTTGTTGCACAAGAGAAAATGCGTTGATTTGAGTAAAATCGTTGATGCATCGATTTTCAAAAATCCACATATCATTTTTTGTTAATGTAGACGAAATTGAACCTGCATATCCCATTTCAAATTTCAAAATCCAGTTTAGATGCTGCGTGGAAAGCATCGAGAGGGCGTGATGGTGAAGGGAACGTGAGGCCAATTAGAAATATTGTGCAGTGTGTAGCTCCTCTACAAAAAGTGTTGTGTGAAGCTAAAGTGGATGACGCTTGCATGTGGAGATCATTATTGTTGGATATTTTGCAGTACAGTGATCTCATCCCTCAAGAAAAATATAATATTCAAAATGGGGAACTCAGAAGGTGCATGAAGAAAGTTCAAATGCAAGTTTACGGCAAAAAAGTTTACAAAATAAATACTTATGGTTATGGTACGTAATTTTTTTTTAAAGGGAATGGTGCATGTTTTAAATCTAAATCTAAAATTCATTCACCTAACTTTATATCACTTTTCAAGTGATTTCATAAAGTTTTTTTAATTTTCACTTTTGGAGTGATTTCATAAAGTGTTTTTAAATGAAAGTTAAAGGGATTTAAAAGTTAAGTAGGAAGGTGTGTTATTTATTCTGAATTTTGAAATTTTAAGATAAGGAGTATTATTTATGTAATGGATGAAATAAATCTTTGGAGTAATAAGGTTGATGTTTAAATTTTTGTAATGTGGAAAAAATAAGATGTGGAGAGATAAGGTGTGGAGTAATATGGTCAATTCTTTTTGTAATTTTGGAGCGATAAGTGTTTTGTAAATTTAGAGTGATAAGGGAATATTTTTAAAAGAGAAAGTCATTGTTGTAATTTAAAGTAATGCTTTACTTTGAGGGATATTGAGTCAATGAAAATCCAGTTTTTTAAGACAATTTTCTTCTTGAGTTTGCAAGCGTGGAATTCTCATTACTTGAGAATTCTCAACGATGATGTTTTAAAGATAAAATATTGATGTGCTCAATGATTAATAAAGACATTTTTTGATGATGCTTGTGTCCTATATCCGCCCGAAATTTAATAAGGGGATCTTAGCTACACCATGAGTGTGTTTGTGATGGCGCATGATTCTTGTTATTGATTTTGTTTTGTGTCTAGTTTTGACACTACAATTATCTAAAACACACATAAAGTTTAAAGCAAGAGAATGCAAGAAATCACATAGCTACAAAGAACATTCCAAGAAGTATTATCAAGCACAAACAATCACATGCATTTGTGAAACATATCATCAAGTTAATAAAGAGGTCATCCATAGCCACATTTCACATCATTCAATCAAAGCAATCAAGTTAATGAAGCTACCAACTCAAGCATTCCAAGACAAGTCTACATCGACATCAACAACAATTTTTGAGTAACTTTTAAATCAGAAGTTGTAAGTTTGTAATCCAATTCAAATAAAAACTACATTGTATTGTAAGGGTGCATTCTCGGTTGAAACCAACACCCAATTTTGAATTGATAAGGTGGTCAACTAGGACAATTAATTCAAGTAAGTCTTCAACAGATTCATCTAGATTATTTGAACTTGTAAGCATTTTCTCTTGGGTGCATTTTCAATAGTGTTCAACACCCTTCTTGATGAAGAGCGAAACCCTCTTTTAGCAGGTTTCCCTTTCATTAAATAAAATGAGCCTGAAAACTCAAACTGTATCAAATTGCAAGCTCATAAAACCGATACTTGTTCTTTAGACATATGGGTTATGGCCCACTCTACTTTCGTCATGTTACTTTGATGGTTACATATAACATATATATCAAAAGCAAATTTCAAACGAAAATCTATGCTCCAATAATAATCCATGCGGCCCACTCAACATTTAATTATATTTGAGGTGGTTAACAAAACAATACCCCCCCATAACCTTTAAATCAACGAGACCTGGTATTGACTGCGTTCAACTCAGAACTTCATCGTAATTGGCCGTTCTTCTCCACTACGGCATTATGAATTGATCTCCGTTGATTCTGCTTCAGACAAACAGAGATTAATACAAATTTGAACATACCCAATAACAGAGTTGTGCCTTTCATCAAAAGGATCGAAGTTCACTGATTTCTATTTAATTCTTCACTGAATTACAATATCGGGGCCTTGACAGAATCGATACTAAGTCTACAGATCGAACCTTTATACAGAAATTTAAAACGCATTCACCATTGACTTAAGGAAAGCATATAAATTACAACTGCCTTCTCTCTTTTATAAACCCACAATTTATTAAATGATCTCAATCAACGGAATATGAATCGATTTTGTCGATTTCAGCAAAGTGACAGGGTTCGATCCCTAACAGGATTTTATGCAGAATTTAAAATGCTTAAGTAACCAGAGTTTTACTAATTCGATACTCAACGGACAGAATTAGCTTCTCTGACCTCTTTAGATTACTATACAGAAAGCATAGATTCAAAAGCATTCCAGAAATATGCGCCTTCACACAGAGAGTGAGCACTTTAATTACAATCCATTCAATACACAGAAAATCTATATAACCCATAATTCCATTATATACAAACATCGCAGAGATTCTAAGGCATTTTAGCCTCAGTACAAGTCCTCACGTTGTTACATTGTGCTTTCACTCTCCGTCTCACACTATTACAGATTCGCTATTATATAGAAATTACAAAGAATCGGTTGAGATCCACAAAATCTCTTCAAGTCGCTCAAATAGCCTTTCGTCTTCTCAAACGCACACATGGTAGGCGCACATGGCAGATTAGTTACATAAGTTTCAGCATCAGTTTTAACAAATTTCGCCCCAAATTTGCATGATTGTTCGCATACCTAGCCTTTCTAGCTTCAGATTCAAACTTAATCCAAATCTGTTCGGATGCCCCTGCATCAAACTCCCAAGGCACAAAAATTTATGACCTCCTAGTCATATGTCTTCTTCAGATGTCAGCAATTCTACCCACGTCATCTGTGGAACTGCTCCTTGAGATCTTTCCGTAACAACATGCTTGAACAATTCTCACCCACATCCTCTGTGGAATTGTCCTCTATGAGCTGCAACAAAACCTTTGCAATAGCAAGTCCTCCCTGCTACTAGATACCTCACCAAGCTTCTCTCCTGAGCTCTGGCTTTTGGCATCTCTCTGGTTTGCTCTTGTGGAACCATTTGAGCACTCCTGCTCTAGGCTGCTGCAATCTTCTCACTTTCCTCGGCTGCTACCATCACAATATAAAAGAAAATCACAAGCTTACAAATCTTCGCAAAACTGTACCTCTTCCTCCTTTGTATGCAAACTCCTCCTCCGCAGGAAATCATTTTCTTGCCTCTGATACCACTTAATGAAGAGCAAAACCCATTATAAGCAGGTTCACTTCAAAACTTTCGCATATGAACCTGCAACCTCAAAATTAAAATTTAAACTACAGATTCATAATTCAAAAATTGATCCTGGGACCTGTGGGTTATGGCCCACTCTACTTCCGTCGTGTTACTTTGATGGTTACATATAACATATATATCGAAAGCAAATTTCAAACGGAAATCTATGCTCCAATAATAATCCATGTGGCCCACTCAACATTTAATTATATTGGGGGTGGTTAACAAAAAAATACCCCCCTATAACCTTTAAATCAACGAGACCTGGTATTGACTGCGTTCAACTCAGAACTTCATCGTAATTGGTCATTCTTCTCCACTACGGTGTTATGAATCGATCTTCGCCGATTCTACTTCAGACAAACAGAGATTAATACAAATTTGAACATACCCAATAACAGAGTTGCGCCTTTCATCAAAAGGATCGAAGTTCACTGATTTCTATTTAATTCTTCACTGAATTACAGTATCGGGGCCTTGACAGAAACGATATTGAGTCTACAGATCGAACCTTTATACAGAAATTTAAAACGCATTCACCACTGACTTAAGGAAAGCATATAAATTACAACTACCTTCTCTCTTTTATAAACCCGCAATTTATTAAATGATCTCAATCAACGAAATATGAATCAATTTTGTCGATTTCAGCGAAGGGACAGGGTTCGATCCCTAACAGTATTTTATGTAGAATTTAACATGCTTGGGTAACTAGAGATTTACTAATTCGATACTGAACGGACAGAATTAGCTTCTCCGACCTCTTTAGATTACTATACAGAAAGCGTAGATTCAAAAGCATTCCGGAAATATGAGCCTTCACACAGAGAGTGAGCACTTTAATTACAATCCATTCAATACACAGAAAATCTATATAACCCTTAATTATATTATATACACACATCGCAGAGATTCTAAGGCATTTCAGCCTCAGTACAAGTCCTCACGCTGTTACATTGTGCTTGCACTCTCCGTCTCACACTATTACAGATTCGCTATTATATAGAAATTACAAAGAATTGGTTGAGATCCATAAAATCTCTCTAAGTCGCTCAAACAGCCTTTCATCTTCTCAAAAGCACACATGGCAGGCGCACATGGCAGATTAGTTACATAAGTTTCAGCATCGGTTTTAACAAATTTCGCCCCAAATTTGCATGACTGTTCACATACCCATCCTTTCCAGCTTCAGATTCGAACTTAATCCAAATCTGTTCGGATGCCCCTGCATCACTTCTTTTGCCAATAAGCACAATCAAGTGAGTAAATTCAAGGAAGTACAATGTGTTAGTGAACAAAGTGAAAGCATCAAGTGAGCGAGTTTCAAATCTAAAGAAAACAAACAAGAAGTTCAAATCTACTACAAGTGAGCATGAGTATTCAATTATTCAATTCAGTGAATTCAAGCACGTGAAAAGTTCCCAACTTCAAGTGAGCCAATGTGAAGTTGATTAAAGCATTCACAAAGTTCAAGCGAGCATGAAGTTAAGCAACACTCAATCAAGCGAGCCTGTACACGCGAGAGTTTAAAAATGGGCAAAGGTGGTAAACGTCTTCAAAGTGCAGAGCTGGAAATTAAAGAGCTGAAAGAGAGCAATCATGAGTTACAAAATACAATTGAGTTACTGGAATGGAAGTTGAAATAGAATCAAAAGTTAATCGAGCAAATGACCAACACATTAGAAGCAGTGAAAGACTTTCAAATTGAGCTCGAAATGAAAGAAAAACTCATTCATGCACTTCAAATAAAACCAACTGAAAAGAAAGATCTACTTGATGCACAATGTATAGAGAAGGTAGATGCAAGTTGTAACACTGAAGACCTCATCCAAACATCAAATGAAAGTTGTGATACAAGTGACCTTATTCAGCATGGTGATGAAGGTTGTGACATAGAAGATCTAATCAATCAAGTTGATGTCAATTGCGACACAAGTGATCTTATCCAGCCAGTTGTACTACTTAATGATGTAGTGAGTAGTACCAAATATCAAATTGATCGGTTTGATGCAACATGTCAAATAGATTAATCATTAATTGAAATGGTTGATGCTCAGTGTAATACATATGATTTAATCAATCCAACTCAGCATATCGACATCAGCAGCAGGTGTGAAGAACAACAACACAATGATATTTCCAAGAAAGTGATCAGACCTTAGGAAGAAATATTCTTCAACAAGGATCAACATGGCCTAGGTTACACCAAAGAAAACAATTTGTATATTCCAGATTACTCAAAACCAGTGCATTTCGTAAGCGCGGGCTTTCTAGACAATGCTCATAACAAGTGTAACCTTTGTAAGCAAAATGGCCATATGGCGAGTACATGTTTTGACCTCCATCCTTGTCACCATTGTGGCAAGAAAAATCATTCATTAGAAAGATGTAGTAAATGAAATCAACCACCCATAGTGAAGATAAATTATGCATGGATTGATCCTTGGAAGTGGTCATCTACAGCCAACCAATTGTCTATGTGTTATCGACAGATTCAGTCTCACATGAAGTCAACTTTTCCAGTACAATGAAGATGGTGAAACTCTCCTACACCTGAAGGGGGGGAGTTTTGAAATGAAACGACGATGATTGTCTCTCCTTTTAGTTGATAAAGGGGGGAAATTGTAATGAAATTGAAGGTAGTTGTCAGACTGAAAGTTTGTTGAAAAATGATGTTGATTGCAAGCAAAGGACAAATGGATCCTTTTTCATGTTGGCACGTGATGGATTTTTCAAGAAAAATCTAGAGATGAATCAGACTTGCAGCTAACTCATGATCCCTTCAGGTTGAAGTACTTTCGGTATCCAGCTTTGGCGGTTTTTTAGGCAGTGTGTTTGAGGATCAACAGTTTCAGCATGAGAACTTGGAAGATGGTTCCTCGTTCTTATTTTGGATTTATCATTGACAGGGGAATTTTAGCCTCACTCTCATGTGAGAGAAAACAATTATAAAACCAAAAATAATTAAATCATGAAAATTACGAATTTATACCTATTTTTCTAGATTGATTTTGTTCCTCTCAATTAGGAGTCAGTTTAGGCCTAGGCTCCTAGATTGGTGTATGGTTTAGATATTGCCTCAACCAAAGTGTCCAAGATAGACGCAATATCTTGAGACACATTCTCCTCTTGTATTTATATGTGTATTATACAAAAAATTTTAATAATGAGAATGTGAGGAATGCAGTAAAGCTGAGGCCTTTTCCGCCATCACTGGTTTTTCTAAATCTCTGGTGTGTTTTTTTGTGTGTGTTAATTTTGTGTGATACTTCTTCATTGGTTGTGTAACATACCCCCTACTAACCCCAGATCAAAACAAAGGTTAGAAGGAGGAAATTATTATGCTGACTCAACCTCCAAAGTCTCGTTATGAAAATGGGGTCTAATTTTTTTCTTTATTTTTCTCTCCCAAAATTCAAAATGAATGATACCATTACGTCTGTCTCATCGAGACAAATCTGATGATATATAAATTTTCCTCAATCAGGCTTCTAAATTGGAAATTATAGCCATTCAAAGATTGGCCTATAAGTGAAGGCCATGCCATCCTTACTTTCCATGTGACTTTCCAAGTCATGGGCCACATGGCAACTGTTGACCCATTAAATCCTAGAAGTTTCCCATATTATTCACTGCTAAAAATGTTGGGGACAACCTTCTGGGATACATGGAATTACAAACTCTACATCTTAACACCTCCCTTGACTGACAAGTGAACACATTCGTACCATGTAGCGCTCTTACCCACTAAAATGACCCCACACACCACGTCGCCCCATGAATTATATCCTAGGCATTCCACTATGCCCTGCCTTCAAAATCTCTCGAGTCCAGGGTGACATAATCTTTCATTATGCCTTCCTTGTCATGTGTCTCATAACCATGGGTTCCACCTAGTGTTTACAGTGGCCCCACAGCCACCTTATCTCGTGGATTTGATCCCGAGAGTTTACTTTGGTGCTCCCCTTGAAACATCTAGGGACAAAGTACTAGGGTCATTCGATGACCATGGTGCCCACTCATCCACGACTTATATTTCTCTTATCTGAGTTCTTGATCACTTCACTTGATCATAAGATCGAAGGGAGTTTGTGCCATTTCCCTTTAAATTATTATGCTTCAGACTTAAGTTTTCCAACCCCCATGTAATTCACCAATTCATAATGCAAAGGTAAGAAGACATTACCAGGATCCAAGTGCATGTGACTTTATATGCAAACAACGAGTATACAATGCCATCCAGGCTATCCTTCTTGAGCTTTGTCGAAGCTCAACCATGACCATAGGCCTCTATATACATACGTACACACACACACACACACACACATGATTTTTAATCCTTCTAAGCTTACAAGCTATAATCCAAGGCATACTAGCCTCAATATTTGTATACAGTCATTAAACTAATTAATCTAGGTTGTCTACCTTGTCATGAATAGGTCATTTAAACCAATTTGTAGACTCAGGACAGATACAAGAATAACTCATTTCCTAAGGGAAACTTTTAGGAGCACCTCTACACATGAATTCACATTCCTTATTGTTAACATGAGAAAGTTATCAACAAAGTGACCAAATATACCAATATGTTAATACAAATAACTATTCATTAATAGAGATTTCCATCTCTTTATGCTCAGGAAACTTGGAAAATATCCCATACTCAGAAAATATCATATTCTCATATGTGCCATTAAACTAGAATATATGCTCAAAATAACACAAGGAATCACATCATTTCTATGCAAGAATTCGACATTTCTCAGCATCATCAAACTATTTTTAACCAATGCATAATCAAGTAGTACGCATCCATACATTTACACAGGGATCAACATTCCTCTCTATAATCAAAGGCATTAATTCAGGCCATTAAACATGCGCATACATTCAAATACACAAGAGCTTGAGTAAGTACTTATCTTGTAGAACTCATTTAGAAATTGATATTAAGCATTCAACTCTCCACCCAACCATAGAGAAGCAGCGACCAAGTCTTTCTTGCAACTGTCACCTCCAAGCCAGATTCCAAATCTTGAGGAGGAGTGATCTTAGAGAAAAAAAGCCGATGATATCGATTGAAATAGGGTGTCTCATAGCTACCTCACCTTCACCCACCAACTACCAAATTAATCAAGTAAATATAGTGAACCACTTCACTCGCATATAAACATCAGACACTCAAGAAATTATACCAATATTATTAGTTGAAACACAGTGTCTCAATGCTATGCCACCTTAACCCACAAGCTACACAAAAATTTCATGTAAGGCTAGGAACACTTTATTTTATACAGTGGGAATTGCCACATCTCAACATCTCTAGGAATTTGGACACGAAGAGTCTCAATTCAGATGTGGAGAGAGAGAGAGAGATACATATAGTTATTTACATGGAGGTTTTATCAACTATATTACCTTTAAAGGAATAAGAGTGCACTTTCCGGCAGCTTAGTGGAATCTTCCACCTCTTTTCTCAGCCCAATCTCATGGAACTACTATCGGGTGTTATAAGAAAACTAACCCTGGGTACCTCCATCTCTCAAAGGTTATCAACCAGCATAACCTCCAATGGATTTGTTATCCCTAGCAAGAACAACCATTGCTCTGTAATTATAAGTTAGCAAGCCTCATGGGTTCCTCAGCCATTTATTGTCAGAGTTATAATTTGTGATTGCCAGTCAGCAAGCCCTTTTTTGTGTGTGTCCAGCTGGCTATCCTCAAAGCTTCTCTTCTCTCTATATTCTCTCAATCCTTGTATCTTTCGACCCTCTCAATGATTCATCTTCTCACTAGGAGCTTCATGGCCTCCCTTTTTCATGTTCCCTTCTCTATTCCAGTGTGTATACAAATTGTTAACTAATCCTTCGAGATTATTATTGTACATTATGTAATTATTTTTTTATTTAGTTCTTACCGTTAATAAGTTACCATGACACAATTATCTCGTACCTAGATTGCATGTGTATAAAGAGGTGATTTTTATCATTAATACAATCACTCTTTCAATATGGAGTTTATTCGGGCTTGTACAGTGGTATCAGAGCCCCGGTTGAGTTGTTTATAAACTCCATGCCTACTGAGTTTGTTTTTAAGGAGGTGTTGGTTTGAAGTTTATAGAGTGAATAATGTACAAGTTTCATAAATTGTATTTTGAGGAGCGAATTACTTGCAAAGGCATGAGATAAAGACTGCGAGAGCATTGGAAACCAAGTGTAAGATTCCAAACAATAAAAAATTTGATAGATCTAAAACATCTTAGTGTTCTCATTTAATACAATCTTTCATCAAGAACCAGAACACAAGAAATGCAGCCATTTTATTTATATTATTCACTGAAATTAAAATACATGCCCAGACCATGAAATCCTACAAATGGCATGCAAAGCTACTTGACAATGAAAAATATAAGAAACTGAAGCCCACTTGTGAATCCTGGATGGATCCACCACATAAACATCACCGCGGGGTTTTCGTCCCGAGATCAATAATAGAACTAACCAGGCTAGGTTCTCAACCCAAACATAATAAGATAGATAATACCAGACTAATTCTAAATTCCTAGCTTCTCTCCCCTTTTATAGGCTTGATGGACCTTATAGAGACCTTTTTTTTTTCTTGGAAACCAACAGCAAATACCATGGGTCAATACCATGAGAAAATACCACAGTAAGTACCATGGATCGATTCTATCCACTTCGACTGGATCAAGAAAGGGAATATTACAAATCCTCCCACCCAAAGATTGCTTGTCCTCAAGCGATCCACTTCTATCCACAACAGAAGAATTTGTACATTGATACCAAGATCCCATGCAATCCGATGTACCCTCCATGTTGAATGGTCCTGAATGGATCCTCCAATACCTGGATCCAAAACAATCCTCCGACCAATCCTCCCCTCAATAGATTTACCTGGATCCCAAACAATCCTTTCCCCAATGGATTCTCCCGAATCCCAATGCCATCTAAATCCTAGGACCTGTGGGTTATGGCACCATTTCAACTTTCCATCATTGCCTACACCAAATGGTCCAAGCTATGATTTTCCCTTGGCTATGGGTATCCTCCAAATAATCAACCCATCAATATAATACCAACTCATAATCTCTCGCCAATCCATACTTGGGAAAGAATGAATATCTGCAAATCTATTATGTTGATGTTGTTCGATGCTCGATTCATGCTACTCTACTTGGTTACCCAACATGATGTATTTGGAGAACTCTACGCTGCTCTTCTCAATGTATAAAGGTGGGTTGTTGGTGTTTCAAGCCTTATCTATGTATTCATGTAGCGCGCTGCTATGGGACTCCCAATTGTACTCCTCATGCGGCCTTGTGAGGCACTTGAGTTGTTCCTCAATACTCGAAATCTTGGTCGATGATTTGGCACATTTCCCTATGAGTTCCTCAATTTTTATGTTCTCCTGTACGACAGTGTCTCGGACTGTCCAGACTCTTTGCTTCAACAACATAATACTTGTCTTGAAATGCATGATCCTCTCCTCATTTGATTCTCCTTGGGTGTATTCATCGTGGACCTCTTCACATGTGAGGATCAGTTGTCCATCCTCTCTGGTTGTCAAACATGGA
Organism: Pinus albicaulis; assembly: GCA_034641835.2. Lineage (NCBI taxonomy): Eukaryota > Viridiplantae > Streptophyta > Pinopsida > Pinales > Pinaceae > Pinus > Pinus albicaulis. The sequence continues at coordinate 1,450,968,986 of CM076581.1, forward strand.
TGTACTGGTGGAATGTTTTCTATACCCAATTTCCCATACTCTTTATGGATGTCCTTTATTGTATTTATAGATTCAACTACCACATCATCAGGAGGAATTGCATCTTTCCTTTCGTCATGTACTTTTTCAAGCTGACTGCTCAGCTTGTTCTGCAAGTTTCTCTGAAGAGCATGATGTTGCTGCTCACCATTTGTACTTGACTGCTCAGATCCTTCATAGGTCCTCTCTTGAAAACCAGCGAACCCATCTATGGATGAATCCCCATGATCTAAAGAATTCTCTAATTTTTCTATCCTTGACGCCTCCTTATTATCTGGACATGAATGATCAAGTGCCCAAACTCCCTTGCATACAAAGCATAAGCCTTTCCTCCTTAGTTCATTCTTGTTGTCTCCACAAATCTTTGTTAGTTCCTCCTTAGTTAACTTCTTTCTAAGTAGTTTGATGCTCTGTTTGATCAATCCCTCAACTAGTTCATAAGCAGCAAGTGATGCAATTAGCTCCTTCCTCCAAAAGGCCAACAATTTGGATCTCAATTGTTTGCAGATGGCCCTATCTTCTCCTAAGATTGGAGACATGATCTTTTGCATATCTGTTTTGATGAATTTTGGATGAGACGTTGTAATTCCTTTGCAGAAGTATTGGAGCATCTAAAGGATTAAATCATCACACTCTAGATCTAAAATAAGCATACCAAATCTGTATTTCTCCATGCGTTCCAAAATTGTGTGCTTTTGGAAAAAAGTAAGAACTGTGGTGTTGTCCAACCCTTGAAGTGCTTCTACCATTACCCGAAAAGTCCTCCTCATGATGTCGTCATTTTAGGGCAATAGCGGTGCTGTTAAGGCTATGATTTTACTGAGACAAGAGGCGACCGTGAGTCTAACCTTTTCACAAGAATGCTATAAGAACCTAGGTTGTATCAAAGCAAGCATGGATGGATTCAAGGCCCAACTTGACCCTTCCCATTCTGATTTCTTTATCAAGCTCAAAGCCATATTTAATGTGTCTAGATATAGGAGAACATATTTTGACTTTGTACCCTGCAATTTGGATCCAAGATCAAAGAGACACTTACTTTTTACATCTTCCTTCCAAGTATCTTTTGACTGCTGAAGGATAACATGGACCTTTCGAGAGAAGGGTCTGTTGTTCTTCTCTTGCTTCTGATTTGTATGTTGTTGCCATAATTGATCCACAGAAGTATTGTAGCCCAGAGAACCGACTGATATATCATTATGTTGATTTTTGTGGAATTTCCAAAAATAAAATGACGACATTGGCATCAATGGATCTCAATACTTAGCTAATGAGAAACCTGGGAATGATCCCTGTCTAGCAATAACTTTCCAGCCTTTCAACAATGACCATATTTGGAAGAAAGATATGAATCTTCCATACACATGAATAAATATCATAATATTCCATACACATGAATAAATATCATGGGTACATTTATTCATAAGAGGCTATATACAAGCTATAAATGATTTTGTCAATCATGCCTTCAAATATTTTCACAAATTTAACCCACATACTTATAAATGATTTTCCCTTCACTTATGTCTCCCAATAAAATAATTTACTGAAAAATAAAAATCCAACTAGGGTGATAAATATCACCGAAGTGAGAAATGCTAGCTAGGGTGAAAAATAAATTTCACCGAAGTTCCTTGCATAAAACTCTCAGGCTGGCAGGATGCACAGCTCTGATACCACTGTAACATTCCAAACAATAAAAATTTTGATAGATCTAAAACATATTAGTGTTCTCATTTAATACAGTATTTCTTCAAGAACCAGAACACAAGGAATGCAGCCATTTTATTTATATTATTCACTGAAAGTAAAATGCATGCCTAGACCATAAAATCCTACAACTGGCATGCACAGCTGCTTTAAAATGGAAAATATAAGAAACTGAAGCCCACTTGTGAATCCTGGATGGATCCACCACATAAACATCACCGCGGGGTTTTTGTCCTGGGATCAATAATAGAACTGGCCAGGCCAGGTTCTCAACCCAAACATAATAAGATAGATAATACCAGACTAATCATAAATGCCTAGCTTCTCTCCCCTTTTATAGGATTGATGGAATTTCTAGAGACTTTATTTTATTATTTTTCTCGAAAACCAAAAACAAATACCATGGGTCAATACCATGGGAATATACCACGGTAATTACCATGGATTGATTCTATCCACTTTGACTGGATCAAGAAAGGGAATATTACACCAAGTTAAAAGCAACCAAGGTAAAAGTGATTACCCACCAGTGACTCTTATTGTTGGCACAATCTATATTGAATTGATAACATTGAATATTAGTGAAGATTTGAAGCATTTTTTTGAAAGTGAATTATTAATTTTTTTAGTGGAATATTTTTTTCCCATATTTGGAGTTTGAATTTAATCCACATATTAATTGAAATTAGAGAATGCTTGAAGGTTCATGACAATGAAAGTAAAAACAAAAAATATTCAGAGAATTCTTTGACAAGGATTTGTAAAAATTAAAAGAATATGGAGATATTTTCCAGAATATGAAACCATAAGTAAGGTGAAAACATTTCCTATATATTTTATATTACTTCCAGAAACAACTTCTTTGTGTGGAAGTAGGCAGAGCCAGAAAGGTGAAAGTGAACATAGAAAGAGACGGAGCTAAAAAGGTGAAAGTGAACAGAGAAAGAAGTAGAGTCGGAAAGGTGAAAGTGAACACAGAAAGAAACAAAAAAAAAAAACAAAAGGGATACAGTGAGATTTGAACCTAGTTCTTTGTTATATTATTTTTGGAACCCACCATCAAATCAGTGATCCAATTTTATTTAAAACAAAAGGAGAAAGGGATTTATATTTTCTTTTAGAGGGCTACTTCACAAATTTGAAAATTTGAAAAGGATTTGTTTGAAGAATTTATTTGGTTACAAAATAATTATGACTCCAATAGTTTTCATAGTCAGAGTTGTGCTTAGCGGAAAGGAGAATTATCAACAGTGGTTTAGAAAGCTTAAAGTGATCTTGGTTTTAACGATTTGTGGGAAGTTTTTCAAGGAAAAACATATAAAGACGGAAAATAAATTGCACCAGAGCAGCTTGATAATGAGAAGCAACGTGAAATTTGGGAGACAAAAGACAACAAGGTGTAGAAATTATACAAACAATATGTATACCAATGGATTCAATCCGATCATGTGATATGCTAAAGCAAGATACTAAATCCTTCTACAAATTAATTGTGGAAAATAAAGACGATTGCACAATCACACCAAGTAAAAGAAAGAATCAAATCAATCCACAACACAGATATTTTCCTGGGGAAACCTTGTTGCTAAAAACCCCTCTATCTCTATTGTAAAATGAACCAAGGAATCATGAGACAATACAATGCACTCTTCTCACAACAGTGTGTTGCACTATCCTGACTGTCTCACACTGATCTCGACAAAATTGGGCTAGTACTTAGCCAATTCTCAGCCTCTGCTCAACCTGCCTTGCTTGTGCAATTCATGTGGAATGCAATCCCTATTCTTTAGGAATTTCGGCCTTCCAAAACTGTGCAATCATCATGGGAAATCCTATGGTGTTTTTAACTACATTTGGGCAGTTTGGTAAAAATACAACTGATAGTTAACTTCCCTTTAACCTCTATCTCAACTGGGTCTTCATCAGAACTGACATGAATGCATCTATTAATAGTAAATCATCAGTCACTTGAAAGATCACTGCATGTGAATTAATTATTATTTAATTCACTTGACCTCTCACTAGTGCAATAATCAATTACAACTAGTTAAACTGATTTTAACTCACTTAATTGAGTTAACTGATTTCTCATGCATTAAAATAATACACTAACTGCAACTTGGACTCTAAAACAAATAGAATCACTCTACATTCCTCACCAACCACCCTCAACTCGAATTTCAAGAGCTAACTGAGTCTATCACACTCAATTAAATATTACAAGTGATTATGAGATAAGATTACAATTTATTGTCCAAATTATTTAAGGGATAAATAAATTTGACACACATTTCTTCTAATTAAAAAATAATGAAATCAAAATCCTCCATGGTAGCCATTTCTGGATGTTGTTTCTGGATGCCAATTTCATTATTTCTTGTTTCAAATTTCAACACTCCCTCTCAACAAGAAAGGAATTGATCTGTCCTGATATGGTACCTTTGGAATGTTCTTGCATGCAACACAACACTAGTGTTGTTTGCACATGTAACTCTTGCATGCAACACTTCTCTAATGTTGTTCGCACATGCAACTCTTGCATGCAACACTTCTGAAACTGAATAGACTCCAAACAACTGAATCAGTATAATGTATCTGTCATCAGAGTCTTCTGACTGTTGGTACCTACTGCACATGTCTACTGGACTCTTTACATTGTTGACATCTGCATCCATGCACTCTACACTGTTGCCAACACTAATCTGCGCTCCAATATCCAACACATGTCACTCTGATTTTGGTCTTCCTGACATTTGACTGCATCAATATAACCGATCATTCTTTCTATTATTGTATTGTGGGCTCCTCGTAGCCAGGTTTGATTCATGAGACACACCATCTTAATGAATCCTGCCCAAATTTCTTCTTGGGATTAATTTTGCACATCGCTCCACCTCACACCTGGAGGTATAGATGCATGTACTCCCTCTATCCATCTGGCTCGAAATTTCCCCCTCTTGGAGGTCTCTGCTTGAGTGGAATATTCCACTCGGTCTCCTCTCTGCTTCTCCAACTGTGGTTGCTCCACAAACTTTTGAGACTGCTTCTGAGGCTGCATGTTGAGAGATAATTCCTCCCTCTCAACCACCTGGTCACTAACCAGTGCTTTTCTCCTTAAAGCCTTGCATGCATCCTCAACCTCGAGAGCATATAGGTTCTTGACTCTTGAACTGATCTGCTTCACCTGTCCCATGGCTATGTGTTTAAGGAAAAAATTTTATTTTCTAAACATCACTTCATAACCACGGTCTTCCAATACCGCTACGTAGACAATATTCTTCATTAGGCTTGGAACATGCAAAACATCTGCTTGTCTGAGATGGGAGCCATTCTCCCTCTGAAAGGTAACTGTACCAATGTCAATAGCGCTATACCTCTCTTCATCTCCAAACTCTATGCTCTACTGGAGGTCCTTCTCCTCCAAGTCACTGAAGAGATCTCTATTCCTCGTCATATGGAACGAGGCACCGCTGTCCAAATACCACATGCATCCCATTACAGTGCTGGCCATTAATGCAATGAGAGTAAAATCAAACTCGAACTGCAAAGCCAATGCTTCACCCGCTACAACTGCAGGATCCTTTTTACTCGCCTTCTTCTGTGGACAATTTGTAGCATAGTGCCCATGCTCATTGTTGTAGCATAATTTGAATCAACTAAAAGTCAAGAGAGTTTTTAAGAAATTCAAGGTTTTTGAGAAACAATTGTTAAAATTCCAAGAAGACCTGTAATATACTCAAAAGGATAACCACAAGCTCAACGAGGATTCATCATCACATGTGCACTAGAACCAAAATCAAGGAAGCAGTAGCATTGGAAGTGTAATCCAAGCCAGAGGAGCAACAAAGAAGAAAAGCGTGCAGCAAAGGTCAAGTCAGGCTTATTCGCATGTAGAGCAATTCAAGACTCGGGTCGATTGACGCGTTCAGAACATTGCACACAGGTCAGGGTCGAGTCGTACAAATATGTGTGCAGAATAGTGCTTGGAGGCTTAATCGCAATCACATGTGGAAGGCCTACCTGCATATCGAAAATCACAATCACAAAGCTCAGGAGCAATGGCGCTCAGGAATATGTTATGAAGGTCGAAATGAAAAATGTGATAAGGGTCAGACGCGATGCAACTCAGAACTATGATTTATTATATTCCAATCACACATTTCACATCGCAAGCTCAAGAGGAATGGCGCTAAGGAATATGTTATAAAGGTCGAAATGCGAAATGTGACAAGGTTTCATATTGCTGATTGCAATTTGCGATCAGCTCCACCTCCACTTGCCACGTCATCCGTACCTTTATTTCACATCGCATGTCACAAGCTTAGGAGGAATGACACTAAGGAATATGTTATAAAGGCCGAAATATGAAATGGGACAAGGTTTCATATCGCCGCTTCAATCAGCCCCACCTCCACTTGCCACGTCATCCCTACCTTTATCGCACATCACAAGCTCGGGAGGAATGGCGCTAAGGAATATGTTATAAAGGCCGAAATGTGATTCGCGATAAGTTTTATATCGCTGATTATGATTTGCGATTGGCCCCACCTCCACTTGCCACGTCATCCCTACCTTTATCGCATATCGCACGTCGCAATCGCAAAGTTTAGGAGGAATAACTCACCAAAAAAACATTGAAGGCAAAAATGTGGTAAGGGGTGGATGCGACGTAGTTTCAGAGTTAAATTGCAAAGGACTTCAAATCCGGAAGTAAGGGCCTTTCCTTTGAGAATCTCATCGGAGGTAAGAGGAGGCTTATAACGGGGCAGCACGGAAAGTCGAAATGCGATGGAAAGGCAGACGCGATACCATTTAAAGGTTAATTTAAATTTATTTAAAGTCCAGGATTATTTGTAGTTGTGTTTTTTTATGAAGAAACGTGAACACAGGTAGTAGAATCGGGTAACGCCCGACCCCGTGGAGAAAAATGTTGTATGTGGTGGCGCCTTGTAAATAAATGGAAGACTAAACGTTGCAAGCACGAGCAGAATAGGAAGAGTCAGGCAGAAGAAGACATGAGAACATTGTTTGAGACATAGAGGCATAGGCAGAGTCAAGAAAAAGGAGCATATATTGGCACTGTTGGAAACACAACACCTGGGTCAAATTGGGCAAAGAGGTGTTATTGTAAAATTGTTCGAATACCACATCAGAAACAGAAAAAACATGACAGCAAGTAGAAAAGACAAATATTGAACTCTGGAAGAAATGCAGGGTAAGGATGTTCGATCAGTCAAGGAGAGACATCAACACTTCACGAAGACGCACCAACAACAAATCAGATTCAGAAAAAAGAATAATACTTCAAGTTTTAATTCATTTTCTTTGTTTGTTAAGATCGAAGCTATAGTGATGTCCTCAATTGCAATGTAATAAGTAGTTTTAATAGTTTAGGTAGTCGAAGTAGCTTCAAGAATTTCTAGCAGTTATGAACCGTTTTTTATGTATTTAAGCAAGACAAAAATAAAGAAGAAGGGTTCTGAGTTTTGGACCTTTGGAAGACTAAAGCTTTGGTACTTACGTTTCTGAGGAATTAATGAAAGAAGCATCAAGTTTCCTGCAACTATTGATGGTGATTCATTTTTCCTGTGCCATTTTGTGTCCCTTCTTCCTGGAATGAAGTGAAGTAAAGTAGTTGCTAGTCTCTTAATTACATCTCTAAGTAAGAGTTAAATAACCTTAATTTGTGCTCCTTCACTTCAACTCCTCTCCCTTCACAAATTATCTCTGGAACTTAAAAATAATATATTATATGTTTACAGCATATTATTTTGAGTTTCCTCTCTCTCCATAAATTAATTCTGAAATTTAAAGTGGTAGATTTTGTGTTACAGCATATAATTTTGAGTTTCTTCTACAGTTCTTCTTTTCCATTCAGATATCAGTATTTAATGGCATTGTAGAGTCTTTCATTATACCAGATTATTAAGGGTTTTAAAGAATTAGTTTCCAAAGGGATTGAATGAAGACCACATGATATAATTACTTCTATGACGCATTTTTTAAAAATGTCTTAAGCATTGATTCCTTTCCACAGCCAAGGAATTTTCTCTTAAGATACAACATTTTTTGCCACCATTGCCGGGGATGAAGAGATGAAGTTCATTTTCCCTGGGTTTTTCACATTATTTCCTCTGGTTTTTCAGTGAGGAGGAAATATTTGGCTATGTTTGTTATTCTCAGAATTTTGGATCACAAAAGGCCTCACACGAGGTCAGATACCTCATAGCAGAAGGTCCCTGCTTTTTTAGACCCTCAAAGATTGGTTTCTAAAAGGGTTCGTAAACCCAAAACCCCCTCAACACCTAGTCCTACATTGTCTACTCCTGGTAGCAGTTCTAGTAATCTAGTGTTTGGAGATATCTCTAAAGTACTTCCTTCCTTGGAACAAGTTTCACCTTTCACGCCAATTTATTTTCAAGAACCTAAGTTGGAAGAATGCTCCTTTGAGTCTATTTCTTTTACTCTTATTGAAGCTCAACAAACTCTAGTTGCTGGTCCCTCAGCCATTATCCACCAACCCACTCCCATATCAGTTTTACCTCCACCTTTGTTCCTTTTCGCAGTAGGTTTATCAACTACATCTAATCAAGGTACAAACATGGCAGCACCAGCCTGTTTGTTGAACATATATGCTCCACTTAACCTTCCACAACCAATGAATGCAATGCCTCAAGATTATCTTAAATTACTCCCACTTTTTACTGGAGAAGATGAAATAACTGCAGAAAAACACTTGCCTGTGTTTTGCAATTTTGCTGAAAATCTAAATGTAGAACATCTTGATGTTGTAATGAGGCTTTTTGTTCAGTCTCTGAATGGAGAGGCTAGAAAGTGGTTTAAGGGTTTTCCAAATGATTCTATTAATACATGGGAAGAACTTGAAAATCAATTCACGTAGATATAGGATGAAAAAAGGGATCATGGATATTCACTAACAGAATTCAATGCAATCAAAAGAAAACCAGATGAGAATATATCAGATTTTATCAAAATATTCAATAAATTGTATAACATTTTACCTGTAGAAATGAAGCCCCCTCCTTTTGGAGCAAAGGTGGTTTTTTGTTGGGGCTTTTTAAGCCGATTTTAGTTTCACACTTAGAGAAAGGAAATCCCCTACTCTAGAGAAGATATGGATAGATGCTTTAGAAACTGAAGCTAATATGACTGTAGTTGGGAAGACAAAAGGGAAACAGCCAGTCCAAGAGAAGGGGAAAGCAAAAGAAGAATCATCACAAGGTCAAAGAATTTAAGATATGACAAAGGTGATAAAAAAATTGTCAAATAAGCTAGTTAAGATGAAATTGGGAAGTAAAAACTCCGAAATACAAGTACAACAAAACCAAGGAGGATTCAACCCTTAATTCAGAAGACAACCCCTGCAAATTTTGCAGAGGGAAAGAAAATACCAAGACCAGGTTCAAGCACCATTGTATATAGAAGCAGCACCTAGAGAGTCAACAGAAAACGACCAAAAAGAAGTTGAAGATCAAATATCTGCTATGTACACAATAGAAGAGGATGAAGAGGAAGATTGTGAGGGAGAATATGTTGAAGCTGAAGTATATTTTGATCAAGACGAAATGGATGAATACTGTAGACAATTCATAGATTTCATGCAAGTTGAGTTACATAAAAAGTATGATTTAAGGTCTAGAAAGAGATCTAAAGTGCAGGATAATGAAGGTGAACAACAAGATTCTATTCCTCCTCCAATGGCGACTCCATAATGAAAGGACCTTGTAAAACAAGCCAGTAATGGGGAGCAACTTGTAAATTCAATTAATAGAGCAGATGTGTGGCAGGGTGAACCTTCCCAGAGAAAATCAGTTGATACTAATATTTTGGAGAGAGTTGTTCATGTACCCGAACAAGCGGAAAATTCTAGAAAGAGCGAAGAATAACCTGAAAAGAATTTTTAACAAGCTCATGCTTTTAGTTTGACAGAAGAGTTGGAGAAGGTAAAAATTCAGGTACCTCTTCTAAAATTAGCTAAATTACCAGTCTACAAGAAAGAAATTTTAGGATTTATTAATCTCACACATATTGAAGATATAAGCGACGTCATGAACTTACAAGAAGATAAGCCAGTGGTCACCTTTGGTCCTCATGTAGAAGAAGTAGATCCTTTTGTTCCACCATTCTATATTTCTCTGTTGCTTCATGATTTTACTCTCCATAATTGTATGCTAGACTTAAGAGCATCCCATAATCTCATGCTATTGTCTATTATGAAGAAACTAAACTTGCATATTACTAAACCTTACAGGGATATGTATTCATTTGATTCCAAAAGGGTGAACTGTGTAGGGTTAATTAAAGTTGTAGTAGTTTCGTTGGCACAAATTCCAGCAAAGAGCATTGTCCTGGATGTAGTGGTTGCTGAAATTCCAGCCAGGTTCGGAATGCTCTTGTCAAGATCTTGGGGAGCAAAGTTGGGAGGTGTTCTAAAATTGGGTTTAACTTATGTTATCATTCCTATTTTCAATGGGGAAGAAAGGATATTGTACATGGAAACAAGGTTCCAATACCAAGACAGATGCAGGAAATTCCCTTATTTATAGTCAAGAAACAAAATATATTTCATGTTTCATGTTGCATGAAGATGCAGAATTCCCTAAAGACACAGGGAAGCAACTCTCTTCAGCAGTTGTAAATAATGAACTGCACTAAAAAAAAAATGGAAATGCTACTTTGATGGTGCCTACTCCAACTAAGGCACAAGAGTTGTATTCTTGCTGATATCGCCAAAAGCCTTCAATCTTCAGTTTATTCCGAGGGAGGAGAATAGATTGGAAAATTATTTAGCAGTTGCAGCTAGCACCTTCAAGCCACCTATGAATTCAAGGATAAGGTCTATCATGCAAATGTTAGATTGGTGCCATTAGAAGGCTGACTCCACCTGATTAAGTTCAGACATGAATACATATATAGGAGTTGTGCATAAATAAGCTCAGAAGTTGAGCATTTTTAGTTGTAGTATTTATAGTTCGGTATTTTCAGTATAAGAATAAAGGAAGAAGTCCAAAGTGTAGCAGGTTTCGGGAGGATTTCATACTAGATTAGCTCCCATTTGGGATTGACTCCATGCGCAATAACGGCTACTGATCTGCAAGCTATCTTTGACTCCATGCCCAATAAAGGCTACTGATCTACAAGTCTCAACACTTTTCTACCAAAGTGTTGTCCCCAATTGGAGCTAGATGTTATAGCATAATTTGAATCAGCTAAAAGTCAAGAGTGGTTATGAGAAATTCAAGGTTGTTGAGGAAAAGTTGTTAAAATTCCAAGCATACCTGTAATATTCTCAAAAGGATAACCAAAAGCTCAACGAGGATTCATCATCACATGTGAACAGGAACCAAAATTAGGAAGCAACAGCGTTGGAAGTGTAATCTAAGCCAGAAGAGCAACAAAGAAGAAAAGTGTGCAGCAAAGGTCAAGTCAAGCATATTCACGTGCAGAGCAGTTCAAGACTGGGGTCGATTGACGCGTTCAGAACATTACACAGAGGTCAGGGTTGATTCGTGCAAATATACCTGAAAAACAGTGTTCAGAGGCTTAATCGCAATCGCAAAGCTGAGGAGGAATGGCGCTCAGGAATATGTTATGAAGGCCAAATGCAAAATTCGATAAGGGCCAGATGTGATGCACTCAAAACTATGATTTATCATATTCCAATCGCACATCGCACATCGCAAGCTCAGGAGGAATGGCGCTAAGGAATATGTTATAAAGGCCGAATTGCGAAATGTGATAATGATTAATATCACCAATTGCGATTTGGAATCGGCCCCACCTCCACTTTCCATGTCATCCCTACCTTTATCGCACATCGCAAGCTCAGGAGGAATGGCGCTAAGGAATATGTTATAAAGGTCGAAATGCGAAATGAGAAGAGGTTTCATATCGTTGATTACGATTTGCAATCGACCCACCTCCACTTGCCATGTCATCCCTACCTTTATCGCACATCGCAAGCTAAGGAGGAATGACGCTAAGGAATATGTTATAAAGGCAAAAATGTGATTCGTGATAAGTTTTATATCGCCGATTGCGATTTGCGATCGGCCCCACCTCCATTTGCCACGTCATCCCTACTTTTATCACATATCACATGTTGCATTCACAAAGTTCATGAGGAATAACTCACAAAATAAACGTTGAAGGCCAAAATGCGATAAGGGGCAGATGCGATGTAGTTTCAGAGTTAAATTGCCAAGGATTTCAAATCCGGAAGTAAGGGCCTTTCCTTTGAGAAATCGCATCGGAGGTAAGAGGAGGCTTATAACAGGGCAGCATTGAAAGCCGAAATGCAATGGAAAGGTGGACACGATACCATTCAAAGGTTAATTTAAATTTATTTGATGTCTGGGATTATTTGTAGTTGTGTTCTTTTATGAAGAAACGTGAACACAAGCAGTAGACTCGGGTAACGCTCAACCTCGTGCATAACAATGTTGTATGCGGTGGCACCTTGTAAATAAATGGAAGACTGAACGTTGCGGGCATGAGCAGAAGAGGCAGAGTCAGGCAGAAGGAGACATGAGAACATTGTTTGAAACACAAAGGCATAGGCAGAGTCAGGCAAAAGGAGCATATAGTGGCAATGTTGTAAATGCAATAGCTAGGTCAAGTCGGGCAAAGAGGCGTTATTGTAGAAATTTTTGAATACCACATCAGAAACATAAAAGACATGACAACAAGAAAAAAATACAAATATTGAACTCTAGAAGAATTGCAGGGAAAGGATGTCCGATATTTCAGGGAGACACATCAACACTTCAAGGAGACACGTCACCAACAAATCAGATTCAGAAAAAATAATAATATTTCAAGTTTTAATTCATTTTCTTTGTTTGTTAAGATCGAAGCAATAGTGATGTCCTCAATTGCAATGTAATAAGTAGTTTTAACAGTTTAGGTAGTCGAAGTATATACAAGAATTCCTAGCATTTACGAACTTTTTTTGATGTATTTAAGCAAGACAGAAAGAAAGAAGAATGGTTCCAAGTTTTGGACCTTTGGAAGACTAAAACTTTGGTACTTACTTTTCTGAGGAATTAATGAAATAAGCGTCAAGTTTCCTCCAACTATTGATGGTGATTCGTTTTTTCTGTGCCATTTTGTGTCCCTTCTTCTTGGAATGAAGTGAATTAAAGTAGCTGTCGGTCTCTTAATTACATCTGTGAGTAAGAGGTACATAACCTTAATTTGCGCTCCTTCACTCCAACTCCTCTCTCTTCACAAATTCTCTTTGGAACTTAAAAGTAATAGATTTTGTGTTTACATCATATTATTTTGAGTTTCCTCTCTCTCCATAAATTCATTCTGAAATTTAAAGTGGTAGATTCTGTGTTACAACATATCATTTTGAGTTTCTTCTACAGTTCTTCTTTTACATTCAGATATCAGTAGTTAATGGCATTGTAGAGTCTTTCATTATACCAAATTATTAAGGGTTTTAAAGAATTAGTTTCCAAAGGGATTGAACGAAGACCACCTGATATAATTACTTATGTGACACGTTTTTTAAAAATGTCTTAAGCATTGATTCCTTTCCACAGCCAAGGAATTGTCTCTTAATATACAACACTCATGACAGTGAAAACATCTGATCTTGGACAAGTCTTTCTTGCCCGCTTCACCTTGGGATTTCTTTCCCTTGGCCTTCTTTTCCTTACTAGCCAAGGCACAATATTCCTCGTCATTAGTCTTGGATGAGGATCCATCCTTGATATTCTGCCTAAATTCCTCTTGTACCAAATCTGACCGAAGTCGCTCTCAATCTGGTAACTTCTCCCTCACATTGATAGAGTCCTGATAGCAATGCCAACTCTTGGGAAGGCCTGTAAGTGTTAGGCTCACCAAGTCATCATCTAATATGATTACACCAACACTTCCAAGCTCATCTTGACATTGAGTGATCTTCACCAAGTACATTGGTATTGTCTCGCCCTCCTCCTTCTTGATTTTCCTCAACTTGTCATTCAACGCCAACTTCCTTTGGTCGTTGTTGTTCTGAAACAAATATGTCAAGGCCTTCCACATTGCATATGGAGTCGCATTTCTATGGAGACTTGAGACAATGTGATCTTGAACTCCCTCTAATAAGATCCTCCTCTCCCTTGCTACCTTCTTTTGCCAAGCATCAAGAAGAGTGACGTCTGTTGTTGCGGGCTTGGGAATATCATTATCAATGAATTATTTCAACCCGTTGTCCTCCAGAACTGCCTCCATTCTATCTTTCTATGTGGTATAATTAGAACTTCCCTCGAGTGCATATTCCAATCTTAATCCACTGAAAGCCATCTTGATCCACTTGTCGCACCAATGAAAGTATATGAAAGTTTGAAAATTGTTCAACACAAACTCAATTTATTCCCCACTATAGTGATTTCTGGTGCTCTGATACCATATAGAAATTATACAAAAAATATGTATACCAATGGATTCAATTCGATCATGCGATATGCTAAAACAAGATACTGAAACCTTCTACAAATTAATTACGGAAAATAAAGATGATCACACAATCACACCAAGTAAAAGAAAGAAGAAAATCAATCCAAACTCAATCTATTCACACTATTTGGAATCTCTCCAAGCTATTGGATAGTTAAAAGACATTACATTTGATAAACTTGTAAATAAAATAACAAAGAGTTAGGTGGATCCACCTAACTCTAACGTAGAAACTTTGTGCCTTGCAAAAAAGGATCAGAAGTCTCATGCTGAAACTTCTAGAGGTGATAAAAGTAATAAAGGTCATGGTAGGATAACTTATAGAGGCAAGGGGAAAAAATAATCAAGGGGACATACAACAAAATGATAGAAAACAAAGGAATTTTAATGATAAACCAACTATCAAATGTTTTAGATGTGGTAAAATTGGTCGTACTGCTCCTAACTGTAAAATCCCTTGGGAGAAAGTCAATGAAATGAGAGAATAGTTGAATGGAAAGAAATATCGACCACCACCAGATAAGGGAAAATAACCAAAATCTACACACGACATTGTTGCTGACTACAATTTTAATATTAATGATGTTTTCAACACTACATTTTCTTCATGGCGAGACAGTTGGATTTTGGATTCAGGAGCCACTTGCCATATGACATTTGGGCGAGGTTTTTTTGAAACTTTCAATGATAATATTGATGGTATTGTTTATTTTGCTGACAAGTCTCAGATTAACTATCTGACATTGGGTCTATTTGTTTGAAGATACCGAATCTTCCAGATTATGTTCTACATGATGTACTTTATATTCCACAGTTTCATCGAAATTTTATGTCTCTTATCCATATTCGGCAGTAGGGGAATTCTATACATATTTTTTATGGCATCATCAAGATATGAAGAGCATCTAATCATCCAATTATTATGAACGATGTGGAAGAAGGTACACTTTTAAAATTGAATGGTACTTCATCTACTAATTAACATGATAATTCCACTCTTTTGGCACATCAAAGTGATATCTTGTCTCCCAGCTTGTTGTGGCATGATCGATTTGGTCACATCAATTATGGAAGCATCAAAATTATGAAAAAAAAAGGTATTAAAGGTCTTCCTACAGTCCCTAGAAATATTACACCTTGTGATGATTGTATTCTAGGAAAGCATTGTAAGCAACCTTTCATAGTTCTTCTTTAAAATCTTCACGAAAATTAGGTCTCATACATTCATATTTATGTGGACCTATGCTTGTTGCAATTTCCAATGGGATTAAATATGTGATGATATTTATTGATGATAACTTGAGAATGTGTTGGGTTTAATTGTTTAAAAGATAAGTCACAAGTTTTTTAAAACTTTTCATTTGATCCTTAAAAATGAAACTCAACAGAATATAGGCACTCTAAGAATTGATAACGATGGTGAATAGACTTCTCATGCTTTTGAACAATACTTGAAGGATAATGGAATAAAACATCAAACTACCATTTTTTATAATCCACATCAGAATGGCGTTTCACAATGTATGAATAGAACTTTGGTTAATATGATTAGATCTATAATGTTATTTAAGAATGTGAAGTTGATGTTTTGGGGAGAAGTAATTATTTTTGTAACTTATATTAGAAATAATCGTCCTTCTTATGTTATCAACAACAAAACTCCTTGTGAACTTTGGTATAATAGACTCCCAACTATTCAACATTTCAGAGTTTTTGGATCAAAATGCTACGCTTTTATTCCAAAGCAACAACGAAATAAATTAGGTGCAAGAAGTCGAAAATGTATAATTTGGGGTTATTCTAATACTTCCAAAGCATACAGGTTGTATGATTAAGAAAATGAGAAGTTCATTCTTTCTAGAGATGTTATTTTTCTTGAACCAGATAAAGATAATTCCAATGTTGACATGCAACTGACTCATTTGGAGAAATTTGCATCCAAAAAGTTCTATTTTGAATCTGATAATGATGTTCCGCATACTGAAGGGGGGGTGCCCATTCTGGATCAGTCTGTGGTTCTTCCATATTTGAATCATGAGGATGTTTCTGCTGTAGAAAACTTGGAGGATAGTGTTGTTTTTGTAGGGTCATAAAGTGTTCTCGAAGAACCTATGCTTAAGGATGAGCAACCATCACAACCACTTCAGAAACCTTTACGAAGATCCACACATGTTCGAAAAGTTCCAAGAAAGTATGGTGATTTTGAAACATGAAGTTATTATAAAGGTGATTCAGGTAACATTTCTCATGACTGTGAATTTAATAATTCTACAATTAGTGAACCCAGTTATTTTGAAGAAGTTTCTAATTGTGATGAATGGAAGGATACAATGAAAAAGGAATATGATGCACTTATTAAGAATGAAACTTGAAAGTTAGTGGATCCTCTTGCTGGCATCAAACCTATTGGTTGTAAGTGAGTGTACAAGATCAAGTATAATGAATATGGTTCACTTGATAAATACAAGGCAAGGATTGTAGCAAAAGGCTGTGCTCAGAAGGAAGGTGTTGACTACACAGAGACATTTTCTCCTACAACAAAATGGGGCACGATTAGAACTTTGTTTTCTCATGCAAATAAAAATAGTTGGAAGATACATCATATGGATGCTAAAATAGTATTTTTGAATGGTGATTTGAAGGAAGATGTTTATATGTTTCAGCCAAAAAAAACTGTTGTCAAAGGAAAAGAAAAAGGTATGTAAGTTAGTGAAGGCTTTGTATGGACTTAAACAAACATCTCGTGCATGGTATGAAAAATTAACTGAACACCTTCTCAAGTTAAATTATAATTTATTTGATCTGGATGATGCAACTCTTTTTGTTAATAAAATTGGAAAGTCACTTGTATATCTGGTTGTGTATGTAGATGATTTGATGATAACAAGAAATAATGATGACTGTATAGTGTCCGTTAAAAAATAATTATTGAAAGTCTTCAACATTACAAATTTGGGTTTATTGCATTAGTATTTAGGGATTGAAGTTTATCATAAACCCAAATATATTTTTATTTCTGAGAAGAATTATATTCGACAAATTTGGGATGTAGGATTGTAACCTTGTTGCTATTCCTATGGAGTGAAATTTGAAACTTACTTCCACTGAAGGAAGTACGTTTGAAGATCCAACAAAGTACATGCAATTTGTTGGAAGTTTGATTTTTCTAACTACTACTCGACTTGACATAGATTTTGTTGTAGGGATACTTTTGAGGTTCATGCATCAGCCACGTGAAGGTCAATGGAATGCAGCGAAGCGAGTGCTCAAGTATTTGAAAGGCACTTGAACACATGGCATCAAATATTCCGAAGCTACATATTTCCATCTCACCGACTATTCATATTATGATTTTGATGGAGAGAAGGAGAATGGAGTCTCTACTTCTGGTTATTTGATGAGTATTGGATCAACAGCCATCAATTGGAGATCATGCAAGTAGTCTATTCCTGCTGTTTCTACCACCAAAGCCGAATATATTGCAGCAGCTCAAGCTACAAAAGAAATCATTTGGCTTTGCAAAATACTTGAAGACTTGCAGGAGAAACAAAAGGCTTCAACTCCACTACTTATTGACAAATCTTCTGCAATTTAGCTAGCCAAGAATCATAAGTTTCATGATTGAAGAAAGCATATTATCACCAAATATCACTTCATTCAACACTATGTAGAGGCCAAATTTATTCATATGACAAATTGTCCTACTTCAGAGCAGATTTCAGACATATTTACTAAGGCATTGGGATGTGAAAAGTTTGAAAAGTTTTGAATGTTACTTGGCATGTCAAATGTCCCTTCGGATTAAAGGGGGAATGTTAACTAATCCTTCAGGATTGTTATTGTACGTTATGTAATTAGTTTTTTATTTAGTTCTTACCATTAATAAGTTACCGAGGCACAATTGTCTCGTACCTAGATTGCATATGTATAAATAGGTGATTTTTAACATTAATACAATCACTCTTTCATTGTGGAGTTTATTCATCCTTGTACACAAATCACACATCATTTCATTTTTAATAAGATCCTCTCGGTTTCCTTTCTCTTTCCACATGAGCTTCTCGACCTCCCCAATTCATATAAGTCATGTGTGATTTCATAAACATATCCACGTTGGAGGTCATTTGGCATTGAAATATCACATTTGAAAAAAAAAATGGTATCTTAGCTGGAAAAGATCAAATATTTGAGAAAAAGCTTTGTTGCTCGATTTCTATACCTCTATGGTTCGAATTTTTGTGACTCACATTTTGTATTTTTATCCTTGTGGCTCATCATTTTGTCTTTGTGTTGGCCCATTTCTATGACTCTTTTTCTGAGATCTTCATTCATACTATTCCTTATGAATATTTCTATGTCTTGCTTGTCTCTTGGTGGCTCTCTCCTATAGCTTGCATATGTGGCTCGCATCTATTCTATGGTGGATCTTATGTCTTGGTTATGTGTATGCCAATAACTGATTGACTCAGTTGCGCCTAATCTTAGAGATCATTCTTGAATTGATCGGATCTAGGTTAGCCATAGATTAACCCCATCAAAGTTTGGTAAATGGGTAGGAACAAGTAGGAAGGGTGATGCTAACAGGTGATGTTGAAGGGTGATGTGGGTTTAGGTTCCTTGGTATCAATATGCTCTTAAGTACTTCATCTGTTCAATGAGGAGTGTTCATTTTCCACCTCATTTCCTGTTTAAATGGCATAACAATTCCATTTGTGCATTGATCTGGCTAATGTTACCGAACAAATCGGTTACCAAGAAAACATTAGTTTCCATCAATTCCTTTATCATTCAGAAGAAGGCACATATCAATTGCTAACATTTATGCTTGAAAGGTTGTCAAAGTCGTTGTTTTCTTCCCAAGGCTAAGGCCGAGGTAGAGGCCATCGAAAATGTTTTTGAGGAGTAGTCGAGGGGACATTTGTAGGAGAGGAAGAAAATTCAAGAACTGCCATAGCCACAACATTGAAAAATGCTCTTTCTAGAAGCTTGAATGAAGTTGATCAAGGTCAAAAATAGGAAGAGGTATTTCCTTTTAGAATATATCCTCTATGGCTAGAAAATGCGAGGAATCAGTCGAAGAAGACCCTTGCTCTTATAACACTTTAGGAAAAATAAAAAAGATTAGTTATCTTCATTAGTGCTCTAGTTCAATGTTAAAAGAGAAAAAATGACCGTTAAGAATCTTAATGATGCAATCGAGGAACTTGTTGGAATAAGAGTTGTGAGCCATGGTTTTCTTGAGCCTAATGAAAATTCCCCAAGCACACACGAAATGGCCTTTACTGAAGATTTTTGTTGCTATTGGGAAACTTTAGTGAAGAGAAAGATCTGATAAAGTAATTTTTAGGTATGTGATATATTATTTGCATGATTAGTCGCACGGGCGGAGGGATTACAGGGGGGGTGATAGCCCCCCCTGTACTTTGCGCCGAGCGCGGTAGGGGGGTGACAGGGGGCGGGTAGCCCCCTATGCGGGGTCTGGGGCAGCGCCCTAAGAAAATTTTTTGGACCTTATTTTTCGGTGGGTAGACCCGCCCATGGTTTTGTGCACAGGTTTGCACATGGTTTTGGGGCATGATGGTTTTCGACCCCTGGTATTTTGTAGATCCAGTCAAGGGAACTACGGTTATGTTCTAATCCATGGTTAATGGATTGGGGTTTATGAATGCTTCAACATGTATATATATGTGTTGTAACACTAAAAGGAACATAATGAAAAATCAAGCTGGTAGTCCCGATTTGGGATCCAGGGGAAAATATTTGTGTATATATGTTTTATGTTTTATTCTCTTGTTGTTGTTTATTTTCTGTTTTTAAGATTCATTTGCAGATCATTTATGTACAAGGTTAAAACCTATAGCATTTGTAGGCATATCGTACTAAGAAGGAGAATCATATGGAAACAAATCATGGGAAAATTAGGCAAATAGTGTTAGAAGTGGGGATCATGAGAATGGTAATTATATTTGTGGACTCGAGGAGAAATTAGTCATCATCTTCCCAGATACACATGTATTGAAGGCTGAAGCAGGATATTGTTGAAACAAACTGCATCTTTATAGCAAATTTGTGGCATAATCCAACAAACAAAATTTTATTTCGACATAGAAATAGTAGGAAATGAACACTGACAAGGCCATATGATTGATTCCAATACATCAAAAACCCCTAAGGTAGTGAAGACCTACTAGCATTCTAGCTGGAAATATGTCAGGACAAGATGAGTGTTTCATGTAAAAACAAAAATCAAATCCTCACTTTTGTAAGTCTGTAAAGTTGTGCCTTATATATAAGTATCCAAGACAGAAGGAAACCAACATTATGCCTATAATTATGTTTGATTGAATACTATTACAATGGAATGATCACTTGCCATGAATTTTGTAGTCATGGAAATATATGAATGTTGGATTATAGGCCTCGGTTCTAAATTAAGAAAGGAATTGCTAAAGCAATGTCAAAAGGTTGGAATCTAAAATAACTCAAGACCAAGAGGGAGTTGTATTCATCTTAAAAGGTTAGTATTTGTGTTTCTTTTATTGTTTTAATTATCACAAACATTGGTTTATTTATGTTTTGTAAACCCTAGGTAGGGTTTGGAGAAGGAAATCAAAGGCTTGTTGACCATAATGCCTGATTGATAGAAGAAACCCTAACACTTTAATGTTGATGTATACTTCCTGATGATATATGTTTCTTGTTAATAATAAAATGACTTTTTGATGATAAGGACTCTACGTTGTTGATAATTTTAATTCCTTGATGAGATAGTGATGATCATGATGATGGTCGATGTGGAATCCTTGATGATGAGTACTCTGTGTTGGTGATAATTTGAACTCTATGATGATGGATAATAAGTATTCTTTGATGATGACATGAACAAAATTGGACTAGTTGATGATGTGGTTGGACTCCTTGCTGATGTGGTCTCCTCGATGATGTGGATTCCTTTGTTGATGACAATGTATACTCCTTGTTGAAAATAAAATGTCTTCTTGATGGACTGTTAGCCTATGGATACTTGATTGATGTAGAAGAAGTTGTAAGACTCCACTGCTAAGAAAATAACATTGATAGGTTGATGATTATGTAAGAAGCTTGGAATGTCAGAGCATCCCTTTGAGAGGGAGCATTGGTTTTATAGCATCATCGAGTTACTCTAAGATGTATGTGGTGAGGAACTTTGGTTCCGAGGCTTGTATTCATGAGTTACAAATTTCATCTCTCCTGAGAGGAGATTGATGGTATATTGTTTTCATCTCTTTACAGAGGAGATTGATGGTGTATTGTTTTCATCTCTCCTGAGTGGAGATTTATGGTGTATTGTTTTCATTTCTCATAAGAGGAGATTGATGGTGTGTTGTTTTCATCTCTCCTGAGAGGAGATTGATGGTGTATTATTTTCATCTCTCTCTGAGAGGATATTGATGGTGTACTATTTTCATCTCTTCATGAGAGGAGATTGATGTTGTATTGTTTTCATCTCTCCATGAGAGGAGATTGATGGTGTATTATTTTAATCTCTCCATGAGGAGAGGTTGATGGTGTATCATTTTCATCTCTCCATGAGAGGATATCGATGGTATGATCCATTCATTGGTTGACGAAGGATGAGCCATCTCTGTGAGAGACATTGGACTGTATACCTTTTATTGTGATGAGTTTGAACTCTCCCTTTGATTTTTGATGAGACCTATGACTTGATCAAGGAGATGGATCATGACAGAGAGAATGAAGAGTACCTCCCTAGCTAAGAGGAAGTGTTGAAAAATGTAGCTTTGGTTGGTACTTTCATTGGCATCTTATTGGTGACAATATTTTTTTATTTTTATTTTAGTCAATTCGACCTATTAAATATCAGGTCGGCTTCGTGATCTAAAGGTGAATTTTCATGGGTCATGACCCTTCACATTGACCATTATAAATAAAGCCACGTTGGAGGTCATTTGGCGTCAAATTATCACATTTGAAAAAACAACAAGAATGGCCATAAAGAATGTTTTTTTTTTCCATTTCCGTGGCATGGTAACTAATTGAAGGCATATTTCCCCCCTTCTCAACCATGATGGTTTTTTTCCTTTTCGAGTGGTCTACACAGAACAACTCCATGGACAACACAACTCATACTCCCTTGCGTGATTTGGTCATGTTTCCCTCTTCCAGCGCTGTCATTTTTCATTAAAAATTGTCCTTTATTGGCTTATAGTTTCTCCCAAAAGACACATGGGTATTCCTTCGTTTCAACTGAGTTTAATACACCATCAACTCCATTAGAAACATACCAGTAAACCCATTTAACGTCTCAACCAACCCATGGATGATGCATTTAAATCAGCAATTCCTCAAGCAAACTCCCTCCTCAAGCAATGAAATATGTGTCCCTCTCTCAGCCATTTTAATTTATAATTACATAATTACAAGGAAACAATTTTACAAGGGGAATTAACCCGCTGGGGATGTCACAGGTTGAGACCACTAGCTATTTTTGCATTTTAATATTTCAAGTTTGGTAGTCAATCTATTAAGTGTATGGTTGTTCAAACATTAGAAATACCAAAGGCACTGAGTCAATCCTACTCCCCCTAATCACTCTTTAACACACTTATTGAGTCTCAAGATGACATGGAATAACCTCACTATCCTTGCAACCTCTTATGTTAGTTGTGTAGTACATGATTGAAATTTTTATTTCAAAATAATATGAGGATATTTTGAATCACTTTGCAAACATGTACGAGAGAATTATGCCCCAAACAATGCTACGATAAAATTTGTTTGGTGACATAAATCCTTTTAGGGTGAATACTAATCATAACATTCAAATTTTCAAAGGGAAAATTGATGATAAGGAACTTGATGAGTGGTTTATCATGCTACATACCTAATTTGATGTTGAAAACCCCAATGCACAAAAGAAGAAGCTAATGGCCATGAAAATGTTCATAACTATCAAGGCTCATTAGAGAGAGCAAAACCATCAACATGGAAAGTGTGACGTGTCTAGTATTATGTGGGGTAACTTTATGTACGTGATGCATGACAAATTTTATCTACCTACATATCACACATATTAATACTCCCTTAATATTTAAGATAATTATACCACAAGTAGTAATGGTATCCATGCATTGCTAGTAGAAGTGTGATTCCCCATCCACCAAAGTTATTTATCATAAAAAATATTTTAGTATGTTATCTGATGTATGAGAAAAACTTTCACTACCCCTACCCGAGTTATGAAGTATATGACTTGTGCATGAAACTAACCCGCTTTAATAAATTTGAAGAACATGTCAAGTACTTTTCATTTTTTCCCCAAGGAAAAATCGTAATTTCCATTATAGTGAAGATGAAAATTACATGTAGTAGATGCATCAACATGCATATATGTTCATGAAGAACCATATGAAAATCTTATTTCTATCATAATATAAACAAAAAATTATGATCCTGACATAAGATATCGCATAAAGGCATATTGTCCATATTAATACCAAAATTTATACAAAATAGATAGTTCATACTAATAGTCGCCAAGTTCCTTGAATCCACATATAAATATGAAAAACATTGTGTACTATTGTGCTGCTAATGTAGGATATTCTGCAAAAGGACGATGGTAGCACTGATAGTAATCTGTCCCAATGTGCTCGTGGATCAACCATGTGCCCAAAATCTGTTGCGACCGAGTACTTTAAACTCATGCAAGTGAAGTTTTCTCTTCTATTAGGAAACACACTAAGGCTTACTTCTCTAATTGATATTTACAATGCAATGTTGACTTGCACTTTTATCATTGAAGAAATGGGGATGATTGCTACTAAGGGTAAATATAAATCATAGGTATTGGGATGGAACAATGAATGGAGAATATTTATTTATATGTGTGAAATGCTTTGATTGACCATTGACAAGTGTTTTTTTTCTTCTTCTTCTTCTAATTAATTATGCATATGAAACCCCAAATGACTTCATTATAGTCTATGAGTGACGTAACCAAAGTAAATTATTGACATATACTATAGTACACTTAACCCAACAGGGACATTGAGTATTAACATATCATATATGGACGACATGAGGACTTGACCGTGAGACTCTTATTTGCAATTCACAACACTCAACCACTTAAGCTAATCCACTAAGTTCAAACTGATGAGCTATGAATCTTGGCTCCACACTCTTTTCACCTTTACAAGAACTATTAATTTTTTTTTTATGAAAAAAGTACTACAACCTTCCTATATAGCATTATAATGCAAAAAGAGGGATTGTCTTGTAGTCTAATGTTCATGCAAAGTCTAAATTTTACAAATTAACTATGATAAATACAATACTATCCTTTGTAAAGGATGCCCAAAAAATCTACTAGTATAGAGCCATCTTTGAAATACACACAAAAAATTGAGACTATTTAAAGAAGTGCTCGTTGAAAGCTCCCCCTTGTTCTATTAGAGAAGGCCAGGGATCCTATAGCATGCCATCTATATCCTCCTCCTGGCCATTTGATAAATTATTTCCCCCTTGGTATTGTCCTTCAAATATGAATTAATGGGCATTATGGAAGTAGCTGATTGAGGTTCCTTGGTTAGACTTGATACCTAGTGAAATGAAGCATTGAATTTAGCTATGGGAGCCTTTTGATGAGAAACACCATAAACTAATGGAAAATCTCCAAATCTCTCCAATTTTTAACCTTTATGCAAAATTCCTCTATTAGTACTAAGCAATAACCTTTCACCCATGAATGCATAGATAAACTTTGATTATGGAATTAGCACTATGATTCCTATCAAATATTATAAAAATGAAGAGACACCACTAGGAGATTACTAGGCACAAACCAAGGACCTTAAAGAGACAAACACAAGAAAGATTGAATTGAAGACAAACCTAGGCTATGACGCATGAATTTACATCAACAAATGACTGGAAATCCCTCCCCTTTTGGGTTTGTATTATATTCTTTCCACGACTAGAAGTAGGCACGAAGAGGGGGGCAGAAGCCCCCCTTCTCTTGCACGGGGTGCAGTAGGGGGGTGTTGCCCTCCCCTGTCTAAGGGTTTGTAGGGGGCGGATAGCCCCTTGCACAGGGTCTGGGGCAGCACTCGAGGAGAATTATTTTTGGACCCTATTTTAGGTGGGCGGACCCACCTATGGTTTTGTGCATGGGTTTGCACATGGTTTTGGGGCATGATGGTTTTCTGCCCCTATTATTTAGTAGATTCAATCAAGGGAACTACGGTTATGTTCTAATCTATGGTTAATGGATTGGGGTTTATGAATGCTTCAGCATGTATATATATGTGTGTGTGTTGTAACAATAAAAGGAATATAATGAAAAACCAAGCTAGTAGTCCCGATTTGGGATTCAGGGGAAAAATATATGTTTATATTTGTTTTATGTTTTATGCTCTCACTATTGTTTATTTTATGTTTTTAAGAATTTGTTTGCAGATAATTTATGTACAGGGTTAAAACCTACATCCCCAAAACTACTAGATCTATGCTATGATGAATATTCTCCACACTTTGCTCCTCTATAGATTTCTCAAGGGTACCAGAGAGTAGTCCTCAGTGGGAAATAATTTCAGAGGAAAAAGGTTGCAATCTCTTTGGTGAACAATTGCTTACGTTATGTGGGGCTTTTGATTTAGTCATTTGTAATGGTTTGACTAGATGGGAAAAGTCTAGTAATTTCACTTGCAATACTTACAATGGAGCAAGTGCAGTAGATTATGTAATTTTCTCACATAGTTTGAGTGAGAAAATGGAGGAAGTGTTGATTGGAGATCATATTTGGGACTTAAAATCATATTACAAGCCAATTTATTTAAGTTTCTTTTGGACTAGAAATAAGCAACAAGGGTCAAAAAATCAGTGTGTTCAACAAAATCTCTGAAAGGGCAGAATTATTGACTCTAGAAAATTGTAATACCATCAAAATAACACTGGAGAGGCTCTTCGAGAAGGAGGAAATATCATTTCATGGCCTTCATAGTCACAAATTAACACAATTAATTCAAAATGCACTTGCAGAGTGCAAAAGAGAAAAAATTAAGAAGTTTGAAACAAATTTCTTTCCGGTTAATGCTTGGTTTGGTGAGGCATGCAAAAATGCAAGGAGAATGTGGAACGAATCAGACAAGGATAACATAAAGCTCAAAGCTTACAAGAAAATATTAAGAAAGAAAAATACTGAGTTCATGGTTTCAAGGAGAGAAGAACTAATCTTCCTTGGGAAAAATAACCCCGAATTATTTTGGAAGGAGCTCCAACTGAGAAAGGTGCAAACTGAAAACAACATTACAACTCTGGGAAAAAGGAAGAAGTTTTTTCTTGCTTTGTTGATTTCAGAAAAATCCTTTGACGTGGTTCCTAGGGATAAGCTTTGCCACAGAATGGGGGAACTCGAGGTTCCAAAATATTTGAGAACAGTTGTGCATAGGCTGTATGAAGAGGTGAAAGTCAAAATTAGAACTTCAACAGGAATTTCTGAAAGTTTTAGAAGCGATATCGGGGTCAAGCAAGGTTGCTCATTGTCTCCTACCCTTTTTGGTTTATATATCGACAAGCTTGAAGAGTGGATAAATTCACAAGGGGGTGACGGTATCCATTTGGGAAAGATCGTTATAAGGCTTCTTTTGTACGCAAATGACCTTATTCTAATTGCTAAATCTACTCCTGGTTTGCAAGAGCACTTACTTTCCGTTGAGAATTTTTGTAGAAGGGTGGGGTTGCAAGTCAATATTAGCAAAATGAAAGTAAGTGGTTTTATCTAACAAAAGAAAGCATAACCAACATACGTATACTTTGAAGGCAACATTCTAGAAGAAGTTGCAGATTACAAATACCTTTTTTGTAGAAAAAAAAAAACTTTGGGGGGTTGGTGTAGAAATTATACAATATGCATGTATATCATGGATTCACCCGATCTAACAATATGCTAAAGTTAAATACTGAATCACTTCTACAAATATTTGCGGAATTAAAAACACAATTGCCAATTACATAAGCATGAAGAAAGATCAATCACACACAACACAGATAATTTCCCGGGGAAAGCTTACAGCTCAAAACCCCACTATCCTCTATTTTATATTATACCATGGATCATGAAACAATTACAGACAAAACTCTAATCACAAGAGCTCTCAGTATATCAGCTAATTGTCTCACATTGTCATACAAAAATTGGCAAATCCCTTAGCCAATTTACTGTCTCCAGAAAACCTGCCTTCACTGCGCAATCCCTGTTGAAAGAAATCCCTAGATTGATGCCTTCTTGCCTGCCTTGACTGCGCAAGTATCATGGGCTCATCCAATGTGTGTTTGCTTGCATGTGTGCAAGCGGATAACGTCACAACTGATAGTTTACTTCCCTTTCAGCTAGAACTCAACTGGGTCTCCGCTGGATCTGACATGCATGCAGCTAATAATAGTAAATCTTCAGTTGCATGTGAGATCACTGATTGTGAATTAATTAATATTTAATTCACTTGATCTCTCACTAGTGTATCAAACAGCTTACAACTAGTTAATAACCGAGTTTAACTCACTTAATCGAGTTTAACTATTTACAACTTACACAACTCATGCACCAATTTAACCGCACTTCAACTATTAGATTAAATCATCCATCAACGGCTGAGATTAAAACACTGCTTCATCCATGTGACTTAAGACAATTTCAGCACGTGTTAATTAAGTCACTTTAATTATTTTATTTTCCTAAGTTAGATTCAGGAAATCCATTAAAAATAATTAATTATTTGAATAACTTCAACACAACTTGAAATTTCTCAAATCCATTTCTGGGTCTTGTAGATCAAGTATACTCTAGTCCCTCCACAAAATTTGGGACCTAGAGAACAACTGATGCTACCCCAAATACATAAAATCTCAACAACATGCATGCAACTACTAATAGTAAATCTTCAGTTGCATGCGAGATCACTGATTGTGAATTAATTAATATTTAATTCACTTGATCTCTCACTAGTGTATCAAACAGTTACAACTAGTACAACTGAGTTTAACTCACTTAACTGAGTTAAACTATATACAACTTGCACAACTCATGCACCACTGCACTTCCAACTATGTTACAACTAGAATCACTCAGTTACAACTAAAGTCAACCTGCATGTCCCACCAACCAACCGCTTAACTCAAAATTCACTTAGCTAACTGATTTTCTACTTCAGTTAACTATTTTCAAGTCCACATTGACAATAGTTTATAGTTTAGTGTCCATCTATATCAAGGGATAATAAAAATAGACATGCACCTAAAAATAGCCTGTGGGCCCCACCCTAGTGTAGGTGCTTAATTTTCACTAGGATCATGGGTGCCAAAATTTTTTCTTGTTGAATCTCAACAGTTGGAAATCATTTTATGCTTTTCAAAACAAGTGTAGAGAGGCAGAGCTATGAGATTGGATAACCACTCTAACTCTTTTTGGGCTTTTAGTGATCCCGATGATTCTCTAAGGTTGTGAACTGTGGGCTAGCAACACATTCAAGATGCAGTGGAAACAAATTGAGAAAATTTAGAAGCGTTTGATTACAAACAAAGTCAAAATTAAAAGTGCAGTTCCTTATGCTATCTTGTTAAGTGAAACAGGGGCTGCTCTTATTGAAATAATTGCTATGGTGCGAATCATAAGGTATTTAAAAATAATTGAGCCAATGGAAGAGGGTAGATGGCCTAAGGTTGTGTTTAATGACATATTGTGGAAAAGAAAGAAGACTTGGATGCGGCAAAATAACAAATGGTTTAGTAAATGGGGTATTTGCTTGGACATGTGTCCTACAAACAGTAAAGCGATAAAAACTTTTGTTATGGATAAGTTCCACAGACGTACTAGGGAGAAAGAAGAAGTACTATATCGAAGAGTTTAATCCCACCCCAAAAAAGAAAAGAAAAAACGTACATAAGGGCCAATATTTTGTGGAGATCCAAAATTCTTATTGCTCAATTAAGGTGCTGGAAAAGGCCAAAAGAAATGTGGGAGGAAAGAGTATGTATTTTTTGCTCTTCCGAAAAAGTGTAAACAAAAAAGCATTCCGTTTTAGAATGCGAGGCCTTCAAAGACAACATAGAAAATTATGTAGATATTCTGGCAGCTAGCTCTTGGGATAATCTATTCAGCGAAGAGTTTGTCGAGAAGCTGGGAGCGTTTATTATAAGACTCCATATAAAAAGGGCCGAATATAAGAACCAAATAGAGAAATAATCTGTCCTATAGACAATTTTTAACCTTGTGGACATTAAAATAATTTCTTTCTTCTTTCTTTCAAAAGATAAAAACAAACCAATTATCAACCATCTTAACCAACAATCTCCACCATCCCACCTTCATTTAGCATCAAATAAAAACCAAAATGATAATGATGATCCCTCATAATACTTGAAGTGTGTAGTGGTAGATATTATTATAATGAACCTTAGCTTTCTTCCTCTATTAATAAATTCGATTTGCCGCTTGGGTGGCATTTGTAACTTTGAGTAGTTCATGAAAATTTTGATCAAGGGATAAGGGAGATGCTCCTTTTACATTTAATTTTCCACATTCGAAATAAGAAGTTACATTCGAAGTAAGAAGTTGCTTTGACTAGGGAATAGACTTATTGATTCCCTTTTCCTGGGACATGAAATAACCCTTTTGAAGCCAATCAATTCACTAAATGAGCCTTTGCTAAATTATAAGTGAAACAATACATAAGTTTGATTATTATTATCAAATCCCCAACTACAACTAGTTCACTTATATACCTTGAATCGAGAAATTTTAACTGTTAGCATAGTCAAGTGCCTTGACTTGCGCCTTAGTGGCTTCACCCAAGCCCAATTTAAAACCTACAACTTAATCCCCTTAGCGATCAAAGATAATAATTTTTTACCTTCTTAATAAATCGTTAATCACATCTTCCATAGACTATATAAAGGAGGGTATAGAGAATTCAAAAAATCAGCAAGCTGATAGTTTTGACCATCAAGGGACGAATACTTCCCCGGGGCTGCTTGGACCGACTGCAACTGAAATTGGAGGTGAGGAAAAAAAAACAAAAACTAATCAATTCATTTAAATTGTTATTATGTTTTGGGTGGGAACCCTTTGAAATGTCAGATTGATTGGGAGTTTGGAAGTTGTTTATTAGATGAAGGAAATCAAAATGCTCATCTGAGATAATCGGCTGCTGGGATTGATTGATCGTTTCATATTTAATATTCCTTCTTCATTTCTTTCTCCCTTGCGCACATTTCAGGGACCAGAGAAAATCAGATCAGCAATCACAATAATAATGATGAGAGTCCAGGAAGACTTAGGCATAGAGGCAAAGGAGGCGGCTGCTAGGGAAGTGGCAAAGCTGTTGCCGATGCCTGAATCCCTCACATCCATTGCTTCCATTAAAGCCGACTACGCTATCCGCCAACAGGTATGTATGCAATCAACAGAGTCTGCTATGTTATTTTAGATAGGGATCCTCACAGGTCCCATGGCGTGTTTGATTGATTGAGGTTCGATGGAATGTAGACTGTCAGAGCAGGAGGAGAGGGAAACCCCCTGAATTATTACAAGTCTGAGAATTTAAGTAATTAACTAACTTTAAGGCCTTTTATTGTCCATATTTTGCAGGCGAATGATGCACAGCTCAGCGCAACTGTTGTGACACAGGTACTTTCCCTCTTTTGTACTATCCTACATATGTTCTGAGGTCTGCTTTGCCGCATCATAGAATTCTCAACGTACGACGATCCTTATGCCAATGGGGTGTCCACAGATGTAATGTCTCTCCTACCAATATAATGCTTATTGGCTGCGGGATGAATACTTGGCCTTCCCCCTCCTCTATGGGATGTGGTTGGATACAATTGCGCCCCTTGTTGATTTGACTGTCAATCCAAGGGCTTTTTCCTCTAATCATGCAAGAACATGACTACTTCTTAATGCTGAAGAAAATTCATCCACAACGACAATGCATGTTTGTCTGGATACAATATTTGGGATATCTTGTGTTTTTCCTACATGACAAGCTAAGCAATGCCGGGGAAGGGACAGATTGATTGATTGTCTTGCAGATCAGGAGGACACTCCAACTGGGGAAATTATTTTTCTTTCTTGCCTATAGCTTATAATATCTAGATTTTTTCACTAGTCCACCTGTTATTCTTTTTGTTTTGCAGGTTGAACAAGCACAAGCTGGCATTGAGGCACTTTCTGCATCTCAAAAGACAATTCAGTGGCTTCAAGAAAATTTTGTTCTTATTGACAGGTACTCTCTTTCTAAAATTTACGGTGCCAAAACTATTTTTTCCTTATGAAAAATTGATTTGGCTTGATGTGCCTTGATCTAATATTCACCTCTTTCCATTCCTTATTTAATACATAAAAGACAAAAAATTAAAAGAATTGTAATCACCGTAGCTTCGCTGTCGGGGTATCCAGTTCCACCTTTAGTATTGAAACCGGTCACAAAACATACCTACGGACTGTAACACATTACTGTAGATGATGTGTCCTTAAGCTAAAGAGACTAGCTAGTTTTATCCAAGTTACTGGCATTGCTTATCTCGAGATAACCATCAAGATAACTTTAATAAACAATAGAGCTTCTACGTTGGAGGGGTGCACAGATGTTAGAAGCCACGTAATGGGGACATCCTAACCAGTAGACTTCTTTGATCCATTTTCTGGCATTACCATTATATACACTTAACTGCAATTTCCAACATAGTTATCCTCATGCATGATTATTGTCCTTAGGGACTTGATCTTGTGTTGGTGCATGATTATTTCTGCACATAACTTAATTATGTGTGCACATTTAATAATTAATTATGCACAATATTGGCTTTGTAATTATCACCAATGCATTGGAGTTACCAAGATAAAGTTAGTCTTTCTTTAGTCAACTTATCTTAATCTTACCATGTATTGACAGATCTTAGGTTGGAAGTAAACTTAACTTGGAGCATCTGACTATTTTAGGCATAGTTAGTTGAATTGTGGCTTAATGAATTGCAAATAACTTATAAGTGAGTAGTTAACATGCGAGCATCTGCTCTATGAAAAGGACATAGGTCCTCCTTGTGTTATGATGATTGAAATGAGAGAATAATTGAGCTTTCACTTGCTTTGTGGAAGTTTCCCTATTAAAGGTTTTGCCCTGTAATATATGCATTCATTTGCGGGCTTGCATTATGTTTGTTCTTGTGACCATGTCAATATTTAAACACAGTATGAAAGCCCGCCATGTTAAATCTCCATGAAAATCTGCAACTACTTAGATGAATAACTGAAAACTGAAACTAGTTTACTTTCACCAAGATACAAAGTTTCTTAATAATTCATAAGCAGTGGAATAAAAAACACAGAGAAAAAAACACATCACACAAATTGACACACTTGTTTTCTTAGGAAACCCATCAGGGAAAACCTGCTTGCTTGATGTGGTATTTTATTGATTATCTTGGAGCAATTGAATCTTATACCAAACAATCCATCTCTCTTGAGAAAGCGTTCTGCTTCTCTCACAAACCTCAGCTGATATAGTTGATCTCAGCCTGCCTTGATCATTGTTTGATCTCGGCCCTCTAGCTCGCAACCAATTCTCTGCTACCTCCTTGACTTGCTATGCAAATTCACTGATCTCTTGCTCGATCCTGGTCCTCCTTCCTTGCGTATTTGGAAGTCCTATTCCTTGCGCAGATTCCCTATTTCCTAGTGCACTTCAGGACCTATTTTCTAGCGCACTTGTGCCATATTTCTTAGCACACTTTCTTCCTCCTATTCTTTAGGACCCAGCTCCTATTCACCGCACACAATCACCTCTTAAATCCTTGCTCACTTGTTCCTCCTATTTCTTAGGAAACAATTCCTGTGCTCTCCACAATCAATGCTCCTCTCACAAACTCGTGAGCTGTCTTTTCACACAAACCTTGTGCACAAAACTTATTAATTCTTTGTGCCTTCATCCTCCTCTTTATAGGCCCAATTCGAACATGCAAGGAGGCCTAGTTCAAATTTAGAACTCGAGTTTTGATTGATGAGTTAACTGAGAGTTCTTATCGTCCTTTCTCCAATCAACATTGGAGCTCTTAACTCGTTCTTTCTTCAATCAAGACTGAAGGCTAACTTGCTCCAACTGAACTTATAACTGCCACCTTGTTCTGTAGTGAAACCGATGAAGTCTTCTCTTTAACTGAAGCTCCAACTCTATGCATGCTAACTTGATAATTATTCCAATAAACTGGAAATAAATCATCCTAACTGCAGTGTAACTCATGAGGACAAGTCGAGGTCTTCACTGGCTAAGGCACAAGCCAAAAGACCTTGATTGCTAAATTTTCAACACCTCACATCATTTGTAAACACACCTAGTTGGCTGCCACATGATCAGGGTGTGGGAATTCCCAGGTAGAATTATATTGGTAATCTTTACGTGGCCATAACTTTTACATCCGATGTTTGTTTTGGGCAATTTCTTTTCAGGATGTATATTTTTCCGTCCTCTCTGGATTGGTGAATTTTGTTTCTGTAATTTAGCTTTTTATTGTTTTAGAATTTGCATTTATCATGGAAAACCATTCATGATCCTCATTTTTCAAACTTCTAGGGAGAATAGCTTATTTGAACGATTTATTATTATTATTTCAATTTGCGTATTTTTTTGAGAATAACACAACAATGAATTTAGTTTTTAATTTTGAGGAATTTTGTGTTACAAAATCCTCATATTTTTGTGAACTGGGTTTATATTTTATTTTATTTTATAGTTGATTTTCTTGCTATTGATCACCTTCTGCATCTTTGTATGTGTTTTTTGTTTTTGTTTTTGGATTTCTGAAGCCGACTTATGGACGATGAGTTTATTAGGTGAAGCCGACTTGTAGACAATTAATTTGAAGGTCAACATGCAAGGAGACTTGATGGTGGAGTCTTTGACCAAACAAAAATTGACTTTGACCCGAATAGACAATGCTAAAGCCAACAATGGGGGCTTGACCTAACATAATTGACCCAAGCATGAAACCAATGCTTTAACAAGTCGATTAAATTAATAATAAAATTTCTTTTGCTTTCTTTTGACAAATATATTACATTTTGACTCAAGTACAATTATGAAGACCGAACCTAGTTACATTCTTCAACACTCCCTCTTAACTAGGGAGGTATTCATATTTACATATAACTATAGAGGTACATGGAAGATCTCTAAACACATAATCTACGAAGAAGTTTAGGCACCGCAATGCCATGGACTAGGTTCTTGACTAGGGCAATCTATCCAAGTTCTCTCAATAGTTTAGGCACCACAATGCCATAGACTAGATTCTTGACCAGGGCAATCTATTCGAGTGGGACTAGGATGAACTAAAGCTTTCAGCCTCTCTAGGTTCCATTAGGCTTACTTACTAACTATCAACCTAGGGATCCAGGTGTGTATCTGAGGTTAAAGCTCTATGACTAATGCCACCCTCCCTAATTCGGGACCTAGACATCAACACAAAGTGCCGGCCAGATGTCCTCCTAGGCAATGTTTCACTCACTGTAATATTCCCAATTAGTAGCGGCTAATTGATAATATTAATTTTTGGCCAATTTACTTTTTATAAAGTTAAGTCAATTAATAAAGTGGGTGTTGAGATACTAAGCCCACACTTAGGAAATAAACATTCCCTAAAGTAACTTGAGCATATAATTATTTGGCAGGGTGGGGCCTAGGAGGACGAAGTGGCAGCGTGAGGGAAGTGGCAACGTGGGTTCATGACAACGCAAAGAGAGACGGATAGCGTGGGCCAAGAGGGATAACGTAGTTTTGGTGGGGCCTAGGTGAGAGCAAGGCTCTCATAGCATAAAAAGGGGAAGAGGCTCTTTATTCTATCATTCAATTATGCATCTATGATTTTGTCTCTTGACATTGAGCACGCTTTTGTTGTTGAGCGAAGTTTGCAAGTGCTGTTCATCACACTGGGTAGCGGAGATCCCAACCTCAGCCCTGGGGGACTTCAAGTGCCTGCTCGGGTGAGGAGTTCTATCTATTGATTTTCAGGAGGGAGCCATAGCATCTTCAGCTAGGGATTACGCACTTGCTTGGGCAGCACAGTCTCAAGGAGAGATCACACAGTTCTTGGAGGAGGCAGTTCCAGGACTGAGGATTCATTAGGGGATTCAGCCCGAGATAGTGAGAAGGGATCAACCCTTCACTGTTCCATCATTTTGGTACTAGAGGAGGCCACTATTTGCAGAGGATCATTCAGGGCCAATGTATTTCATTGGGATAGCGTTATTCTTCAAGGGAGGTCAAATTTCGGGGTCATCCATTCTGGAATTCCTTTCTGGGATTTTCTGGGTATTTGGAGGAGAGCTCATTCCCAGAGTTTCATATTTTTCTGAGGAAGGGAGCAGCCCCAAAGAGCCATCCTATTCCAGTAGTAGCAGCAACATTTTGGAGATAACGCAGTCACTGATAGAGCAACCATTCCTTGAGCATTTCTGAGAGTATTTCCACCTTGCCTAGTGCAAGCCAAGGTGCCATCATTTTGATCACCTTTGTACTCATTGTATCTTTCAGTTATATAATAAAATGGCTTTGCGTTCTCCATATTTTGCATTGTTTATGTGATGTCTCTCTATTTGCTGTAGATTCTTGTTTATGTCCCTTTATATTATTGTTTATTTCTATTCGGGATATTACACTCACAAAGCCTCAACACCAAATCTCTCCCGATCAAACTGATCGGTAACCAGCATGCTATCAAAAATTCGAGAGATTTACTTGTACAAACGCAACCCCAATCAGTAGTACACTTTCAAATGTACATAATCAAATACAAACCTTCGGGGTCTTAAAAAATGTCATTAAGATTTGTTGGTTCTAACTTCTTTTTCAGATTAAATTTCTCTGGAGCACCTGATTCTTTTATGCTAAAGGGGCCGTACCGAGTACAAGCATTAAATTTAGAGAACTATGCACAAATCTAACTCAAAGAAGTCACAAATGGGTTTGTAAATTAACTTCTTAGATCACAATGCTAAATAGTTTGAATTTCGCTTTGGTATTCCTTTAATGAGCTTCGTTGTTAATTTTCTGAATTGTCCATTTCAGATTAGGGCACAATACTGAAGAAGATAGAACATACAAATAGATCGATAGAAGACAAGCCAGAACAGAGATAGGAGATGGTGACGTTACGGCGATCAGCAGGATGCTTCTACCAGCAAAGTCTTCAATAGGTCATTCAGCCAAGCGTGTCACACATAACCCCAGAACAACCCAAACGCAGCTCCAACGCTATCCAGAGAGAGAATTCCTCCACATCGATGTGTGTCAAATGAACTCCAAGTCTCTTCAATATATAGGAATCTTTGGGGGTGTGTGACACGTCCTTTAAGACATTTAAGTCAATATTTTATTCCAGGCCGACCCAGCACATAAGTGGAATAAATTCAAAGTACATGTTCTGCTCATCCGATCGAGATGATCTTTAGATCAATCTTACACCTCTCCGGAAGAGGAATCCAATAAAAATATTGGGATCGTCATCTGAGCAGCACAACCCGGAGTTTGGACCTAGTTGTCCAATTTTAACACTCCCTCTCAACTAGGGAGAACTCCGTCCACTAGTGCAATCCAAACATCGTGCGTCATCCCGCCGTAACTTGCTTTACTGGCCTCTTTATTTCAGAACAGAAGTGGGTCAGTCACAAAGACATCATACCCGGCTGACAGATTCAGCCCAGAGGTCCGAAACCTCTATCAGACTCACGAAGAGTCTCCAACCAACCCGAAGTTGGTTCATCTGACCCGAAGTCAGGCAGAGGTCCCAGACCTCACTATCAGACTCTCAAAGAGTCTCCAACCAACCCGCAGTTGGTTCATCTGACCCGAAGTCAGGCAGAGGTCCCAGACCTCACTATCAGACTCACAAAGAGTCTCCAACCAACCCGAAGTTGGTTTATCTGACTCGAAGTCAGGCAGAGGTCCCAGACCTCACTATCAGACTCACAAAGAGTCTCCAACCAACCCGAAGTTGGTTCATCTGACTCGAAGTCAGGCAGAGGTCCCAGACCTCACTAAGCTTGATCCCAGATCAAGTGGTTGGACCGTGCCATCCTAGATAGAGAGTACGGCAAACTCTGATGCGTCCATCAGTCTTTGCTACTAGTCTCTAGCCTTTCCCACCTCATTGGCCAAATGAGAGGTACTTCCCATGAGCCCTAAACTCAATGGGTAGGATGCATACGGGGCACATATAAATGAGAGGCGAACCAACTCAATAATCACAACGGTGGGGCAGAAGCACCATAAGTGCTTATAGCTCCGAGAAGCTATCTCCAAAACCCCCTTTTGAGCTTCCAGAGCTCATCGTCCAATAGGACCCACACCATAGGGTCGTTCCATGTTTCCAAGATTCTCACGGAAGGTTAGGAACATGACCTTCCCCAAGGGCATTGTGAGAATATCCGCGACCTGCTCATCAGTTCCTATATGATCGAGCCTTACGGTGCCTCGCTGTACCATATCCCAGATAAAGTGGTACTAGCCATGTACATGCTTGGATCAATCGTGGAACACAGGATTCTCAGTCATACGAATCCCACTCTGGTTATCACAGAGTATCACAGTGGTATCTAGCACATGTCCAAACAGCTCACTAGAGAGCTTTCGCAACCAAACTGCTTCACAACAGGCCATACTAGCTGCAATGTATTCGGCCTCAGCGGTGCTCAAAGCCACCGACTTCTGCTACCTGCTCATCCATGAGATCGAAGCAGAACCAAGATTGAAGTAGCATCCCGATGTGCTCTTACGATCCACCACACTGCCAGCCCAATCGGCATCAATATATCCACGGAGTGTCATACTCCTGGCAGTGTATCTCAGCCCATGGTCTATCGTGCCTCAGAGATATATCAAGAGTTTCTTGGCACCAACCCAGTGAATGTTATGACCAACCATGTGTTGACTGAAAGTGTTCACTGCACAGCATATGTTCGAACAAGTGTTCATTAAGAACATCAGGGTCCTTGTGAGTTAACGATACTAAGTAGGACAGGCCCAGCAACGCTGCTACTCAACTTCTTAAAGTTGAGTTCCATGGATTTACAGTCCATCATACCAGAAAATTCATAACGTATTTCCTTGAGAAAGGAAAATCTCGCCAGGTCTCTGCTAGACCTTCAGGCCTAGACATCAGTCCTAGGTCCTTCATCTCAACACAGCAGCGAGCTCCCTCTTGCACTGATGAAGAAGAGGGTCAGCACCTGTCAGGAAGAGGTCATCCACATACAGCACCAGAATGAGAGGATTTCCCTTGACAACCTTCAGCATTACTTCGAGTGAAGCCCAGCTTCATCAAGTAGCTATCTATCCTCTTGTACCAATCTCAGGGTGCTTGTTTCAGCTCATAGAGAGCTTTCTTCAACTTGCAGACATGGGTGTCCCGATCTTGGACTGCCAACCCCAAAGGTTGCTCCACATATATCTCTTCCTTTATCACACCATGCAGAAAAATGCGGTCTTCACATCATCTGATGAAGACTCAATCCTTGCATAGCAAAAAGGGCTATAATAGATCGAATGGTGGTAACTCGAGCCACAGGTGCAAATATGTCATCATAGTCTATATCTTCCTCACAGACAACGAATCTTGCCTTGAGATTTTCAGTGCTTCCAACAGATCCATACTTGATCTTGTAGAGCCATTTCAAGGTGACAACTGCTTTGTCCTACAGCATAGCATCTTTCCAGACTTGATGCTTTACGACTTCCTCAAATTGTACAAAAGTACTCATGGCTGCTAGATATCCTGTTATTAATATGGCTTCTTGGTTTTCTTTTGGAATTTCCCCCTCTGAAGCCATATGTCCCTGAGCCATGAGGATCTTTTTTTTTTTTTTTTCGTTGAACAAAGACATCCAGTCAGGAGCATATACAGATATATCTCCCTCTTAATGTCAGCTTCTCTTCTCGAGAGAAGACATCTGTTTTAAATGAGGGCATCCCAGACACCATCTTGGAATTGGGACCGGATCTCCCACAGTCAAAGCCATCCAACAGACTTTGCTGATCATGATTCAAGATTCCAACCATGTGACCAAAAGTTGCATAAACTTCACATTTTAAGTTTACCATAACGCTCCAATGTAGGACTGATACAGTCACATGCTGCTGCTACATAGGTGTCTATCTATGTCACTAACATACAGTGGGAACATATCAACAAGCCTCAGCTTGTGTTAGAAGTCCTTTCAGCCACTACCTGTTATTCTGTGAGTAGCTCCTTCAAACAGCCTTCTAAGACTGCAGCTTACAAAAACAAGGGATCCAATCTACCTTGGTTTATCCTGCACTTGAGGCATTGCACCTTGAGTTGCTTCCAGATCTGCCCATTTCTGGTTATTTCAGCAGACTGCTCCTAGGGCTGTCAAAATTTGCCTGGCTCAATGACTTACATCTATGCCCATTTCGTCAACAATTTGACCACTACATAGAATTTCCCCAAGGACTTCAGCAGTCAACCCTTTAAATTTCAGCTTCAAACATGGGTGTCTGTCTATGTCACTGTCATAATGACAGTGACATAGAATCACAGAATTAGAACTATCACATTCATCACGGCTTGCTGAATATGAACTTCACTTACATCTTTTGGACTCTTGTCTTAGATGTACCAGGCAGGGTTCTCTTCCTTCTATACCTGCAAAGAGTGCTGCTGCTCCAATACTTCTGCCTTAGCTGCTCACAAGGTCCTTCAGCTTTCTAACAGTCCCCTTTCTGCTTTAAGATGAATAGCTTGCTTACTATACTTGCCAATACAAGGATGTTTCCAGCTTATGGTTTACAATAAACCACCATTGTTTTACATCGCACTGTGAAAATACAACAAGTCACACTCAGCATGCAGATACATTCATCAACACTCAATCGTACTCCTGTAAGATTGTATACGCTGGAATATTTTCCAGCAAATGACTATACATGGGATTTCAACTGGCTGTCAAAAGCCTTCAGACAATCCCAGCTCCAAATATGATGCCCAAACCACTGTCCAATGTCTTCACTTGACCAAAACAATGTTCCAAACTACAGCAATGCTTTAATTCTCAAAATCCTTGATTGTGGATACAGGTTTCCCAACAAATTTTTGTAGTCTACAAGGAACTTTTAATCAAACGCAATGAGTTGATGCATCATCTGTATGGAGATTAAGCATCTTCCACTACATCCGAGAGGTTGACAGTAAATAGGAAAACAAACACAACAATCATCCTGAACATGTTGATGATGCTGATAATTTCAGAATTATATGGCAAATAATGGTGTTGATCCTTAAAAAAAATGAATGTCTAAAACTCCAGTATCAGCATCGAACTTCTGCAACAAGCTCTCTTCGATTATGTTGTTCAGCAACTTTGTAATCAACCACCTCCTAGAACAGATTTGCGTTAAGGACCGTGGATTTCGTACTCGTTAAGACGAGGCTAGGGCAATCCCCTTGAAGGGAAAGTTCCACTTTGCTCATTGCTGCTGCGTGAAACAACCGTGTCTCTCCTGTGCATTCGAAATCCACAAATCGCTTTCATCACAGGAAAGCAGAGAAATTTTCAATCAACCAAATCTACAAAAGCGACAGATTTTCGTTCACATGGTGTGCAGCCACATGTTGTGATCTCTGTTCCTGTCCGCAGCCACATACGACGCTAATTTAATTTCAGCCTTCAGGTCATGCCGTCTAGTCTCACGTTGATTTTCCCTGCGAAAGCCACGATCATAGACACCGCTTGGTCGACTGCACAGACGATGGGCGTAATCATCACCGGTAATGACTTCAAGGCAGCATCTTCCTCTGAGTCTACACCGCTGTAAAAATCAACAGTCTTTCCGAGGAGTCCATTGCGGCTAATTTCCTCACAGGATTCATTTGTTATAATGTTCCGAGCTCCAGATTTCGATTTCTAATACCTCTGACCAGTGCGTGCTTTTAAAAGAAATAGAATAAACCCGCTCGCTGTTAGCCAAATTGGTGATCCGAAGATTTAAACGAGTCACATGCCTTGCAAGAGCACGAATAGCTGTAGGCTTTGTTCTTCGAATGTTGGGCGAGGGTTTGTTCTTCGAGCAAGCTGTTTCGTCTGGCAGACCAAGCCCTCGTACACACCACACAATACCGAGAATGCCTCCGCACAAGACACGCTACGGGAGCGGCTTTCTTTGCTGCCTGTGGGATTCGAAATCCCGATCAACAACTCCGCAGAGGTTTCAGCTCCGTCTTTGTCCATTATAATTTAAACTAGGATCCAATACGATCAATAAAACACGTACCTCTGTCGACTGTTATGAAACTGCTCCACCGCTTGAAACTAGGGCACCAGACAGTCCCTTTTTCAGCCATTATCTCCGCCCAAAATGCCCTTAAAGACTGCGGCAGTCCTTTAGGGAAGTGATCTCCCATCACGCTGTAATGAAAGGGCAGTTTCGGGCCCTAAGCATGGACTGTTCTATTATTTATGATAGCAACTCTTAAAACAGTCTGCGTTAGCCTATATAGAGGACTGTCCACCAAAAAAAACTTTAAAAA
The DNA here is from genome assembly GCA_034641835.2 of Pinus albicaulis. Classification (NCBI taxonomy): domain Eukaryota; kingdom Viridiplantae; phylum Streptophyta; class Pinopsida; order Pinales; family Pinaceae; genus Pinus; species Pinus albicaulis. Next base: position 1,451,010,797 of record CM076581.1, read on the forward strand.
CAAATCCTTTCTGTCTCGGCCAGGATTTCGCATTCAGTTTAATCTACTGCGTTTAATATATATGTTTCTTCAGCAATAGCGGATCTGTCATACCCCTGAAACAGTCCTTTATTCTAGACGTCATGCCCTACAGAGATTAGGCCTTACGCTGTCTTAGGGTGGACTTTCTTCCACGTTATCTTGATTAGACTTGCTCACGCTGATCCAAAACTCGGGCATTGTCTTCAACCTCAGCTCTGATACCATGTTAATTTCTGAACTTGTTCTATGCCATTTCAGATTAGGGCACAATACTGAAGAAGATAGAACATACAAATAGATCGATAGAAGACAAGCCAGAACAGAGATAGGAGATGGTGACGTTACGGCGATCAGCAGGATGCTTCTACCAAGAAGTCTCCAATAGGTCATTCAGCCAAGCGTGTCACACATAACCCCAGAACAACCCAAACAAAGAATACTCCAAGAATATATATCACAGCTCCAACGCTATCCAGAGAGAGAATTCCTCCACATCGATGTGTGTCAAATGAACTCCAAGTCTCTCCAATATATAGGAATCTTTGGGGGTGTGTGACACGTCCTTTAAGACACATTTAAGTCAATATTTTATTCCAGGCCGACCCAGCACATAAGTGGAATAAATTCAAAGTACATGTTCTGCTCATCCGATCGAGATGATCTTTAGATCAATATTACACCTCTCCGAAAGAGGAATCCAATAAAAATATTGTGATCGTCATCTGAGCAGCACAACCGGAGTTTGGACCTAGTTGTCCAATTTTAACACAAGTTCACTCGCTAAATTCCAATGATGAAATAAGAAATATCAATGGAAGATTTGTTGGAAATATTGTCATTGATGGCAACAGAGGCAACACTCAGGCAAAGGCGGTAGCACTCAGGCAAAAGAGGCAGCGCTATAGCAAAGGAAGGCAAAAGAGGCACAACGAAAGTAATAGAGGCAGCAAGAAGAAAGTCAAAATGTAATTATAGAAGCACAAAGTGAAGACTCGTTATCGGAAGATAGAGGCAGAGGCAGAGGCAAAGCGACAGGAGCAGCAGAGACAGAGGCAGAGGTAGAGCTGTTATAATTCCGAGAATCGCCCAACCCGGAGGAGAGATATAAAATTCCGAGAATCGCCCAAGCCGGCAGATACAGTCGTATGTATAATTCCGAGAATCATTACCCGATGGGCGTTACATATAACATATAAACCATATTCCTGGAATCCGCACACTCCAACCAGCGTTATACAACACGAATCTTATTCCGGGAATCGCAGACTCCAGCCGGGCGTTACACATATAATACAGAAACATATTCCGGGAATCGCACTCTCCAACCGGCGGAGCACATATAACAAATACAAACTTATTCTGGGAATCGCTTAACTCCAGCGGCAATACAATGCATATAATACAGAACCATATTCCGGGAATCGCACACTCCAACCGGCGTTATACATATAATATAACACAAACTTATTCCGGAATCGCTTCACTCCGCCGGCAAAAATATTGAATGTTTGGAGTGTGCGTGCATCACATAAAATGCAGTGTCCAGGGCATTTATACATATGGAGCGCATAAACAAAGTTTGAATAAGGTGGGACCCCTCCCCAATCGGGCACCTGAGATCGCAAGGGAAGCGGAACATCGCAACAGAAAGTTGCGATTGCGATTGAAATGGCGGACCCGATCGTGTTATAAGCAGGAGTTGATAGATGTTAATCGCATCCAAGTTCCCAATCGCATGTCTTTTGTAAAACGCTGTGATTGAAATGGCGGACCCGGTCGTGTTATAAGCAGGAGTTGATAGATGCTAATCGCATCCGAGTTCCCAATCGCATGTCTTTTGTAAAACACTGCGATTGAAATGGCGGACCCGATCCTATTATAAGCAGGGGTTAATACATATTTTAGTTACGGTCAAATCGCATCGGCACTGGTCAATCGGAACATATGTTAAAGACTTGCGATTGCGATTGGAAGACCGGACCCGATGGGTCTATAAACCATGTTTAACAAAGTGTTTGAAGTCCAGTTCCAATCGCATCGGAAAGAAACAAACCGTCGCAACACATATTAAAGAACTTGCGATTGCGATTAAGAGTTCGGACCCGATGGACTTATAAATTATGATTAACAAAGATTTCAGCTCCAGGTTCTAATCGCATCGGCAATGGTCAATCGCATCGGAGAATATAAGAGTTGCGATTGCGATTGGAAATCCAGACCCGATTGGTATATAAACTACGACTCATATACAACTTGAGTTCCAGGTCTAATCGTATTGGCAACCAATCCTTATGGACGTCGGGTTATTTGCAAATAAATTGTATATATTATATATGTTGAATAACGTTTGAATATGATCCGGGGGCATAACACATATGATATATAATGGTTATTGAGTTATATATATAACACGGTTGCGATAAGCCGCGTGGTCTCTAGACCCACAGAACTTAGCTTTACGGGAGGGCGATTATTAACGCTTGTGATATATGTATGTTCCGGCCTGCGGAACCTGCCACATCAACAAGACACTAATGGCATAAAAGGGATTGGAATTCCTCCAGATTTACAGTCAGCGGATATAAAAGGCACATTTACACATATGCAGCAGTTACACCACAGCAGAGGATAGAAGAGCAAACAAATCCGAAAGAAGATAAAACACAGTCACAGAAAAGACAAAGACAGCCAAAGAAAAGACAAATGCGTACCAATTCAAAAGACTAAATGAGTTGAGCTGGAGTTCTCATTTAAATTTGAATGTAAATGTTTTATTTAAATTTTATTGTTTGTGATGCATTGGCAAGTCTCTGAGGGAAAACAAACTCCCACTGTAATGTTAAAATTGACACCTACAGTTATAATTTCTGAGTAAGCTGATAAAAGGAGTGAGAAGGCAGAAGGCAAAGAGACATGACTTTCCATTTCGAATTCCAAGCAGAATACAAACAGTCATGTGAGGAAATCTATAAATAATATCATCTTGATATGTAGAGTGGGTTTTTTTTTAATAAAGAGAGAGTAAATCGAGAGAAGGCAGAATATAGAAGAGTAAGACAGAGAAGATTAAGAAAAGCAGAACAGAAGGAGAAGCTACAGAACAGAGCTGATATCTGAGGTAAATCAGCAAACTTTCAGTTTGATAAATTGAGGAAGTTGGAGCTTCCTTATCAAGTTGTAGCTTGATAGTCGTCAGTTGTAGCTGACTGAGGTTGGAGCCTCCTGTAGGTTGGTGCCTGCAGAAAACTGAAGGGAGTTGGTGCTTCCTTGCAAGTTGTAGCTTGCAGAATTGAGGTAGGAGCCTCCTGTAGGTTGGTGCCTGCAGAAAAACAGTGGTGAGAAGGAGTTGGAGCTTGCCTTTGCATCACAACAATAATAAGATGTGGTTTTCTCCCTTTATGGGTTTCCACTTATATCTGGTGTCTCTGTGCATGATATTTATGTATTGATCCGATATGTATCATTTGCTTAATACCTGCTGCTCTCAAATTAAGTCTACTGCTCTATTAAACTAATACTTTCATATTACATTCTAAGATTACTCTCACATTAAATAGAGTTTGAAATGAAGGTGTAAATAAGTTTATTGAAAAGTTTAAAAGATCAGGAATGTATTAAACTAATTCACCCCCCCCCTCTCAGTTTAATTAGAGATTCAACAATTGGTATCAGAGCTGGTTCCTTTGTACAAGTCTAACAACTGAAAGGAGATCCTAGGTTCCCAAGATGGCTAGTAAAGAAGGATGCTCAACCAATAAAGCCCCTTTCTTCACCGGTGAAAATTATGCTTTCTGGAAAATCAGAATGAAGACATACATAATGTCTCTAGGAATAGAAGTCTGGGCTGCTGTGGAATTAGGATATGCCCCGAAGTCAACTGAGACAGAAAAAGAAGCTAAAGAAAGCTTTGTAGCTAATGCAAAAGCCATGAATGCCATCCTGAATGGATTATGTGAAGTAGAGTTTATTAAAGTAATGCACAAAGACACTGCCAAGAAAATATGGGATACTCTTGAAGGCATACATGAGGGAGACCAGAAAGTAAAAACTGCCAAACTTCAAGTATATAGAGCTCAGTTTGAAAACTTAAAAATGAATGATGATGAAGATGTTGGCAGCTTCTTCTTAAAAGTTGTAGAAATTGTTAACAATATGAAAGCTCTTGGAGAAACCATACCAGAAAGTATAGTTGTGCAAAATATTCTAAGATCACTCCCACCCAGATTTAATCCCAAGGTATCTGCAATAGAAGAGACAGTGGATTGGGAGACTTTGACCATGAACCGGATACTTGGAAATCTAACAGCCTATGAAATGAGGCTCCCACAGAAGAAGCCAAGTACAAGGGAAGCAGCATTCAAAACAGAAAAGAAGAAAGAAGAAAAGGAAGAAATATGCTCTTGCTCTGATGAAGAAGAGGCTAAATTTGTCAAGAAATTGGATAGAGGCTCAAGTAGATACAAAGGTAAACTTCCCTTCAAATTCTTTAACTGTGGAAGAGTTGGACATTATGCTACTAAATGTCCTCACAAGAAAGTAAGAAATCAAGCTCAAGAATCAGAGAAAGACACATCAAAGTTCTGGCAGAAAGGAAAGAAATTCAGCAGAAAATCCTTCAATGCTCAGCAAGACAGTAGTGCATCTGAAGACTCAGATGAACCCTCAAGTGAAGAAGGAACCTCAGAATTTTTATTGATGGCCATAGAAGATCTTGAGGGACTCCTACTAGAAGATGAAGAAGAAGAAGGGGAAGTAGACCTTGAGGGGGAGCTAAGAAGTGCTCTGGAGGAGATTGATAGACTCAAACTAAAATGCAGAAAACAAAAAGAGATTATCCTAAAATGTGTGAAAGAAGAACAAAATTCAGAAGTCCTCATGCAGCTGAAGGTAAAGCTTGAAGAAGCCAAGAAGATAGAAGATATGTTACTTCAGCAAATCAAAGATAAATCTCGAGAACAAGAGAAGCTGGAAGAAGAAATTCTGTGTCCGAGAAAGAAATTAGAAAATGCTCAACAGAAAGTTTCTATATACCCTTCTCAAACAACAAGCTCTATTAAGTTGAATGAAATTTTGGTTGCTCAAAGATCCCCTATGATAAATACTGGAATAGGCTACGAAGGAGAATCAAGTAAAGGAAAAGAAAAGGTTGACAGAGAGATTAATTTTGTAAAAGCAAAGAAGGATGAGGAAGTAGCTCAAATAATTCCTACAAAAGAAGAAATCCGCAATAAGAGAGACAGAGAGCAGAAGAAACCTCTAGTAACAAAGAATATAATGAATACTAAGATGGCAGAAAAAGAATCATATGCCCCTAAGTATATCAAATTTGGAAGTCATTAGAGGAAATTCTTCCCTCCTATGAAGAATGCCACCTCCTATGTCTGCCACAAGCTAGGACACATTGCTGCATATTGTTATGCAAGGAAGAGTAATTCAGACCTGCAAAAGATGCAAACAGTGAAGAGGCTATCTCAAACAAACAAATGGAGAAAACAACCTTACATCAGGTATGCAAATAATTTCTATGGTTATTGTTTTTACTGTAAGGAATTTGGCCATAAAATTATTGAATGTAGAAAGTATAGACAAAGACCGATGTTCAATACCTCAAGGAGGTTTATGAGTCAAAGCAATTTTGTTCATGCTCACAATTCTGCAAAAACTATAATCAAATGTTCAAAAGGGGGCCTCCAGTGGATAAAGAAGGTGAATAATTGTGACCTGGCTCTAACTGCTCAAGATCTGAAAAGCCAGTGGTACTTGGACAGTGGCTGCTCCAAACACATGACTGGAGACAGAAGCAAGTTTATAACTCTTGATGAAAAGAAATCTGGCAATGTTATTTTTGGTAATGATAAATCAAGAAAGATCAAGGGAAAAGGCTCAGTCAACATAGACAATGGCAGAGGAAAAGCCCAAGAGGTACTATTTGTGGATGGACTGAAAGCAAATTTACTGAGTGTCAGTCAGATGTGTGACAAAGGCTATGAAGTTCTTTTTAGAGCACAAGATTGTGTAGTCAAGTCAAGCACAACAGGAAAGACTCTGCTCAAAGGTGTTCGAACAGAGAACAATGTATACATAGTGAAAGAGGAAGATGAAGCCTGCCATCTTAGCAAACTTGAGGAGTCATGGTTGTGGCATAAAAGATTGGGACATCTCAGCTTTGACCATATCATCAAATTGAGCAAGAAGAAAGCTGTCAAAGACATGCCAGAAATAAAAAGGCCTTCAAGTACTATATGCAAATCTTGTCAATTAGGGAAACAGACTCGCACATCCTTTAAATCTAAAGAGGAGTTGTCAACAAGAAGACCACTCCAGCTTGTGCACATGGACCTGTGTGGTCCTGCTAGAACTAGAACACCAAGTGGAGAATCCTATTTCATGCCGATAATAGATGACTTCTCCAGAATGACATGGGTTGCCTTTCTCAAAAATAAATCAGAAGCATTGGAAAAATTTAAGATATTCAGAGCATTAGCAGAAAATCAAACTGGATGCAAGCTGAAATGTATCAGATCAGACAGAGGAGGAGAATTCACAGATTATGACTTTGCAGATCTATGTAATGAACATGGAATAAAACAACAATTTACTATTGCAGGGACACCTCAGCAGAATGGAGTAGCAGAGAGACAAAACAGGTCTGTACAACAAATAGCCAGAGCTATGATGCAAGAGAATAATATTGCTCAAACCTTCTGGGCAGAAGCAGTACACACAGTAGTACATAACCTTAATAAAGCTCACTTAAGGCCAAGCAATGACAAGAATCCATATGAACTATGGCATGGAAAGCCAGCTTCAATAAAACATTTCAGAGTCTTTGGTAGCAAGTGTTACATAAAGAATAATGATGAAAACCTTGGGAAATTTGATGCAAGAGAAGATGAAGGGATTTTTCTAGGATATGCTTCCAAAAGTAAAGGATACAGATGCTACAACAAGACTCTTCGGAAAATAGTTGAAAGTATTGATGTGAGATTTGATGAAGAATTTCCAAACAATACAAGAAATACAGATTGCTGCAGTCCATCAATTAATCATGAAGAAGAAGACCGGAATGATGAAGAAACTAGCAAGACAATAGAAGATGCAGAGTTGAGCTCAAAAACCCCCTCAAGATATACTCAGAAGAATCATCCTGAAGATCAGATCATAGGAGACAAGAAAGAAGGAGTCCAGACAAGAAGGCAGCTAACAGAACAAATAGAAGAAGTATACATAGCCATGTTATCACAAATAGAGCCAAAGAAATTCGAAGAAGCCAGTAAGGACAAATATTGGATAAAAGCAATGAATGAAGAATTGGACCAAATTGAGAAGAACAATACCTGGGAACTAGTTCCTAGACCTATTGAGAAAAATATCATTGGTTCAAAATGGGTATTCAAAAAAAAAATGAATGATCAAGGACAAGTAATCAGGAATAAAGCAAGGCTGGTCTGCAAAGGATACTCACAAATAGAAGGACTTGATTATGATGAAACATTTGCCCCTGTAGCTAGAATGGAAGCTATCAGAATGTTCCTGGAATTTGCATGCATTCAAGACTTCAAGGTATATCAAATGGATGTAAAGTCTGCTTTTCTTAATGGAGATCTAGAAGAAGAAGTGTACATGGAACAACCAGAAGGCTTCTCATTGACAGACAAAGAAGACTATGTGTGCATACTGAAGAAGGCCCTATATGGACTGAAACATGCTCCTCGTGCTTGGTACTCAAGACTGGACAAATATTTGCAAAAACAAGGTTTTAAGAGAGGTGGAGTAGACAACAATCTATACATAAAAGCGCATGAAAATGAACTCCTAATTGTTGTTGTATATGTTGATGACATTATGTTTGGAAGCAACAAAGATGAACTAGCAAAAGGGTTTGCTGATGAGATGAAAACAGAGTTTGAAATGTCTATGATTGGAGAACTCAGTTTCTACTTGGGACTGTAAATTTAGCAAAAGAACATAGGCACATTCATTTCTCAAGAAAATACTTAAAAGAAATGCTGAAAAAATTCAAAATGGAGGACTGCAAACCAATGACAACCCCCATGATCACGGGATGCAAGCTATGTGCTGATGATAGGTCTGCAGATGTAGATCAAAAACTCTACAGATCCATGATAGGAAGCCTGCTGTACTTGACAGCTTCAAGACCAAACATCATGCTAGCAGTAGGACTAGTGGCAAGATATCAAGCAGCACCTAAACAAAACCATCTTCTGGCAGTAAAAAGAATACTTAGATATCTACAAGGAACAACACAATATGGGCTTTGGTATCCTAAAGGCAAGAGCTTCACCTTAACAGCGTACACAGATGCAGATTGGGCCAGCTGTGTGGATGACAGGAAGAGTACAAGTGGAGGTGCATTCTATCTAGGAGAAAGTCTGGTGGCATGGCTAAGCAAGAAACAAACATCCATATCTCTGTCTACAGCTGAAGCAGAATATATAGCAGAAGCAGCATGCTGTACACACGTCATGTGGATGAAGCAAACTCTTCAAGACATGAAGGTAAGCATTAATGAACCTATCTCAATCAAATGTGATAATACAAGTGCTATAAGTATATCTAAAAATCCTGTGCTTCATTCAAAAACTAAACATATACCAATCAAGTATCATTTTCTCCGAGAACAAGTGGCTCAGAAGATAGTTAAACCGGACTATGTATCAACGAAAGAACAGATAGCAGATATATTTACCAAACCACTTGCCAGAGAACCATTCGAATACTTGAGAGACAAACTAGGGGTAGTATCTGTAGATACTATTCTCTAATATGAAGAGAAAGTACAGTCTCAGGGGGAGAACAAAACGAAGATATCATTCCAGGAGGAGAACAACCAGCAAGATAAGCATAAAACAAGTCCACAGGATCAGCATTATCAATATTATCAGCATTCAGAAGCAACAAGAACCTTTCAATCGTAAAATGCATCATCTCTGTCTGCAATCTAGCACATATTACAAGCACTACAAATGAAACACAACATAGTCCAATTTCGGCAGAAGAGGACCTAAACGTAACTCAGAGAAAGGAAATACAACGACAGAACCCATACGGAGGGATGAGGAGTCATCCTTTGCCATTGATGTCAAAGGGGGAGGAAGAACAAATAGTAAACAGGAAGAGCAAGCAACAAGAGAAAGAGAAAGCAAACAGAGAAAGTGGATTGCCATCAATGCCAAAGGGGGAGACTGTTGGAAATATTGTCATTGATGGCAAAGGAGGCAACACTCAGGCAAAGGGAGCAGCGCTGAAGCAAAGGAAGGCAAAAGAAGCACAGTGAAAGCAATAGAGGCAGCAAGAAGAAAGTCAAAATGTAACAGTCATAGAAGCACAGTGAAGAACCGTTATTGGAAGATAGAGACAGAGGCAGAGTGACAGAAGCAGAGAAAGAGGCAGAGAGCAGTTACAAAATTCCAGGAATCGCACTCTCCAACCAAAGGAGCAGAGGCAGAGACAGAGGCAGAGAGCAGTTACAAAATTCTGAGAATCGCTTCACTCCAGCGGCATATAATATAGAACCATATTCCGGGAATCACACACTCCAACCGGCATTATACAACATGAATCTTATTCTGGGAATCGCAGAATCCGGCCGGGCGTTACACATATAATACAGAACCATATTCCGGGAATCGCACTCTCCAACCGGTGGAGCACATATAACAAATACAAACTTATTTCGGGAATCGCTTAACTCCAGCGACAATACAATGCATATAATACAGAACCATATTCCGGGAATCGCACACTCCAACCGGCGTTATTCATATAATATAACACAAACTTATTCCGGGAATCGCTTCACTCCAGCGGCAAAAATATATATAAACATATATGTGCAGTGCATCACATAAACAAAGGTCCAAGGCATTTATATTATGGAGCGCATAAAACAAAGTTTGATAAGGTGGGACCCCTCCCCAATCGCAATCGGAGATCGCAAGGGCAGCGGAACATCGCAATAGAAAGTTGCGATTGCGATTGAAATGGCGGACCCGATCGTGTTATAAGCAGGAGTTGATAGATGCTAATCGCATCCGAGTTCCCAATCGCATGTCTTTTGTAAAACGCTGCGATTGAAATGGCGGACCCGATCGTGTTATAAGCAGGAGTTGATAGATGCTAATCGCATCCGAGTTCCCAATCGCATGTCTTTTGTAAAACGTTGCGATTGAAATGGCGGACCCGATCCTGTTATAAGCAGGGGTTAATACATATTTGAGTTACGGTCAAATCGCATCGGCACTGGTCAATCGGAACATATGTTAAAGACTTGCGATTGCGATTGGAATACCGGACCCGATGGGTCTATAAACCATGTTTAACAAAGTGTTTGAAGTCCAGTTCCAATCGCATCGGAAAGAAACAAACCATAGCAACACATATTAAAGAACTTGCGATTGCGATTAAGAGTTCGGACCCGATGGACTTATAAATTATGATTAACAAAGATTTCAGCTCCAGGTTCTAATCGCATCGGCAATGGTCAATCGCATCGGAGAATATAAGAGTTGCGATTGCGATTGGAAATCCGGACCCGATTGGTATATAAACTACGACTCATATACAACTTGAGTTCCAGGTCTAATCATATTGACAGCCAATCCTTATGGACGTCGGGTTATTTGCAAATAAATTGTATATATTATATATGTTGAATAACGTTTGAATATGATCCGGGGGCATAGCACATATGATATATAATGGTTATTGAGTTATATATATAACACGGTTGCGATAAGCCGCGTGGTCTCTAGACCCACGGACCTTAGCTTTACGGGAGGGCGATTATTAACGCTTGTGATATATGTATGTTCCGGCCTGCGGAACCTGCCACATCAAAAAGACACTAATGGCATAAAAGGGATTGGAATTCCTCCAGATTTACAGTCAGCGGATATAAAAGGCACATTTACACATATGCAGCAGTTACACCACAGCAGAGGACAGAAGAGCAAACAGATTCGAAAGAAGATAAAACACAGTCACAGAAAAGACAAAGACAGCCAAAGAAAAGACAAATGCGTACCAATTCAAAAGACTAAATGAGTTGAGCTGGAGTTCTCATTTAAATTTGAATGTAAATGTTTTATTTAAATTTTTATTGTTTGTAATGCATTGGCAAGTCTCCGAGAGAAAACAAACTCCCACTGTAATGTTAAAATTGACACCTACAATTATAATTTCTGAGTAAGCTGATAAAAGGAGTGAGAAGGCAGAAGGCAAAGAGACATGACTTTCCATTTCGAATTCCAAGCAGAATACAAACAGTCATGTGAGGAAATCTATAAATAATATCATCTTGATATGCAGAGTGAGTTTTTTTTAAAGGGGAGAGAGTAAATTGAGAGAAGGCAGAATATAGAAGAATAAGACAGAGAATATTAATAAAAGCAGAACAGAAGGAGAAGCTACAAAACAGAGCTGATATCTGAGGTAAATCAACAAACTTTCAGTTTGATAAATTGAGGAAGTTGAAGCTTCCCTATCAAGTTGCAGCTTGATAGTCGTCAGTTGTAGCTGACTGAGGTTGGAGCCTCCTGTAGGTTGGTGCCTGCAGAAAACTGAAGGGAGTTGGTGCTTCTTTGCAAGTTGTAGCTTGCAGAATTGAGGTAGGAGCCTCCTGTAGGTTGGTGCCTGCATAAAAACAGTGGTGAGAGGGATTTGGAGCTTGCCTTTGCATCACAACAATAATAAGATGTGGTTTTCTCCCTTTATGGGTTTCCACTTATGTCTGGTGTCTCTGTGCATGATATTTATGTATTGATCTGATATGTATCATTTGCTTAATACCTGCTGCTCTCAAATTAAGTCTACTGCTCTATTAAACTAATACTTTCAGATTACATTCTAAGATTACTCTCACATTAAATAGAGTTTGAAATGAAGGTGAAAATAAGTTTATTGAAAAGTTTAAAAGATCAGGAATGTATTAAACTGATTCACCCCCCTCTCAGTTTAATTAGAGATTCAACAAGATTAACAAATGCAATTTGAGAACTTTTAAGCTTTATTATCAACCCTACGTGAGAGAGGGAAATCTCCATAGTTGTTTTGAGGGGGCAACCTTTCAATAGAAGAAAATGATATATTCCTGATATCCGTCAAGTACATGGAATGACCTTTAGATAGAAGGGCTTTCCCTTGTGCAACTTTTTGCTAAACATCCCCTAACACCTTAATTGATATATGTGGCCTAACTATACAGAATGGCCTTCATTAATATTCTAGAATCTAATCCTTTATTACATTCATAGGAAGGTGCATAACATATTTGTCATAATCATTATGAGTGTTTTAGTGCTTCTGTTTGAAGATGACTGAAAATCTCAACTCAATTTCTTAGCTTGATTTCCAACGAACACCTCTACTACTAGTCCTTGCAGATCATCATATAGGATTATACAAGTGTCAACAAATCAGATTTGGAGCTTTTCTTAAAGGTTATTTTATCTTTAACAGCTCAATCTCCAGTTGAGTTATTGTAACAAAGTCCTCATGGATAGATTGGAATGGTCAAATCCTTGATGCACAGGTCTGTAATCAGTTCAGAAGATCGTTGCATTCATGCTTTACAGGCGTATAACAATGAAGCCCTTTTAGCAAACTGAGCTTATCACATAACACACTCCAGGTTCATATAACAACCACAATGTATAGACAGGGATCAAAAAGATTGTTTAACAGTCAGATGCCTCTTGCTGGTAAGTTTGCAGAAAATGTCCTTCAAATGTTCAGAAGCCATACTTCAAGATCTGCTGCTTTGCAAGAACAAAGGCCACAAACATTCCATATGTCAAATGGAATTTTAAATGGGATTCTGATCTATGACTTTAAGAGAGACAGTCAACATAGCAAGTGTGATGAATATAATTCATATAAAAATAATAAAATTAATATAAATAATAATAATCATAATAAGGTTAACTAAATAGTCATTAGTAATGAAAATGCATGCTTTAAAGACATGACCATTCATGAAGAGGAACCTGCCTAGGTATATAAGCAGGCCTCATTTGTAACATTCACATCATCTCATCAAATTTTATATAATATTGAATATACAATTACTTGTCCTACGATGGATGTCTTTGTCTTCGAAGTATTCTGTGTTAGTTTTTGTAGCATCAGATGTGTTCTATAAACGAAACTTGGTGGAGAGGCTAGAATACATGAGATCTACATAACCCATAAATTGTTTCTGGAAATTCCACCTAGAGATGATTTAATTAGATTATTAACCTATTTTTTAATGTTTCTCAAGTCTAAACTTCGGAAAACTGGTTAATTAATTAGAGTTAATTAAGTCAAGGTGAAAATTCTCTAGAAACTCACATGGATCGACTCCAATATGATCTTGGCCCTTGATTATGTTTTAATCTTGGCCGTTAGTGCTCCAATAGAAGATTATAAGAAGTCGATGGGCACTTGGAGAAGACACTTTAGCAGGTTGATTTTCTTGGCAGATCGATTTCTAGAGAGCAACAACAGTTGCCAGAGAGCTAGAGATCGAAACAGAGACAATGAGGGGTAGGGACAGTGATTCAGAGGAAGTTTTCCAGATCCGAAGAGGCAACACCAAGTGACAGAAGTGATCCATGCAGAAGTAGCACAGTAGCTGAAGCAGAGTAGTTCGATTTACCTGGGGAGGAAGTCTATTAAGCTTCCAGAGGCCGGGAAAGTCTTCCAGAGGGCCGGAGAGTCACTTCCAACAACAGAGACAGAGTAGAAGGGTTGCTTAGAGGTAGATTCGAGCCACATGTGTGAGAGGCAGTGCAAGGACTGCGCAGAGCGCGTATGCTGGGGTTTGGATGGCCAATTTTTCTGGAGGAGCCATTGTCGGGATTGTGTATGGGGTGAGAGAATTTTCTCTCTAATTATTTTTGTTAGATACTTGCTGTTTGGATTGCCAGTTGGGCATCCATAGATTGTACTCAGATTTCACTGCTGCATAATACTAAAACCCTCAGCTGCTACATTGGTTTTCCCAAGTTGGGTTTTTCCCTGGATATTTGTCCGAAAATAACTGTGTAAATTTTATGTGTGTGTGTGTGCTAAATTTCTTAGTTTCCAGTGCTATTTTTTCTTCCGCATTTTATTTGTGAAAATCACAGTGTGAATTCTTTGATATTTTCCGTAGCAGATAACAAATAAATTGTTAAATAAATTATCAATTAGGAAAATAATCTCCAGTTGCTGTGATAGATGAAGTATTCACATTTTGAAGATTATTGGAGTATACAAACCTTGTTCGTTACATTGGTATTAGAGCATTCCTCTGAGTATATGAACTTTGTTCGTTACATTGGTATCAAAAGCTGTTTGATCCTTTGGCTGCTCAGCCATTGCACAATGCTGCGTTCTCCGATCCAAGCCTTTGGCCATCAATTCTTTGTCAACCTTGTTGTCGTCACAATTCAAGCATTTTGCTACATATGTGGAGGTTCTCCATTTTGTTGGATTCGCCATAAGGCCTTTGACCATTAAAAAAAAATCAAGAAAAAAAATTATTAAAAAAAAATTAAAAAAAATTATATACAGAAATAATAATTAAAAAAATGAAAAAAAATTGAAAAGAAAGAAAGAAAATATATATATATATATATATATACACACACACACACACACACACAATAAAATCACAATATATATAAAAAACAAAAGGACTAAATAAAGTTAATTAAAAAAAATAATAACAAAACAATAAATCGACTTTGTAGTGCTGCTTTCCGTTAGCCTCAATAACAAACCCCACACTTCGCCATCGGGATGCTGTCAACAACCATTGCAACGCATCGTAGGCAATAGTTGTTGGAGCCATTGTACACGGAATTAAAGTCGATGCCTACTTTTCTTCCAGCCATTGTCATTTCACTGCCCACCTAATAATCGACCATACTCAATGATTCACCGAGTCTCTCGCACCCAACTGCCACCTTCACCACACTAGGCTTCTCCGCCCAACACTCCGCAACTTGTGTAGACTCAGCCTTTCTCCCACCACCAGTGGACCTTTTTTTTTGTCGCTACCTTGTCCAACCACCACCAAGACGATTTTCTGTTGCTACTACATTCCACCAATTGCAGTTTTTTCGCTTGCCGCTGTAGCCATTTGCTTTGCTATAAATTGCTATTGTCCACTGCCGGTGCTGTCGATTGACCACCGCCCGTACTCGCATTTCCCATGCATCCAACGCTCACCACTCATCGATATAGTCGTCTCCTTTCATGTGCCACTGTCATCGATTTGTATAGTCTGTGCTTCCATATACCTGCCATCAAGGTTACAATAAAAAGTGTTGAAATATTTCATTATATATATATATATATATAAAGTGTGAAAATTTCTGAATATGACCAAACATAAACCCTACTGTTAAATTTCTGATTTAGTTCTCCTACTTACATTAAGTTATTAATTTGAAATTTTCAACATTAACATCGAAGTAATACATTAACAACCTACACATGCAGATCTAAACTGAATAACATGCACAATGACAAAGTGATACACAAGGATTTTCTAAACAACTGTCCCCGGAAAAACCTAGTGCGGGAAAACCGGTCTTTTGGCTGCTGGAGGGTTTTTATTATTACGCAGAATCTAAGTACAACAGATTTGGGCACCAAACTGGTTAACTCGACAGAGAAATAAAAAACTGCAGCTATACCTCTATTCTGGGGACAGAAAACTGACTGATTCACACCCTTAAACGAGATTTACAAAACTCGGCCTTTTTTGGCCTCTAGAAACCTTAGCGTTGCTCTGAAGCCCTCTGTGTCAGTCTTTGCACTGCTCAGGAAGGGCCTGCGTCACCCCAGACTGGGTTATGCTACCCCTGTGTTGCCCTAGCCGATCAACGTTAGTTCTCCTTGGACTGCGTCAGCCCTCCTGGCCTGCTACTGCCTCTGTGCTGCCCTTGTTGGGCTATCGCTGCTCTGCGTAGCTGCTGCTTCCTCTGTGTTGCTCTGGTCCGCTGCTTCTCTGCCCTCGTTGCACTCTTGGCCTGTGACTACACCATCCCCTTCGCCAATACTGCCCCTCGCTACAGCTTAAACACTTCTGAAATTCTTAGCAAACCACGCCCTAGAATTCCAACTTAGTTTCAGTGATCTGCCACTGTGTGTGTTCTCCAACTGACCCCAAGCCCTCTTCTTATACTTTTCTCGTTGAAACTTCAACGACCGTGATCTAATCTTGAATCGACGGCTAAGATTAGAATATGCTTGATCCGTGTGACTTAAGTCATTTTTATCACATGTTTAATTTAATTAACTTTAATCTTTTAATTTTCCTAAGTTAGACTTAGGGTCCTTAATTAAAAGGATTAATTAATTAAATATCTCTTAAACAGGATGGAATTTCTTAAAACACTTTCTGGGTCTTGGAGATCTCATGTACTCTAGTCCCTCCACAAAGTTTGGGAGCTAGAGCACATCCGATGCTACCCCAACACCCCAAAATCTCAACACTCCTTCTTAGCAAGGAATGTGCTCTAGCAACGATACTTCACCCCGAAGTTCTGCATTGATCTCTGGTGTGGGTCTCTGCACTGATGCTTGGCCTGCTGCCCTTCATCACTGCGCTGCTGCTGCTCTCTCGTACTGCTGCCCATGATGCTGCCACCGCCACTGCTACATCCGTACTGCAGCTCCCTCTCAAATTACTGCATTGTGCTGGCAACTGCTGCACTGCAACTCAGTTGCTAAGAGTAAGCAACTGAAGGACTCCTACCTAATCTTTGATAGACAAGTCAGTTGGGCTGCATCTCATCACTGAAGCTCCATCGGCTGCTGCTTTGTGCTGTCATCTGGAGGCTGCTGCATTGCGTAAGCAAACCTCCTTTGCGCTGAAGTCCCCTATGTTGCTACTGCGCTGCGCTGTCCTCCTGAAGCCTCTGCGCTGCTGCAACTCTGCACTGCGTAAGCAAGCCTGCTCTGCGCTGCTAAAGTCACATCACGCTTCTACAACAACCTTGGATCTAGAAGCTTCCTTATCCTTCTTCTTCCGAGGACAATTCTTGGCGAAATGTCCTAGTTCGCCGCACTGGAAACACTTGATCTTCGACAGATCACACTTCTTTCTCCCTTGTTGCCTCTTTAATGCCAAGGCTACATCTTCCTCTTCTTCTGTCTTCACTTTGCTCGAACCGGTGCTGTACTGTCTTTTGGTCATCCGACGGATTTCCTCTTGTCGGAGGATAGCCCACATGTTGTCCCAGTTGGGAAGGTCTGCTCTGCCCAAGGGACTTTGGACAAAAGTTTCCCAGTCCTCTGTGACTGCATTGAGAGCAGTCCTCACCATGACATCGTCATCTACCTTGACCCCCATGCCAGTCAGCTAATCTTGGATCGATTGTAGTCTGGATAGAAAAGGGTCGATATCCTCTCCCTTGGCCATCATGAGTAACCTCAGTTGGTTCTCCAGAAGCATCTTTCTCTGGACGAATCTTCCTTCATATAATGTGGTTAGGGCTACCCACATCTCATGAGTCGTTGCCTTCTTGGCTATGTGTGGTGCCACATGATATTTTACCCCGTCCATGATGAAGCGCTTGGCATGTGCCGCTGCTTCATTATGCTCTGCGAGGAGTTTTGCATCGGTCAGTGTAGCAAAGACTTTTTCTGCATGCTCCCTCAAGCCGTATGCCTCCATGACTACCAGGATTCTGGCCTTCTAGATTGCAAAGTTGGACAGGTTTTCCAACCTATCCTGTTCACGCAGTCCATGTGGCGCCATCTACTCAGATATTTGTCGGAACTGATCCACCTCTCTCAGCTAGAGACTCAGATCTAGGGTCCTTGGCGAGAAAAGGCACCATTTGCCCCCTCTGACAACTGACTCTCTCTCTTGGAAGCCTGCCAATCACAATGAATCAGCTCTCTTCAATCCTCTGATCGATCTTTAGAATTTTTTGGCTAGAAATCTTTTGAGAAGCTGTTCTCCTCCCGCTTTTTATCAACTTAGCTTAGGCTAAATTCTGCACTGGCAAAATCTTCACCCCACCAGCAACTGCTGAAGGTCTGCAGGTTCAGCTTTCGGATCACAACACTCTGCACAGCAGTCGGCCTTTGGACTGCGTCACCCTGGCTGGCCTCTGCGTGAGCAGACTGGCCCAACGCAGCCTTTGCGCAGCGCAGGCTGCTCCTGTGTCCGTCTGGGTGGCTCTGCGTTGCCTCTGCGTGATCCAATAAAGACCACGTCAGCCCTCTGCGTGGCTCTGCTGCTTCTGTGTCCCTATGTTGCTGCACTGCCTTCTCCGAGTTGTCTGCTGCTGCTGCTGTTTTCTGCAGCACAAATTCTTCAGCCTTCTTGCTGGAGATTCAGCTAGATCTGCAATAGCTCTGATACCATGTGAAAATTTCTGAATATGCTCAAACATAAACCCTACTGTTAAATTTCTGATTTACTTCTCCTACTTGCATTAAGTTATTAATATGAAATTTTCAGCGTTGGCATTGAAGTAAATACATTAACAACCTACACATGTAGATCTAAATTGAATAACATGCATAGTGACAAAGTGACACACAAGGATTTTTTGGACAACTGTCCCCGGAAAAACTAAATGCTGGAAAACCGATCTTCTGGCTGCTAGAGGGTTTTTATTATTAAGCAGAATCTAAGTACAATAGATTTGGGCACCAAACTGGTTAACCCGACAGAGAAATAAAAAACTGCAGCTATGCCTCTGTTATGGAGACAAAAAACTGATTGATTCACACCCTCAAACGAGATTTACAGAACTCAGCCTTTTTCGGCCTCTAGAAACCCCAGCGCTGCTCTGAAGCCCTTTGTGTCAGCCCTGTTGGCCTGTGTCAGCCTTTGCGCTGCTCAGGAAGGGCTTGCGTCACCCCAGACTGGGTTATGCTGCCCCTGCACTGCCCTGTCTGGCCAGAGTTAGTCCTCCTGGGACTGCGTCAACTATCCTGGCACTGTGTCAACCCTCCCGGCCTCCTGCTGCCTCTGCGCTGCCCTTCTCGTGCTATGGCTGCTCTGCGTAGCTGCTGCTTCCTCTGTGTTGCTCTGGTCCGCTGCTTCTCTGCCCTCGTTGCACTCTTGGCCTGTGACTACACCATCCCCCTCGCCAATACTGCCCCTCGCTGCAGCTTAAACACTTCTGAAATTCTTAGCAAACCACGCCCTAGAATTCTAGCTTAGTTTCAGTGCTCTGCCATTGTGTGTGTTCTTTAACTGACCCCAAGCTCTCTTCTTATACTTTTCTCGTTGAAACTTCAACGACCGTGATCTAATTTTGAATCGACGGCTAAGATTAGAAGATGCTTGATTTGCGTGACTTAAGTCATTTTCATCACATGTTTAATTTAATTAACTTTAATCTTTTAATTTTCCTAAGTTAGACTAAGGGTCCTTAATTAAAAGGATTAATTAATTAAATATCTGTTAAACAGGATGGAATTTCTTAAAACTTTTTCTGGGTCTTGGAGATCTCATGTACTCTAGTCCCTCCACAAAGTTTGGGAGCTAGAGCACATCCGATGCTACCCCAACACCCCAAAATTTCAACATAAAGTTCAAGTTCAAAGTCATAAAGTTAATATATGTTAAGTCATCAAGTTATGTAAAGCTTACGTTCCAATTAAAGAAGAAGTCATAAAATTTATTTCTTTAAAAGTATAAAGGATCCAAAGGTGCAGTGTATTGAAAATAAAATAAAAATTGAGTAATTAAATACAAGGGGTAATTTTAAAAAGTTTAGGTTGATTAAAAGATCCCCAAATTTCAATTCAAAATAAATAAATAAATATACTTTTAAAACCCTAAAGTTCATCTTGAAAAGCGCAAAAAATGGAGTCAACTGTTGAAGAGAATAAAACAAAGTTTGTAACGGAAGACAAAGGAAGATTTTCCTACATGGGTCTTTCAATTGCAGATTTTAAATTATTCACATTAAAAAGGAATATCCAAGGGAAGGAGGTTAATATCGTTATTAGCACAAGCAACGAGAATAATTACATTAATATTAATTTGGTGAATCAACTATTAATTTTGAAGAAAAATATAGGTGAAAGAAAATATATTTTTGGTGAGAGTATGAAATTAATGATTTACATGCGACAGTTGATCATTACGAATATATAACTCAATTCAACGTGGTATCTATGTATAACAAAGAAGTTGACATAATTTTTGGTCTGCCTTGGTTTAAAGAATTGGGTACATTCATGCTAAACATAGAGCAACATTTTTTGATGTTTCCTTATTAAAAGAAGATGATCACCTTCGAGGACATGACAATGAAGTCAGAGTCGATAATGACTTCATCAGAAGAATTTAAGGATATTTCAAAACAAATGCTTCAAGAAAACCAAGAAACAATATCAAAGAAACAGAAAGAGCTTGAAGAAGTCATATCCGATAAAAGTGAAGAAATTTATCGACTTAAGAACCACAATGAAAGATTACTTCACAAATTAAGAAGTCCAAGGTTAAGAAACAAAGACTAAAACAAGAAAAGGAAGGTTCCGAGAAGAAACTCAACGAAAGTCTATCAGAGAAAGAAGAAGAAAATTTGCGCTTAAAATACCTTAATCAAAGGTTATTAGAACAAATCAAAAGTTTAAAAGAAGAGGATACTAAGAATAAAGTCAACAATGCAGAAAGTGCAGAGCTTTTACGACTAAGAAATCATAACCAAAACCTTCTTACACAAATAAAGAAGCTTAAAAGTGACAATAAGTCACTAAATAACAAGTTAGAACAACTTACTCAAGAAAAAGTATTGAAATTTCCAACTGTAACAGTCCAAGTTGAAGATAAAGGAACAAATACTGATCCAGTCAATATCACAACTCAAGAAGAGGATAAATCAGTTAAAGTGAGGACGTACTCAGAAGTTGCAGTCCAAACAACAAAAATTTCAAGTGAAGATCTCGCAATTAATCAGGCAATTTCTGAACCTGAAAGAAATCAAATACCTCCAATAAAACAAGAAATCACCACAAACAAATTAGAGCGAGATCAAACTACAAGAACTCCTTATTGACATCCAAATCACAAGAGCTGACAACTAAGTCAGTCTACATATTTGAACCATTCAAAATGGAAACAACATATTTATGTTCCAAGAAATATTGAAGTGTGTAGAATCCAGTCCTGTGATAACAATTCATTGCAAATTTCTAGTGATCGGAAGATTCCACAGAAGATTAATCTAGGATCGTCAGATCCATTCTTAGTACAACAATTTTGTTGATCCCTTAGAGGATCATATCGTCTTGTATCAACGAAGATGAAAGTTATGAGACGAGAAAATATTCGAAATGAGAAAAGGGATCAAGCCCTTTCATCAACAAGATTTGAGGACAAAGCTTTTTTGAAGAAGAAGACAATGTTATGAATATAATTCATATAAAAATAATAAAATTAATGTAAACAGTACTAATCATAATAAGGTTAACTAAATAGTCATTAGTAATGGAAAGGCATGTTTTAAAGACATGACCATTCATGAAGAGGCACCTACCTAGGTATATAAGCAAGCCTCATTTGTAACATTCACATCACCTCATCAATTTTTATAAAATATTCAATATACAATTACTTGTCCTATGACGGATGACTTTGTCTTCGAAGTATTCTGAAGATTATTGGAGTATACAAACGTTGTTTGTTACATTGGTATCAGTGCATTCCTCTTAGTATACGAACTTTGTTCGTTACAACGAGATACATGAATTGCGATAAGGAGATATATATATGTATATATGCCATTGTTCAATCCAATAATGTCACATCATTGCAAAAACAAAAGCCATAATATATTTAGATCTTTCTTGCAAATGCTATAGGGATAATGCTTGCTTCCAGTTTATGCCCTAACAGACCCAATTTCTTCTTTAACAATTGCTACTTCGCTTGCCCATAATTGTCGGTCTCTACTTCAATGGTTTTGCGTTGGGTGCTTCAGAAATATGCCCTAATCAAACGTCACCCTTTGATCTTCTTTAGGGATAATCATAATGACCTGCGCTCAAAGAAGCATCCTTTTGAGTTATGCACTAAAAAAATCACGGAGGCTTCCAATGAATGAGTCCCAACGAATGTCAGATGAAGAGCCCAGATTAAACACTTGTTCAGAATTCGGTCAAGCCTTAAATTGAGCCTCAGGGATGGAGCGACTTTTGGATCATTGCCTTATCAAAACAAAGATAAAATCTTGAAACTGTTTCTTTGATTTAAGATTGCACTCTTCATTTTGGCATGGCCCTCCTGCAAACAGATATAAAACGAACCCTACAAGCCCTAAATACAACTAAAAGATGAGCCCTTAAACATTAAAACCCTTAGCTCTTCTATTCTCAATCTGTCATGGCCGCAGAGGACAAATTTCGCATATTTGCATCACAGGGCCAAGAAGTAGAGAACATCCCAATGAAATCAAGCTCAGCGAAAAACATTTGCTTCCACGTATCAAAAGAAATCAAAGCACCTTAGAGCTCAATCCGGAAGTCAATGAAATATTCAAAGAGAAAGACGTCATATGACCTAGAAGCTGTACACACCAATTGCTATCTCAGGTGATGCCTTTTTATAGTTTTATGGAAATGAATTTTGGACTGATAGCAAGGCTTCTATATAGCCTGATCTTGGAGTCAATTGAGGGTTTTGGGTGGGAAACCGAATTTTAATTTTAATATAGCGCCAAGATTAAAGAGTAAAGATCAAAGTCGATTTTGTGTTTTTAATAAATTTGAATTCAAAAAATTCCTCTTGGACCCACCAATTGATATCCCTATTTTTAATTAAAATCTTTATGAGATCTTCGAAAAATGACTTTTTCTCTATCATATAGTTTGTTGCCACATCATCGCTAACATGTGTCACATCATCACTAGTAGGTGCCACATCACTGATCCTTGAGACCATAGAAGACTTGCCACATCATTCAACCATCATAACTACGCCACATTAGCAACCCTTGGGGTTTTTGGACCAAAGGCTGGGGCTACAACTTTGGCTGTGTTGGACTCCTAATCCTCCTAGGGTTAGTGTGGAAGCTGAAGATTCTTCGAAAGTCCAAGAGACCCTAGAATATGGAATGCAAGGGTGATTCCAATGTATTATAAATGTACATCTATGGTTAATAGAAATGGAATCTCATGTTTTATCCTTCATCTTGTGTGTTTGACATGGTATCAAAACCGAGGAGACCTTGCCCTGCTCAAACTTGAATCACTAATATTGTGGTTTGTGTGCATGTCATCTCTGTCATGTCTTCTTCTCCCCAATTCTATCCCTGCCAATGAATAAGAGGTTGTTTTATGTTACTTGAATGTTACACCATGTGCAACTATAAAAATGGTGGTTTGAATGTTCTTATCATTACCGACGTTACTTCTTGTGGAAACATTGGAGCGTTTGCTAGGATTACGTCGAGAGAGTTGGTAGAGGGTCCTTCCATTCCCACTGCACCACTTTGAGGAATCTGCCATATTCTTGCCATACTCTCTGTCATTACTGCAACATCTGCGCTCTCCCAGTCATATGTTTCTGTTCACTGGCATACACCCACCGCGCAATCAAAGCATATACCCAACTCCTCCCACAATGTGTTTCCATTAAACTGTCCTACACCAGGATTGTATTGTTGATCGAGCATGGAAGCGGTTGGCTATGACTGTGTTAATATTTTTTGCCACTTTGAGTTAAAGGTCGGGCATCTTCAGCTTTCGGCCCCTCCACATTTCGCACCCTGGTTCATGCTAAGCACCATATCGTTGAAATGCTCTGCAAAACCCTCGAAGTAGCGTGCTTAAACCCTTGGATCAAAAGAGCATACCGCAATATATATGGGCTAAAATCTGTCTGATCTGTGTTTTTAGAGATCTCTGAACAAAAAGGCATTTGTTGTAAAGATATTCGGAGAGACGAAGAGCCCTTTTGCACCCAGCGCGCGAGTGTTAATACCACCGCTCTGCTCCTATAATACCACCGCTCAGAGCCAGCGTTACACCACGTTGCCCACACCTCGACACTCGATTGCGCATCACACCACACAACATATGCAGATACACAACATATGCTCCTCTCCTCGGCATCGTGGCTTTGTATCGCAATCACTCGACACTCCCACAACACCGTTGCATCGACATATCTCCCTCGACCTCGACATATAGTGATATCTCCATTGATTAGAACCCACGCCAACTCCTATTTCATGATATAAAGATTCACAATATATATATATATATATTGTGAATCTTTATATCATGAAATAGGAGTCGAGGCGTGGGTTCTAATCAATGGAGATATCACTATATGTCGAGGTCGAGGGAGATATGTCGATGCAACGGTGTTGTGGTATATATATATATATATATTGTGAATCTTTATATCATGAAATGAGTTGGCGTGGGTTCTAATCAATGGAGATATCACTATATGTCGAGGTCGAGGGAGATATGTCGATGCACCCGTGTGTATATATATATATATATATATATATATATATATATATATATATTTGTGAATCTTTATATCACGAGTTAGGAGTTGGCGTGGGTTCTAATCAATGGAGATATCACTATATGTCGAGGTCGAGGGAGATATGTAGATGCAACGGTGTTGTGGGAGTGTCGAGTGATTGCGATACAAAGCCACGATGCCGAGGAGAGGAGCATATGTTGTGTATCCGCATATGTTGTGTGGTGTGATGCGCAATCGAGTGTCGAGGTGTGGGCAACGTGGTGTAACGCTGGCTCTGAGCGGTGGTATTATAGGAGCAGAGCGGTGGTATTAATATCTCCCTTGCATCGACATATCTCCTCGACCTTGACATATAGTGATATCTCCATTGATTAGAACCCACGTCGACTCCTATTTCATGATATAAAGATTCACAATATATATATATATATATATATATATATATATATATATATATATCGCCGCTCTCCAATATCATCTCTAGTCGCGGGATCAATCCGCACAATAGTTTTCCCCTCTGTAAAAGCTGAGCTCGATATCGATTCCTTTTTAACTATTTTTTGACTATGTTGTCTAGTAACATGGAGATGTTGCATTAGAATCATTGTTCGATTGCTTATTGAAGCTTTGGGTAAGTGAAACGCGTCAGTTTTGTTATCAAAACAAATTTTGCTGAGAACCTTTGCTCACAAAACACTCCGCAAGTTTTCCATGCCATCATCAATGCCATGCCATTCCGTCCAGAGACTATAAAGGTTCATAGTGATACCTGCTTGATAAACACGCCTCATTAATCCAAGTGGTCTAGGGCAGCATTTCTAACGACAAAAGTGAGAGCGCTCTGCCCTTTCTCCAACACCCTCGACTCCCAATTCTATGGTATTACTCTTTTTACTATACATTGTATTTTGGCAAAAGGTGAGGAGATGAAGTTGTTTTCGGTCTTGCATCCTCGGCGTTTATAGATTTGCAATTTCGTAGATATCACCTTCACGAGGCCAAAAACTATCCTTTTTGTTGTTCTGGCCTTTATTTACTGCATGGAAATGGAAATAGCCATGAAGATTTATTGGCACAAATAATTTGTTGTATTCTATATTGTTTATAAAGTTGTGTTGGGGGCAAGGGAGGTGAAACTTTTCACAAGAAGGATGCTTACTTCAACATTAAAAAGGTAACGTTAAAATAATCATACAATGGTTATCTTTTGACTATCCTAAGCTAGTTTGTTGGCCAACATTGCATCACTCAGCGTTAGAACTTAGGCCATCACAACATAAAAAATTGTGCTCAATATATGCACCCTTGAGAAACTGACATCTCTCCATTTGTTGATTTGAGTTATTTGAATAATGGTGGAGATTCATGGATTATTAGAGTTATTAAGCACTCTGATTGTGTCTACTGCTAAAAGCACAATTAAAATTAGCAAGGACACTCTTTTTGATATTCAAACCTATCTGCAAAATGCATGTGACAAAATTGATTTTTTGCAGCTTGAATATCACCTACAATTAAAGGAGTTACAACAAAGAAGGCATCACTCTGAACTTGTTTTTGTTTAGAACAATTCTCTATATGAGGTTGAAACAAACACTGATCAATAGGCAACAAGTGATCAAGTAAGTAAAGTTGAGGTTGATCCCCATCAAGTGCCAATTTCAGGAGCAGTTTTGCATATTCAAGTTCCACTTCCCAAGCCCATCATCAGACCTTGGGAAGAGCTTGTCCATAACAAACACATAACTGGTCTTGGATATGACAAGGATGTGTCCTTTCATATTCCAGACTATTCCAAGCCCATTCAGTTCCATAGTGTAGGATTTCTTTATGACAATTCACCTTCAACTATTCCAGATTCTGCTCTTCCACAACAGATTGTGAATTGCCAATGCTGTGACCGAGTTGGCCATATGAAAGATCATTGTTTTGATCTTCATTCGTGTGAGCACTGTCATAAAACTACTCATTCTTCACATAGATGCTTCAGAAACAAGCCTCCTGCAAGAACAAAGATTTATGTTGGATGTATCGCTTCTTGGCAATGGGCATCAACAGCCAAGAAGATATTTCAGTCATATGTGAAAACGTGTTCTAGAGTATTGAACAATCTTGTAGTTGATATTCCACCATCATCTCACCTTGTATCTGATAGGAGGGGAAGTGATGGTCATCTACAAGCTTCAAACCCACATCAATCGAGCCTGAGCCACAACCTGCCATACCATATTCAAAGTTGTAGCTAGAGACAGATATGCCCATGATCATGCCATTGGTTGGTGGTTAGCCTTAAACCATCTATGCGAGGTTGAGCTTCTCCCCCTTTAAAGAATTTGGAACACTTCCTCTAGCAGAAGACTTCAACTTCTTGCCAGTTTTGGAGGAGTTCCAGGAATTGCATTAAGCATTCCAGAGTTGGTGGTCATCTTTAAACCACTACAGGACGAGACCTCCCTTTTCAGGTTGAGGTTCTCCTTTTTATGCGGGTTGCAGACCTCCCTTTTCCAGGTTAAAGGTTTCCCTCTTCAAAGCATTAGGAACACTTCCTCTAGCAGAAGACATCAACTTCTTGCCAGATTTGGAATAGTTCCGGGAATAGCACTAAGCGTTCCAGTGTCGGTGGTCATCCTTGAACCACCTCCTTATGCCATCATTTCAGAGAGCACAATCAGTGTATTGTTGCCATGCATATTTTGCACGTCATGTATTACAACTCTCTTCTTGGACTCATACATACCCCTTCGGATTAAGGGGGGGAATGTTGGACACCTAATCCTCCTAGGGTTAGTGTGGAAGCTGAAGAGTCTTCGGGAGTCCAAGAGACCCTGGAATATGGAATCCAAGGGTCACTCCAATGTATTATAAATGTACATCTATGGTTAATAGAAATTCAATCTCATGTTTTATCCTTCATCTTGTGTGTTTGACAGATTGGGCTTTTCTCTCATACGATGAAGGGCCACAAGGCGCTCCACATACCACCGGAATCAGCTTGACAAGTAGAATCTAATGGTGAAGGTCTCCGAGGCAAGCTCACTGGTTTGCTTCTCCAAAAATGTCAACAAAGACCGGGTGTCTTCATTGTCCAAGGAACTGAAACCCTAGGGCTAGGGTTTCATACCTGCAACCTCTCATCTACCTGATACATCCATGTGCTCTTGCTTTGACATCAATGACCTGCTGCACACCCGCTCAATCATCCTGCAACTGCTCCCACTTTGACATCAATGACAACCTGTTCAACACCTTGGTCTGCAATTTCGTATAGTTATTTGATCTGCAATTTCCTATGAGCCTTGGTCTGCAATTTCATATAGGTATTTGATCTGCAATTTCATATGGCATTTGGTCTGCAATTTCGTATGCCATATGGTCTACAATTTCATATGTAGTTTGATCTGCAATTTAGTATGATATATGGTCTGCAACTTTGTGACAGTCATGATCTGCAACTTTGTATATTAGTGCAAGATCGTATGTCTCTGTATAAACAAGTTGGTATACTCCTCTAAGGTTTGTATGGACTGAACGAGTATGTTTTCTCTTACCTCTGTGATCTGGGCTCAGTATATAACTGTTACATGCTATGGTTTGGACAAATATATGTGGCAATCTATCACTGGGGTTTGGACGAATGTATGTGGTCGACAATCATTGTGGTCTGAACAAGTTCTATGACATTATATTTAGTGACTCTCACACATATATATACACACTATCTTAGTGGTTTACAGAAGCTTGCACTTGTATATGTTAGTGGTTTGATTTCAGTAATCTTGTCAATCCCATTGACTATTAGCATGACGAGTGTAAGCTTTGCTCTTATGATGACATATGACATTTGTGACAGTGGTTCCCTTTGTCACATATGGCAATACTCTGGTTCCTATATTTCTTATGACAGTCATTCAAATTCTAACCAGTATGGCAGTGAGACGTGAGATGACAAAAATAGAGATAAGTAACATGAGATTGTAACCTACATATGGGATGCATGATGAGACATAACTTCGATGATACAGTGACTTAATGTTAACAGAAATATGGCTCTTATGATAACAGTGACTTTGCTCCATGATGACAGTAACTTGTTCATGGCACAGTGACCTTACTCTTGATAACAGTGAAAGTGTTCTTATTACAACTTTGACAGTGATCTTATATACATATGACAATGGTCTTGCGGCTTGCCTTGATGATTATGACAGTGAAACTTGATGGCTGTGACTTAGCTCCTATGTTCATGTACATAACATAACAGAATGGCTGTGACTATGATTTTAATTCTTGATGACAATGAAAACTTGATCGATGACAGATGTGGCAGACTGCAGCGTCTTGCAGTGTCTCTATGACAAATGTAATATTGTGATATGATAGCAGCTCTCTCAGACTTGCTGTATGTCATTATTGGATGTACTTTGTATCTCAGCCGAACAATTGATGAATATTTAATAAAAGAAGAAGATTTTCCCTCTTGTGGGGTTTTGCCTTGGTATCTGACCAAATCCTGGTGTCTCTATTTGTGCATGTTTTTTTTTTTTTTTTTCTGATGTTCCTTTTTCCGCTGCATTGTAGATGATGTTTTACATAATTTCTTTTGATGTGACGATGTTCTGGGTAAATGCAATTATCAACAACAAAGAACATTATAGCCCTAAGGAAAAATTAACAAGCCTAGCTATACACCAAATTGGTGTATGAGACTCCCTTGTTTGTGTGACAAGAGGCCTCCTCCATGCAGCGATTCAACTACTTAGTTTATGAAGGTGTTGAATAAGAATATGCATGCTATACTATATCAGTGGGTTGATGGTTCATGATATTCCCTTGCTAAACAAGAAATGTTAAAAGTGCCAAAGACTTAGAGAATGCTATATTTTGAATGTCTTTAGTGCTGTATTTCCAACCTATTATTCACATTATTGTGAGACCATAAATCATACAATTAATGATTCCAAACCATCAGATGCATTTTCAATCCCACGTCAATCATGGTAACGAAGGAAAAACGGTGTTGAAAAACAAGGTATGGCTTGGGAAACTGAATTTATTTATGACGTTTCACATGCAAAAACAAATTGTAAATACATCATATTCATTCTATCCAAATATAACTAAAACATGGACTATGCAAAAGCCTTTTTCAACTCTGAAGTTCTAGAAAAAAAATTTCATTTTTAATGTTTAAAAACGGCAGGGTTATCCATTTTACATGTGCATTAATCTGAACGAAAGTAGAGATTAGATTTTGATTGCTCGGATTCAAACACTTTTTGGAAGGTATAGTTTGATTCTGATCTTTCTAGGAATAGTAGCAAATTGTTGCTATGAATGCAAGAGTGAATAACCTGTGGAACTTGGACATCCTATTTTTGCAACAGGTTGTGTCAGGAATGCCAGACACTGATTGAAAATCATGATCAGATTAAACTTCTTAGTAATGCACGCAACAATTTGAACACAACTCTAAAGGTGAGTTTAGTTGAACCTTTAGCTGCTAGATCTACCGTGGATTGTTATAAGTATTGATTTGAAGAATTATGGTTACAATAGAAGTTAACGAGTAATGTGTAAATGTATAATGTTAATATACTTTTACTGTTGCATCATGAGCAGATGTGTTCATTAACACTTCACCTCTATAATCAAAGAAGTTGAGTAGGTGTGAAATCCCAAGAAGTCATGTTATCACCCAATTTTTTTGGATAGCGAGCCTAAGAGGAGCCTGCATAACTATAGCACTATAAGCCAGTATCACCTCACTCAAGTCATTTCTCGATTTGGGTTGCTGCTTTGCCAACTATAAGGGGGATTTCCTAGGAGTTCCAATGTTTGTCCATGAAATGTATAGGGTGTAGAGTCTAGACAACCTTAAATCTTAGTCTGTTAGTTGTTTAGGACTTATCAACTGCTGGTCGGTGCAATTTTAACATAGAATAAAACAATCTTCAAGCGAAATTATGGGTAGCAAGCTAAATACATTAACTAACGATAATATATGCAATAGACACTCAAAATTCACTAATTAAAGACATTTTCACCTCTATCTCTGCAACAAAGAGCTGCAGATCAGTAAGTTAAGAAAAATTCAAGAAACACTTGCTAGTTGCAAAATATTTATTGAGTTTATTTTAACAAGCATAAAAAGAAATTATGTTTTAAGTACATCTTTTATTAATAAAACAGATTGACAGGTGCCTTGTCCTTTATGTGGAATTAATGAAGTGAATTGAACAAAGCAAGTAGGGCAAAGATTAAAAGCAAATAGAAATAAGAGCCGATAAGAGTCTTCGACAAATGTAAGCATTTTTTTATAAACATTAGATGCCATTGATTGGTTGCCAAAAGGATGATGATTTGATTGTTATTACTTGGACTCTCAGAGACTATGGATGATATACAGAGGTTCCGAGCAGGTGCGAACTGATCAACATGCCAAAAGGTCTTTACTTTCCAATCTGTCCCCTATGAATGGGATAGACATAACCATGATATTGGATTGGAAGATTCGACTAGTAAATGGTCTTCAAAACATGTTTTCAACAACTATATCTCACTATGGAATGATGGAAGCGAGAAGAAGAAAAAATACAAAGCACTGATGGTTTGTTTTCCTTGCTCCTGTTGGAAATGTTGTCATTGATGGCAAAGGAGATGGCAAAGGAGGAACACCTGAAACAGCAACAAGGCAAAGAGAGTAGCATAGAAACAAAGAAGTAGCAGAGGCAACAAAGAAGAAGACAAGAAGCAGAGGTAGTAGAGAGAGCATAAGACAAGAAGCAGAGAAGAAGCGAAGGCAGAAGCAGAAAGGCAAAGGTAGAGGCAGAGGCAGAGCCGTTATCACAGAAAGGTAGAGGCAAAGGTAGAGCCGTTATCGCAGAAAGGCAAAGGCAGAGGCAGAGCCGTTATTCCGAGAATCACTACCCCAGCTGGTAGATACACTAAAATTTGAAGCGGCAAAGTATATACATATATATATATGCAACACTTTATATAAGCATAGCGTTTTTTTTTTTTAAACATAGAACAAAGTATATATATATATATATATATATATATATATATATATATGCGCAAAGCACTATATACGAAGTACCATAAGGTGGGACCCCTCTACAGAAAATTCCGAGAATCGTTACCCAGGCTGGAGGATACATAAACAGTAAATTCCGAGAACCATTACCATAGCTAGAGGATACAATAAAGGCGGAAGCGGAAAACCTATATATACGCGCAGTGCATTACATACACAAGGGTCCAAAGCATATATATGTATACATATACGTTATATGTTGCGCTTCATATTCAAAGGAACGAATCATACTATATACATATATGAAAGGCGCCCTAATGTTCGGTCTTAATACAAAGTCGTATAAAGTGGGACCCTCATCAATTGCATCGGAAAAAGGTTGGCAGCGGATCATATGAACAGAAAGTTGCGATTGCGATTGAAGCCCGGATCCGATGGGCGTATAAACTATGATCAATATGTGTTTGAGTTCTAGTCTAATCGCATCGACACATTTAAATGAACAGTGACCAATCACATCGGAGTTAAAGCAGAGCATCGGAACATCTCAATGGAAGTTGCGATTGCGATTGAAGCCCGGACCTGATGGGTCTATAAATTATGATTTTATTGGTTTAAGTTCCGGTCCAATCGCATCAGCACATTTAAATGAACAGTGGTCAATCGCATCGGAGTGAAAGTAGGGCAGCGGAACTTGCAACTAAAAGTTGCGATTGCGATTAATTGCAATCAGAGTAATCGCATCGCATCAGAGTAATCACAATCGGAGCAGGATCGGAGTAATCATAATCGGAACAAGCCGACATAGCGGAACAGGTTAATAAAGCTTGCAATTGCGATCAATCGCATCGGGAAAATTACAAAGGATGTAATAGCAATCGGAATTCATTGGAGGAGGCTCATCGCGTCGGGGAATAGAAAGAGTTCGGCGAGTGGGGCTCAACTTCTTATATATATATATTGAAGTCTGCGTTTTAACCAAAGTCGGGATTGATAAAGCGTTGGTTAAATCAAAGTCGAAATTGATAAATAAAATTAAAGTGTCGTGGGTCAGATATGATATTTGGCGCAATATAAAGTCTCGACATAGGTTAACATATGCGAAAAAACGAGTTATACTTCAAGTTCTAAACGCAAGCCGAACCTTGTATAAATGAAACTGTTTGCTGAGCATATTATTGTTATATGAAAAGGATAAGCTTTGGGCTTATGATATATTGAGTTGTAATCCAAAGTTGAAATATTCATTTGATGGCTTATGAAGTGGGTTGGACTATGGTTTAACCATATATTTGAAACAGGTAAAGTTTTCGTATATGAAGAGTGTGAACTGGGAATTAATTGTAAATCAAAGATGTCAAAAGATAAACTACCGCATTCACTTATTCAAATTGCCAGCGCAGGGAAAGCAAATGGAGAGACATTTTGATATGCGTTAGACTCTGATTTTATTTGGGTATTTAATTAGATTGCCAGATCAGCAGTTATATATATATACTGCAGACACACAATCACAGTTACATATGTATGGCATATGGCCGTTACCCTGTGACAGTGAAAAAGGAAACAAACAGAGCCGAAAGGGACAAAGACATAGTCAAAGAAAAGACAAATGCGCAGCGAGCCAAGAGGCTGAATGAGTGAGCTGGAGTTTTCATTGTAATTGAATGTAAATGATTTTAATTTATATTGTTGTGATGCATTGGCAAGTCTCCAAAAGAAAAGAAATATCCCATTGTAATGTTAAATTGGTACCTACAGTTATATTTTCTGAATGAGCGGATAAAAGAGATGAGAAGGCAGAAGGCAAAGAGACATGGCTGTCCATTTCGAATTCCCAGTAGAATACAAACAACCATGAAGCTATTTTGTATAAAACAGGGTAATATCCAAGGGGAGAAGGTTACGAAAATAGAGTGAGAGAAGAAGAGAGTGTGCAGCAGAATTGAAGAGATTTTAAGAAAATAAGAAAGCTACAAGAGGTTAGAGAGAGTGAGTATATAGAGAATGCAGATTATGGAATTGAGGCAGAGAAGATAAGAAGAAGGAGGAGCAGAACGAAATGCTGTGAAAAGTCAGAGAATGCAGAAATGAAGAAGTGAGGCAGAGAAGAAGGAGGAGCTGAGCAAAGAAGAAGGAGGAGCTGATAGTGAATCTGAGAAGATGCTGAAATGATATAAGGACAGATATGAGGACTGATGAACAACAGAAGAGAAGGTACAGAATAGAGCTGATATCCAAGGTAAATCAGCAAGTGTTTTTCTTTTGAAAGAGTAAGGAAGTTGGAGCTTCCCTATCAAGTTGTAGCTTGATAGATGTCAGTTGTAGCTGACTGAGGTAGGAGCCTCCTGTAGGTTGGTGCCTGCAAAAAATAGATGGGAGTTGGTGCTTCCACATCAAGTTGTAGCTTGATAAAATTTCAGTTGTAGCTGACTGAGGTTGGAGCCTCCTGTAGGTTGGTGCCTGCAGAAAATTGATGGGAGTTGGATCTTCCTTGCAAGTTGTAGCTTGCAGAATTGAGGTAGGAGCCTCCTGTAGGTTGGTGCCTATAGAAAATCAGTGGTGAGAGGGAGTTGGAGCTTGCCTTTGCATCACAACAATAATAAGATGTGGTTTTCTCCCTTTATGGGTTTCCACTTATATATGGTGTCTCTGTGCATGATGTGTATGTGTTGATATGGTTTATCTCGTCTGCTTAATACTTGCTGCTCTCATATTAAGTCTGCTATTACATTATATTAATGCTTGCTGCTCACATTCTAAGATTACTCACATATTAAGTTAAACATGAAATGAAGGTGTAAATAAGTGTTAATGAAGAAGTTTTAAAAGTCCATGAATGTGTTAAACTGATTCACCCCCCCCCTCTCAGTTTAACTAAGGGTTCAACAGCTCCATTCCTCAATATATAAAAAAGATTGAGAGAGAAGAGAGGAGAAACACAAGAATAAATGGAGCATAGTTCAAATTTGGAGAGAATTCCCTACTCTTTTGACTCCTTTTGGCCTTCTAGGCCAACAGAGTCCTTTTCTATCTGTCCAAGGATTTTAGAATGGCATTTTCTTCATTTGAAAATATGCTATTTGTAGAAATTCCTTGAAATTCTGTAACTTCTTCAATGAACAATTCCGAAAACTAGTTTCTATTCATAAAGACACAGAATTTCTCTACGTTTTTGCAGTGGAACAGAACAGAAATAAGACATAGTCACACGATAGCAAAACACAATATTTTTCTAGTGAATCCAGGTGGGAAAACTATCTGCTTGTTTAAGAATTTTATTGATAGAAATTTTGAGCAGTAGATTTCTTTCAAAACGACTGTTTCAATAGAAAACACTCGTCTTCCCTGCTTGTTCTAAGCTTTAAAACACCTGCAAGAACCTTGATCCTCCTGCCTTCTTTCCTTGCCTTCTTTTCTTAGGAATTTCATAGCTCAGCCAGGCAAGGAAAGAAGGCAGGAGGATCAGGGCTCTTGTAGGTGTTTTCCTGCTTAGAACAAGCAGGGAAGACAAGAGTGTTTTCTATTAGCTCCTATTTCCTAGCGCATGAGGAGCTCTTATTTCTTAGGAATTTCCTTGTAAATTCTAGCGTATTCCGCAAGTAAAATTTCCTTCTATCAAACTCGCACAAGCCTCTCCTTGGCTCGTTCTTCCTCTCACAAGCTCCACATGCAAAATCGTGCTCAAGAATAATGATACAATGAGTGCCTTTGTCCTCCTTATAAGAAAATTGAATAGGCTAAATCTGGCAAGTTTTATTTCTGGAAATCAAACTGGTGATTGATGAGTTAACTGAGTCTAACTGACTCATGTAATTCGTCCTGCCTCAATTTAGAACTTGAGACTCATGCATGTCAATTTCCAAAACTAACTCGCACTAGGAGACAACAAACTAAGCCTCCCACTCTAGTGCATCAGTCAAACTGCTTCATAACTCATCCTAATTTATAGGAACTCGAGCATGCTAAAGAAGAATTTGTTGTGGTCTCTTTGACTAAGGCAGAAGTCAAAGAAGACCTTCACTCGCTACTTTTCAACACTCCCTCATAGCGAGGAAGGGATTCTAGACAACTCCCAACTTATCTCTA
Source organism: Pinus albicaulis (assembly GCA_034641835.2). Lineage (NCBI taxonomy): Eukaryota > Viridiplantae > Streptophyta > Pinopsida > Pinales > Pinaceae > Pinus > Pinus albicaulis. Next base: position 1,451,046,412 of record CM076581.1, read on the forward strand.
AAATGAACAAAACTGCTTCTTGCCAGTGCCTTGGTCAAGATATTTGCTGTCTACTCCTCTGTCAGAATGTACGGTAGCTTCATTATCGCTTTTTGCACACAATCTTTGAGATGATGATACCTGATCTTGATATGCTTTGAGCAATCATGAAACACTAGGTTCTCAGAGAGCTTGATGCAACTTTGATTATCACAGTGTATCATGGTAGGCTCCATCCTTTGTCTGAAAAGTCCCACAAGCAACTTTCTCATCCTTTGTCTGAAAAGTCCCACAAGCAAGCAGCAGATGGGAGTGTGGAGAAACACAAGGCCAAATTTGTGGCCAAGGGATTCTCTTAGGTGGAGGGAATAGATTACAAGGAGACCTTTGCTCCAGTAGGAAGGTACTCTTCAATCAGAGTACATAGAGGTGATTGAGGAAGAGGTGTACATAGAGCAACCGAAAGGATTTGAGACCTTCGACAAAGAGTCGCATTTGGAGACTCAAGCGAGCGTTGTATGGACTAAAACAAGCACTCCGTGCTTGGTACACTAGGATCGACATCTATTTCACCAGGTTGGGCTTCACGAAAAGTGAAGCAGATATGAACCTTTACCATATTGTGGTTGAAGGTAAATTATCGATTATAGTATTATATGTCGATGATTTAATTCTAACATGTGATGAGAAGTTGATCAAATCTTGCAAGAGAATTTGAGATGAAAGACATGGGGCTTTTGCATTGTTTCCTTGGCTTGGAAATTTGGCAAAGAGATGGGGAACTATTTGCCTCTTAGGGCAAGTATGCCAACGAGATACTGAAGAAGTTTCACATGGAGAGCAGCAAACCCATGGAGACTCCTATTAAAATTGGACAACTAGGTCCAAACTCCATGTTGTGATGCTCAGATGAAGATACTGATATTTTTATTGGGTTCCTCTTTCAGAGAGGTGTAAGATCGATTTAAAATTGATCTTAATCCGATGAACAGAACATTTATTTTGAATTTATTTTTAATAATTTCAAATATGTGCAGGTCGGCCTTAAGGTTTTCACCCCCGGCAAATGTGTCACACACCTCAGTGATTGATATAAATAGAGTCAACGTTGGAGGACATTTCAATCATATCATCCTCACACATCATCGCTCCTCTTCTGATTGGTTCGAGCTCCTTGGAGGCAGTTTCAGTTCACACATGGGAAAGAAGGACGAAGAGGAAGTCGCTGCCGTTGTTGTTGCCGTTGCTGCTGTTGGGGCAACGTTGACTTTTCTGGGGTTGACTTTGAGTTGACCGTGTGGCTGTTGTGACACATGCTAGGTTGGTTGACCAAGGAGACTTTGCTGGTTGAAGCATCCTGTTGACCGCCGTAGCGCACCACCACATTTTTCTGTTTCTGGTTTGTCTTCTATAGATCCACTGGTATGTTCTATCAGCATTTTACTTGATTGTTTATGTGATCACTGTGGTGAAAAGTGAAGTTGCATCAAGCATAGAACATCTACATAAATTTACATGGTATCAGAGCTGAGGTGAAGACAAGCCCTAATTTATAGCAATCACCGAAGAAGAAAATGGGTTCCACAAACTATGGCTTCAAGGAGGATGACAAATTCACTGGAAAGGATGACTTCCATGCTTGGAAGATGATATTGGATCTCAAATTGGAAGACCAAGATGTCATGGACTATGTGCAGGGTAAAATCCAAGAACCTCCATCCACTGCTACTGCTGCTGCCAAAACAAAGTACAAGAAGGGATAAATCAAAGCAAAGCTGATGATCAGGGACTCAATTCATAAGAGTCTGGTTGCCTAAATCTCTGAGCTGGGCACATCCAAGGAGATGTATGATAAGTTGGTCAACATGTTCAAGGCCAACAATGCGAATCAAGTCCTATTCTTCAAGAATCAATTGAAGAATCTGAAGAAAGGCAGGGATGAGTCTGTTCAATCATATTTTCTGAAGCTGACCGAGATCAGGAACAATCTGCTGGCTATTGGGGAGACAATAGCTGATCGAGAGATGGTACTCACTGCACTTGGAGGGCTCTCATCCAAATGGCATGTGTTCAACACTACCATTCTCAATAATAATGTGATACTTGACTTTGACGAAGTACTATCGAGATGCGTTCAAGAAGAGACAAGAATGAAGGAGTATGAAAATGAAGGAAATGTTGCCTACGCTGCTCATTCTAGAAAGAAGAACTTTGGTGGTCCAAAGAACAAAGGAAGAGCAGGGGCCCAAGGAAAGAAGGGCAAGTGTTACACTTGTCATAGGCCAAGTCACTATGCTAGAGAATGTCCTTTCAAGAAGGATTCTCCCGATGGTGATGACAACAACAACAACCGGAGGAATGACAATCAAAGGAACAACAGGTTCAAGGGAAAGAGGAAGGCTCCCTCCGGCGGAAATGATCAACCTTTCAAAAGGTCAAGAAATTCCAGGTATGAGGAATCAATTGTTGTTGATAAAAGAAATGAATTCATTCTTGTATCTGCCCTCTCTCCACCCGACACTATGGATGTCTGGTTGATAGATAGTGGTGCCTCAAGGCACATCACTGGCTTCAAGGAAGCACTCTCTGATATGGTTGAGAAGGATACCAATCTGGAAATTATCCTTGGAGATAATGCCACATATCCCGTGAAAGGGACAGGGACTGTGACCCTCCACTTGTCTCAAGGTCAAGTCCTCCGCTTGCAGGATGTACTCTATGTACCTAATTAGAAGGAGAACCTTGTGTCTATATCGGCCATGGAAGACAAAGGTTTCAATGTGGCATTCACTGATGGAAAGGTGCACATGTGGAATAAGAGCTTCAAGGAAGCTATCACGTTTGGGTCTCGAATTGATACACACTACTAGGTTGGAGGAAGTCCACTGGGAGAAATGACATGAGATGCTATCCGACAGACCGATAATGGCACTGAATACGAGATGAATGAGTTCAAGAAATTTTGCAGAGGAGCCAGCATCAAGAGGGAGACCACAATGTTGTGGGCTACAACGAAACTTCGAAGGCCTATAGATTATATGTGCTTGGTCAAAGGGAAGTGGAGATATGCCACGATGTCACCTTTGACGAAGATACTTCCCTAAGGAAAGTAGTCAATCTTCCGAGATCTGAGAAAGATCATGAAGCAAGGCCTGGAAATCAAGAAGAACTGAAGGATGAAACAATGCCTGATGTTGAAGGACCGATGGACCCGATTGTTCCACCTCCTTCACTGGGAAAGAGACCATCATGGCTCAGGGACACTCTCGACGATGCTGAGGGACATGCAGCCCAAAAAGGGTGACATTCCGTGAAAGCAAGAAGCCGAGTAGATACCAAGGGTATCTAGCAGCCATTAGTACTATTGTACAATCCGAGCCTGGATCCTTTGAAGAAGCCGTAAAGCATCAAGTCTGGAAGGATGCTATGCACAAAGAGTATGAGTCCATTATGAAGAATGATGTTTGGGATGTGGTTCCAAGACCGAAGGACAAAGCAGTTGTCACCTCGAAATGGCTCTACAAGATCAAGCATGGATCTGATGGAAGTGTTGAAAAATTCAAGGCAAGATTCGTTGCTCGTGGCTTCTCTCAAAAGGAAGGCATAGATTATGATGACATATTTGCACCTATGGCCCAATACACCACCATTTGATCTATTATAGCCTTTGCTGCTACGCAAGGATGGAGTCTTCATCAGATGGATGTGAAGACCGCATTTCTTCATGGTGCGATAAATGAAGAGGTATATGTGGAGAAACCTCTGGGGTTCGAAGTCCAGGATTGGGACACCCATGTCTGCAGGTTGAAGAAAGCCCTCTATGGGCTAAAGCAAGTACCCAGAGCTTGGTACGAGAGGATAGATAGCTACTTGATGAAGCTGGGCTTCACTCGAAGTAATGCTGATCCGAACCTTTAATTCTAGGTTGTCAAAGGGAAGCCTCTCATTTTGGTGCTGTGTGTGGATGACCTCTTCCTGACAGGTGCTAACCCTCTCATTCATCAGTGCAAGAGGGAGCTCGCTGTTGAGTTCGAGATGAAGGACCTAGGACTGATGCACTATTTCCTAGGCTTGGAGGTCTGGCAAAGACTTGGCAAGATTTTCCTTTCTCAAGGAAAATACATTGTGAAGCTTCTGGAAAGATTTAGTATGGTGGACTGTAAGTCCGGGTCGACACCAATGGAGCTCAACTTTAAGAAATTGAGTGGCAACTCTGCTGGGCCTGTGCTAGCAAATCCTACTGAGTATCTTCAACTCGTAGGGGCCCTGATGTTCTTAGTGAACACCCGTTCGGACGTATGTTGTGTAGTGAACACTTTGAGTCAACACATGGTTGATCATAACATTCACTAGGTTGGTGCCAAGAAACTCTTGAGATATCTCTGGGGCACGATAAAACATGGGCTGAGATACACTGTCGGGAGCATGACACTCCTTGGATTCGGTTGGCAGTGTGGTGGATCGCAAGAGCACATCTGGATGCTGCTTCACACGTAGATCTGCTTCAGGTAGGAAACAAAAGTCGGTAGCCTTGAGCACCACTGAGGCCGAATACATTGCAGCATGTATGGCCTATTGTGAAGTCACTTGGTTGCGAAAGCTCTTCAGTGAGCTGTTCGAGCATGTGCTAGATGCCACCGTTATCCTTTGTGATAATCTGAGGGGGATTCGTTTGTTATAGAATCTCGTGTTCCACGAACGATCCAAGCATGTTGATGGCTGGTACCACTTTATCCGGGATATGGTACAGCGAGGCACCATAAGGCTCGATCATATAGGAACTGATGAGTAGGTCGTAGATATTCTCACAATGCCCTTGGGGAAGGTCATGTTCCTAACCTTCCATGAGAAACTTAGAATCGTGGAACGACCCTATTGTGAGGGTCCTGTTGGACGATGAGCTCTAGTAGCTCTGGGGGGGCCTTGGGGATAGTTCCTCGGAGCTATAAGCACACACGAGGCTAGGCTTACCGAACCTTGTGGTGCTTCTGCCCTACCTTTATGATATTTGAGTAGGTTCACCTCTCATGATCTGTGCCCCGTATGCATCCTACCCACTGGGTTTTGGACTCATGGGAAGTACCTCTCATTTGGCCAATGAGGTGGGAAAAGCTAGAGACTAGTAGCAAATACTGATGGACGCATCAGAGATTGCCGTACTCTCTATCTAGGATGGCACGTGTCCAACCACTTGATCTGGGATCAAGTCTAGTGAGGTTTCGGACCTCCTACTGACTTCGGGTCAGATGAACCAACTTCGGGTTGGTATGCGACTCTTTGAGTCCATATGAGGTTTCAGACCTCCAATTGACTTCGGGTCAATGAGACTAACTTCGGGTTAGTATATATGACTCTGTTGAGTCCAAATGAGGTTTCGGACCTCCTACTGACTTCGAGTCAGATAAACCAACTTCGGGTTGGTATGGGACTCTTTGTGAGTCCTATAGAGGTTTCGGACCTCTGGGCTGAATCTGTCAGCCGGGAATGATGTATTTGTGACTGACCCATTACTGTTCTGAAATAAAGAGGCCAACAAAGCAAGTTACGGCGGGATGACGCATGATGTTTGATTGCACAGGTGGATGGAGTTCTCCTTAGTTGAGAGGGAGTGTTAAAATTGGACAACTAGGTCCAAACTCCATGTTATGATGCTCAGATGAAGATACCAATATTTTTATTGGGTTCCTCTTTCAGAGAGGTGTAAGATCGATTTAAAATTGATCTTAATCCGATGAGTACAACATTTATTTTGAATTTATTTTTAATAATTTCAAATATGTGTAGGTTGGCCTTAAGGTTTTCACCCTCAGCAAATGTGTCACACACCTCAGTGATTGATATAAATAGAGTCAACGTTGGAGGACATTTCAATCATATCATCCTCACACATCATCTCTCCTCTTCTGATTGGTTCGAGCTCCTTGGAGGCAGTTTCAGTTCACACGTGGGAAAGAAGGACGAAGAGGAAGTTGCTGCCGTTGTTGTTGCCATTGCTACCGTTGGGGCAACGTTGACTTTTCTGGGGTTGACTTTGAGTTGACCGTGTGGCTGTTTTGAGGGCTGTTGTGACACATGCTGGGTTGGCTAACCAAGGAGACTTTGCTGGTTGAAGCATCCTGTTGACCGTCATAGCGCACCACCACATTTTTCTGTTTCTAATTTGTCTTCTATAGATCCACTGGTATGTTCTATCAGCATTTTACTTGATTGTTTATGCGATTGCTGTGGTGAAAAGTAAAGTTGCATCAAGCATAGAGCATGTACATAAATTTACAACTTCTCTAGCAGGGAATTGGAGGAAGAAAGATGCTACTTCAGGCGAAGTGGTAGAAGCTACCATTTACAAGCAGCTTGTGGGTTCACTTATGTACTTGGTGAACACACGACCAGTCACCAGACATGTGTTATGTGGTTAACCAACTTAGTCAAGCAATGGTTAAGCCAACCAAGCTCTATTGGAAGGCAACCAAACATGTAGTGAGATACCTTAGAGGCACCACTCAATTTGGTCTTTGGTACAGGCAGACAGAGGGAGTGAAGTTGCAAGACTTCACAGATGCAGATTGGGTAGGGAGTCCATCCGACAGGAAGAGCACATAAAGTAGAGTCTTCAGTATTGGGTCAACAACAATTTCTTGGTACAACAAGAAGCATAGATCAATTGCACTCAGTTCAACAGAAGTGGAGTACATGGCTGCTAGTTAGGCAACTTGCGAGACTATCTGGATGAGGAAGATCCTTGTTGGGTTGTTTGGTCAACAGATGTATCCTACAGTGTGTTGTCGCACATAATGTCTAGGCACCGCCACAACGACTTAGATCGGGGGCTGTCACACTAATCCCAATCTCTCCGTTTAAGCTGTTTTCCTACAACAAACTAAGGGGGGTAGACCCTATGGAAATGGAATGAAAGAGTAGTTGGGAACCAACCAGTTCGGGAGACACAATTAAGCAACCAAATACTTGTGTTAGATCTAGCAATATTTAAAGGGTTTGATTAGATTTAGAAAATTGATACCAGTGCCTTATGGAGTCAACTATCTTGCTAAGAAATTTAGGACCAAGTAATTGATAAGCAACTGCTGCTTGAATGAATAACTATCCTATATGTAATGCAGATCTTAAGACTAATGTGAAATGCAAGAATCTTGGTTAATTTTAATTAAATGCCTATTCTAAGTTTAAACCCTTCAATCCTTTCTATATTGAGCCTGATTTCATAGTAAGTGGTAGAGAGAAGTTAAGGTGAAGTACACTAAGGTGTGATTAACGATGCCTCTCATGAAAATCTAACGTACCCGGTGCCTTCGGCGCTGCAGAGAGCTGTGGCTCTGACGACTGTAAGGTCACCGTTTTAAGTACTATTAAAACCAGGCTTTTCAAGCAAAGATGGATGGGTACCTATCTTTCTATCGAATAGGCTTATGGTTGGAAATAAATTTTAATTATGCAAGACTAACTTAAAATGCAGAATGCAAGGAGAATTAGAAGATGTCTTAATGAAACGTGATGTGAAAAATCCAAAGCACTTAGATTACGATTTATCCTGATTTAAATACTAAGCACTTGAGCAAAAATGGCAATTATGTAGATGCTTAAAAATATGTTCAATTGAAAGATATACAATTATCACAGTTCCGCGATAGTGTGCTCAAAAATACTGATCACAAATACTTTCCCAAACTGAAATATTCAATAAATATCTAATAATTCAAGTAAATAAAACAATGCTAAGAGTTAATTTTCCTTTTAAACAATAAGCAATCTCAATAATATAAAGCATTAAAACCAATGATCACAAAACGTTTATCTAAGCATTTAAATTTCAACGATTTAATGTCTAGGATAACAATGAAATCCAGATGCCAATTTATGTCAAAACCCCTCTTCAAATAATTATGGAAACTTTTTTAATTTTCCAATGTTTCATATCCAAAAAGAAATATTTTTTAATCCTATAGTCAAACTTTAGAGAGATAGTAAAAAATTTAAATTTGTCTTGACTATAGGAATTTTAAAAATTTCTCCTCAATAATTTTTTCTCAAGCCCAAAGAAATGAAAAACTCAACATTTAATGAGTAGCCCAAAAATCCCTATATCAAAAGTAAACTTTAAATAATTTTGATTTTTAAAATTTCATATACAAAAAGGAATTAAAATTTGCTAGTGTTAATAGTTAATTTTTGTTTTGATTTTAAAATTTTTCAAAAGTTAATAAAATTTTGATTTTTAAAACTTTAAAAATTAATAGAATTTTGATTTTTAAAATTTTAAAAGTTAATATAATTTTGATTTTTTGATTTTAACAAGGGCTCAAAGCTCAAACTAAAAAAAATAAAATCGAACCTTTAAAACACAAAAAAAAGTCAAGTCAAAATCTTGACTTTTTGTTTGTGATGTGATTTAGGCTTAGGAGGAAGCGGGAGCGTGAGACAGAGGAGGGAAAGCATGCAAGTAATGCCGGTGGTGATGGAGGATGCAGGACACAAGAAAAAATAGGGACGTAGGCAGGGAAAGAAAAAGCGAGCAGTGAGCACGAACGCAGGGATTTTTGCAAGCAACAAGGAGTCTGCATGAGGGGGAGGCCCACGAGGGTTGCCGGTAGTGAGCAGGGAAAAATTCTTCCTGTAGGTAGGGAGAGAGCCACGGGAAAAGACAGAGGTTCAAGCAACGATGAGGGAAGACACACAGGGCCGTGGGGATGAAGGAGGAAGGAGCTGAGAGGAAGGGATGCGAGAGGAGAAGAAGCAACTTGCAGGAGAAGAAGGGAAGAGCAACGAGGAGCCTGCTAGAGGTGGAGGGTAGGGACACAGAGAGAGGAAGAAGAGGTAAGGAAATGCGGAAAAAGAGCTGGGGCTAGGGATTGCATGAGACAAGATGGAGCTAGGGATTTGAGCAAGGAAAGGAAAGAGATAGCAATAGAGAGACAGGCCATGGTGAGGATTTTGAAGGCCAGCGCTGGGCTTTCACACCCAAAAAAAATTTCACTTGCTCCTTTCGAAATAAATTTATGAAGACCCTCAATTAAAATTTTGAATGTCCCTTCTGAATAATTTCTGGATGATCCTTCCCTTTTTTTGTCAGTGAAAATTCCTTCATTATATTAACAAAAACATAAGCGTGCAGATTACAAAAAACATCTCCACAGGCCCCTTTCTCTCAGTTCGAGCAAACTTGTTGAGATTGAGGCTTGGAGGAAAACATGAGCTACCTGCTTCATTCATTATTTTCGACAGCCTAGAGGCCTTGCAAAACAAACAAAAAGAGATCCATAACATCACGCAACAATGAAGGAGGGGGGCTGGGAGGAATTACAGGGGGAGCTACGAAATGATCAATGTATTCATGCATATGAAAGTCTATATGCTCCACCCTCGCTTCCAGATTGCGAAGGTGGTCGTTGGTGCATCTATGCTGGCGACGTAGACTGTCCAATTGCTCCATAATTTCATTGTGGCCATAATGAATACCATTGATGAAAGCTATTAGCTCATTGTGGTCATCATACCTCTGATTTCGAAGGTTGTCCATGATGAGTTGAATGTTTCGGAGCTGAGCAGGAATAGACTCCAACGATGTTGGAGCTTCCACATGCCCCGGTGAGCCATCAACTCGATCCTCAGTCTCTCGATTGTCTGTCAAACCTAGCCAGGCCTCCTCTTCCCTATTTGGTTGGGCAGCTCTTCGATGAACACTTCCCCCATGGTGCAGTCTTCCCCGGTGACGCGACATCTCTGCGTGCCCAAACCACCAGCAGTGAACTCCCTCCCAATCCCACACAACAACAAAAAAAACATTGGCTTCTACCTCTGCCCTGATACCAAATTCCACACCCTGCACCCAGACAACATAGACCAGTTCCCTTGTGCCAACCTTAGAAGGCTGGCCGTGGCACCCCAGTCCCTTCACTCCAAACCTCACAACAGTATTCCCCCTGTGAGCTGTGAAATTTTCAATCTGAAATCTATACAATTGCAGTGATATATTTATTCCTCCTACTTATTATTTCAATAAGTTTCAGAAATCTTCTGGCAAATTTTGAAATAAATACTACTGCAACATTCACAAATATATATGCAGAGAAATGAACAGTAAAGGACAAAAGCACAAGAATCAATCACATGTACACAGTTATTTTTGGACAATTGTCCCCGGAAAAACCCAATGCGGGAAAACCGGTGCAGCAGATGAGGGTTTTATTAATTCTTCAAAAAATGATATCTTTACAAGGAAATAATCTGGTAGATAAATTCTGAAACACCTGAGACATCTCTAACACCCTGATCAACCTCTGCTGGTTCCTGTGCCTGTCTGCGTGTTTCTCTGCGCAGTCCCATCGCTGGATTACGTAAGTCTGCGTAGGGACTCCGTGGGTTCTCTGCGTTGCAGCTTGAAGCTGCCTCTAGTGGCCCACTGCTTCCCATTGTCCCTGACCTCGATCACTTCTGACTCCCTCCTCCTCCTGCTTCTGCAAACTCTTCGCCCTGCAACTCTCCCACTGAAATCAAATTCTCTTACTTCAGAATCGATCTCCTTCGGGTACTGAGTGTATGCCCGACTTATTTTCCAAATGATCCTCAAGCCTTCTTTATAATCTTCTCATTGGAGAACCAACGGCCCAGATTAGAAGATTAATCAATGGCTAAGATTAAAACTTGACTTGATCCATGTTTTCTAGAAGATTCACACTATGACTTATTATTACCCTTTAATTATTTCATTTTCCTAAGTTTAGACTTAGGGTCTTTATTAAAATAATTAATTATTTTAATAAGTCATGAACCGAGTGGAATTTCCACAAACGGTTTGTGGGTTCTTTGAAATACTGCTGTCCAAGCCTCCCTGCAAAGTTTGAGACTTGGAACACTTCCGGATGCTACAAAAATCAACACTCTCTATTAGCGAGGAAGGTGTTCCAGCAATATGCCTGCTGCATGCTGATCTGCTTTTGAAGCACCCTCTGCGCTGCTGATCTCTGGATGCTGCCCCTCATCTGCTGCGCTGCTGACCTCTGTACTGCTAGCTTTGACACTGCCATTGTCACTGCTGCATCTGTACAACAACTCTCTCTGAATACTGATTCTATCCATTCCTGCTACTGGAAGGGGTTCTTCATCATCCCCATCTTCTCTCTAAAGTAGACAAACTTAATCTTCCCTAGAGATTTTGTGAGGATGACTGCCACCTGTTCTCCTGTTGGAGTGTACTGCAACTGAATAGCTCCATGTTGTACACTGTCTTTGACGAAGTGATACCTGATGACAATATGTTTCGATCGATCATGAAACATAGGATTTTCAAAGAGCTTGATGCAACTTTGATTATCGCATAAGATACTGGTCGCTTCCTTTTTCTCCTTGAGTAGGTTCACTAACAGTTTTCGAAGCCATATGGCCTTGCACAAAGCTGTGCTGGCTGCCATATACTCTGCTTCTACTGAGCTCAGTGCTACGGATTTGTGTTTCCTGCTGCACCAGGAAGTCATTCTCGATCCTAGACTTAAACAGTACCCACTGATACTCTTCCGATCTACTGAACTTCCAGCCCAATCTGCATTGGTGAAACCACTCAACCTGACATCATTGCTACGGGTGTACTTCAATCCTCTGTTTTAAAAATCGGCCGTTTCGACTCCGACCAGGCTTGGTCGACCGAGCCATTAGGCTGGCCGGTCCGACCAGGTACAAAAACAGCCAGGTTGGCCGGTTTTTGTACCGGCTCGGCCGGCTCGGTAACAAACCGGCCGACCAGACCTGGCCCGAGTTAACTCGGCCGAGCCAAATCTGCCGGCCGGTGGGCCCAAAATATCGGATTTTGTGGACTTGAAACCGGATTTTATTCCGCTGTTAGGTTTGTTTGAGGTTGTCTAACCCCTCCCCATGCTATTTAACTAACCCAACCCCTCTCAATACCTCACATGGTAATGTTAAATTCTTAAAGTAAAAGTGACATTCATGGTAATGTAAAAGTGACATTCTCCTTAATCTTCATTTTCATCCTTTTACTTAAATTTTTAACATTACCATGAAATGACTCAGGATGTTTGAGAGTGGTTCCGACCTCATTGGATTTCATATGGAGAAAGTAGAATTTTAGATCTCATTCAAAATCCAGCAGACTTATCAGTTTTTCAGGATTTCAGGATTGGGTTATTGCCATCCAATTGCAGGTGCAGGCACTTCCTCTAGTTAGCCACAACGGAGACGCATAACTCGTCTATCTGATTCTCAAGATGGTAAGGGCAAGGGTATAGTTCCAGTTGAGGATGTTGATTCAGAGGAGGAGGCAGAGCGAGCGTTTTCCCCTTCTGGTTCAGAGTTTGAGGAAGAGGACATTGGCTTGTCACAGTCAGATGACTAGCAGTAGTTACTAGTGACTATTCATGTTTTGTTGTAGAGGCCATTTAGAGCCTCCTTAGTTATGTTTTTTTGTTTTGATCTCTATATCATCATCATGTATTGGTCCTTGGACAGTGCACTGGGTGCAATTTTGATATAATGGATATATTCATGAGCCTACTTTGATCATATGTTGTCTTTTGTCTATATTGTAATGCTTTGTGTTTGGAAACATGAATAAAAATTTATGTTTTTGTACAAAAAAATTAATATTTAATGTATTAATTACAAAAACCGAGTCATTGAAACCGAGTCGACCGAGTCATTACCGATTCGGAGTCATTACCGAGTCATTACCTCGGCCTGGTAGCTGACTGATTCCGTTTTTTAAAACATTGCTTCAATCCAAGCTCGACTGTTCCTTGAAGGTACCTGAGAACATGCTTGGCTGCTGCCCAATGAGCCCTCTTTGTTTCTACAATGAACTGATTGAGGGTATTTACAACATAACAGATGTCTGGCCTTGTATCTACCAGATACATCAACGATCCTATGAGCTGCCTATATGACGTAGGATTAGCCTCATCATCTTCGGACGTGTCGATTTTCTTCCAGTTGGTGATCATTGGAGTTGTCATGGGTCTACAATCCTCCATCTGAAATCCCTTCAGAATCTCTGTAGTGTATCTCCCTTGACCAAGAAAGATTTCCCCATTCTGCTACCAAACCTCCAACCCCAGAAAATAGTGCATCTTTCCTAGATCTTTCATGTCAAATTCTTCAGCCAAATTCTTCTTGCAGTTTGTGATGAGCCCTGATGATCCTGTCAAGAATAAATAATCTACATACAAAACTAGTATCAACGGCTCACTCCCTACTCTCAGATAGTAGAGATTGGGATTTGCGTCACTCTTGACGAATCCCATCTTCTGCAGGTAGCTGTTAATTCGACCATACCAAGCTTTAGGAGCTTGCTTTAGTCCATATAACGCTTTCTTCAATCTGCACACACGAGTCTTCTGATCATGTGTCTCAAAGCCCTCTGGTTGTACTATATACACCTCTTCCTCTATCACCCCGTTCAAGAATGCCGTCTTGACGTCATTCTGGTGAATTTCCCATCCCATCTGTGCAGCAAGGGATATCACGGATCTGATAAAGGTGTATTTGGCTACTGGGGCGAAGGATTCTTCATAGTTAATCCCTTCCTTTTGAGCATACCCCTTAGCCACAAACCTGGCTTTAAATTTCTCGATGCTTCCATCTGCAACATACTTGATCTTGTAGATCCACCTGGATCCTACAACTGATCTCTCCTGAGGTCTGGGGACAGCTTCTCAGACATCATTTGTCATGATGGAACTGTACTCTTCCACCATTGCATCAACCCACACCTGGTGCTGAGCTGCTTCCCAAAAACTGGAAGGTTCTTCGACTTGAGCAACCAAGGCTTGATACCTCTCAGGTTGCTTACGCTGTCTCTCCTCATTTCAGGGGTTTCTGACAAAGCCTTCTGCATCCTTCAAAATCTGTCGATTCTCCCTGCTTGTTCTTCCACTGGTGGTGGGTGGATTTACCAGCTCTCCCTCTTGCACATCCTCGGGAGACACGTCCCTTGGATCCCTATGCCTTAGAGAGGCAACTGAATTTTCTGTTGCTGGTTGTTGGGGTTGAACTAGAGGCTCCTCCTCAGACTGCGTATCAGAAGGCAACTCGCAGGATCTTATGAAGGCCTTCTCCTCCATGGACTGCACATCCCTCCGCACCACGACTTTCCTGCTCTCATGAATGTAGATGCGATATGCCTTTGCATTCTCGCTGTATCCTACCAGATACCCTTTTTCTGTAATCATCTCCAACTTCTTCTTCTTCTCACTGGGGACATGACAGCAAGCTGTACTGCCGAAGATCCTAAAGTGACTCACTTCAAGCTTACTGCCAGTGAAGACACTTTCCGGCGTGATCTTTCCCAATGCAGCGTGAGGAGTACTGTTCTGAATGTAGACAACTGTATTACACGCTTCACCCCACATGAATTTGGGCATGTCTTGGTCATACATCATCGCCCTTGTTGCTTCAATAATATTCCTGTTTTTCCTTTTTGCCACACTATTCTGCTTTGGATTGTATGGAGCTATCCACTCTCTTTTGATGCCTTCCCTTGCGCAGAATCCAGTGAATTCCTTATGTATGTATTCACCACCATTGTCTGATCGCAATACCTTGATCTGCTTCCCTGTTAGATTTTCAACCAGACCCTTAAATTCTTTAAACCGACTGAAGACTTCATCCTTGGTCTTCAAAAAGTAGATCTAGGCTTTCCTGTAATGGTCATCAATGAAGGTGACGAAGTACTCGACACCAGTAAGAGCTCTAGTGGACATCGGTCCACAAATGTCTGAGTGTATCAAGTCCAATACACCCTTGGCCCTATTGTTGCTTCTCTGATACACTGCCTTGGCATATTTTCCTAATACGCACCCCTTGCAGACGTCATCTCGTTTTGCTCAGCTCTGGAACACCTGTGATAGTCTTTTGGAGAATTCTTAGAGCCCCATGATGCAAATGACCCATTCTTTTGTGCCATAGCTCATTTAGGTTCGTTTCGTCTGCGTTGCCGATTAGTGCCATTGGGATTTGTTAAAATTGGACAACTAGGTCCAAACTCCATGTTGTGATGCTCAGATGAAGATACCAATATTTTTATTGGGTTCCTCTTTCGGAGAGGTGTAAGATCGATATAAAATTGATCTTAATCTGATGAGCGGAACATTTATTTTGAATTTATTTTTAATAATTTCAAATATGCGCAGGTTGGCCTTAAGGTTTTACACCCCCAACAAATGTGTCACACACCTCAATGATGGATATATATATATAGTCAACGTTGGAGAGAATTTCACTCACTCTCATCACACACATCTCCTCCTCTGATTGGATACGAGCATCTGAGAAGCAGTTCTCACGTGGGAAAAAGGACGAAGTTGCTGAAGCTGGAAAAAGGACGAAATTTCTGCAATTAGGGTTTCTAGGAAAGTTTGACCAACGTTGACTTTGGTCAACGCATGGTCCGAATTGGCTGAAATTTGGTGGAGAGTTCGATTTTTGAAGGCCGTACTCATTGGCACAAAAACCGAGGTCAAAAGGTTGACGAAGTTGGAGCTGCGTTGACTTTATTGTTGCTGCCTTGCGTTGACTAATTTGGACTGTGTTGACTTTTCTGGGGTTGACATTGAGTTGACTGGGTGACTGATTTGAGGATTGTTGTGACACATTCTGGGTTGGCCGACCAAGAAGACTTTGCTGGTTGAAGCATCCTACTGACCGCCGTAAGACACCAACACATTCTTTTGTTTCTGGTTTGTCTTCTATAGATCCACTGGTATGTTCTATCAGCATTTTACTTAACTGTTTATGTGATTGCTGTAATAAAAAGTAAAGTTGCATCAAGCATAGAACATCTACATAAAATTACATGGTATCAGAGCTGAGGTGAAGACAAGCCCTATTTGTAGCAATCACCAGAAAGGATAATGGGTTCCACAAGCTATAGCTTCAAGGAGGAAGACAAATTGACTGGGAAGGATGACTTCCATGCTTGGAAAATGATATTGGATCTCAAATTGGAAGACCAAGATGTCATGGACTATGTGTAGGGTAAAATCCAAGAACCTCCATCCACTGCTACTGCTGCTGCCAAAACAAAGTACAAGAAGGGGGAGATCAAAGCAAAGCTGATGATCAGGGAATCCATTCATAAAAGCCTGGTGGCCTACATCTCTAAGTTGGGCACATCCAAAGGGATGTATGATAAATTGATCCTCATGTTCAAGGCCAACAATGTGAATCAAGTACTATTCTTCAAGAATCAATCGAAGAATCTGAAGAAAGGCAGGGATGAGTCTGTCCAATCTTACTTTCTGAAGTTGATTGAAATCAGGAACAATCTGCTAGCTATTGGGGAGACAATAGCTGATCGAGAGATGGTACTCACCGCACTTGGAGGGCTCTCATCTGAATGGCATGTGTTCAACACTACCATTCTAAATAATAATGTGATACCTGACTTTGACGAAGTACTGTCAAGATGCGTTCAAGAAGAATCAAGAATGAAGGAGTATGGAAATGGAGGAAATGCTGCATACACAGCTCATTCTAGAAAGAAAAACTCTGGTGGTCCAAAGAATAAGGGAAAAGCAGGGGCCCAAGGAAAGAAGGGCAAGTGTTTCACTTGTCATAGGCCTTGTCACCATGCTAGAGAATGTCCTTTCAAGAAGGATTCTCCCGATAGTGATGACAACAACAACAAGCGAAGGAATGGCAATCAAAGGAACAACAAGTTCAAGGGAAAAAGGAAGGCCTCCTTCGACGAAAATGATCAACCTTTCAAAAGGTCAAGAAACTCCAGGTATGAGGAATCACATGTTGTTGATAAAAGAAATGAATACATTCTTGTATCTGCCCTCTCTGTTACATCCCCACCCGACACTATGGATGTCTGGTTCATAGATAGTGGTGCCTCAAGGCATATCACTAGGTTCAAGGAAGCACTTTCTGATATGATTGAGAAGGATACTAATCTAGAAATTATCGTTGGAGATAATGCCACATATCTCGTGAAAGGAACAGGGACTGTGACTCTCCACTTGTCTCAAGGTCAAGTCCTTCACTTGCAGGATGTACTCTATGTACCAAATTTGAAGAAGAACCTTGTGTCTATATCGGCCATGGAAGACAAAGGTTTCAATGTGGCATTCACTGATGGAAAGGTGCTCATGTGGAAGAAGAGCTTTAAGGAAGCTATCTCGATTGGGTTTAGAGTTGATACACTCTACCAGGTTGGAGGAAGTCTGTTGGGAGCAATGACATGTGATACTATTCGACAGACTGAACTATGGCACCGAAGGTTTGGACACCTTCACTACAAAGCCCTTCCCGAAGCAAGGAAGGTGGTGACAGGGATGCCCGAGTTTCCAAATAATCATGAAGGTGTATGTAAGGGTTGTGCCGAAGGAAAGCATACAAGGGGACCTTTCCCCTCTAGTGTCACAAAGACATTTGATGTCTTGCAATTGATCCATTCTGATCTATCTGGTATGCTGCCCGTGACATCCTTGGGAGGATGTTCATATTATATGACGTTCATAGATGACTTCTCTTGCAAAACCTGGATATACTTCTTAAAGAAGAAGGATGAGGCTTTCATGTGGTTCCGTACATTCAAAGCCTTGGTGGAAAATATGACAGGGAAAAAGATCAAGATTTTGAGAACTGATAATGGCACTAAATATGAGACAAATGAGTTCAAGGACTTTTGCAGAGAAGCTAGCATTAAGAGGGAGACCACAACTGTCTATACTCCCGAGCAAAATGGTGTTGCTGAACGAAAGAACCGGACCATTGTGGAAGCTGCCCGTGCCATGCTATGTGACCAAGGTCTGCCGAAGTTTCTATGGGGAGAAGCTGCGAACACTACCGTGTACATACAAAACTGATGCCCGCATTCCGCTCTAGAATCCAAAACTCCCGAAGAGGTTTTCTCTAGTAAGAAACCTGATGTCTCACATTTTAGAGTTTTTGGATGTACCGTCTACTTTCATGTGCCGAAAGAAAAGAGGAGCAAGTTGGATGCTTCTGGGAAGAAAGGAATGTTTGTGGGCTATAATGAAACTTCAAAGGCCTATAGAGTCTATGTGCCTGGTCAAAGGGAAGTGGAGATATGCCACGATGTCACCTTTGACGAAGATACTTCCCTGAGGAAAGTAGTCAATCTTTCGAGATCTGAGGAAGATAATGAAGCAAGGCCTGGAATCAAGAGGAACTGAAGGATGAAACAATGCCTGATGTTGAAGGACCGATGGACCCGATTGATCCACCTCCTTCACTAGGAAAGAGACCATCATGGCTCAGGGACACTCTCGAGGATGTTGAGGGACATGCTGCCCCAAGGGGGACATTCCGTGAAAGCAAGAAGCCGAATAGATACCAAGGGTATCTAGCAACCATGATTACTATTGTACAATCCGAGCCTGGATCCTTTGAGGAAGCCGTAAAGCATCAAGTCTGGAAGGATGCTATGCACGAAGAGTATGAGTCCATTATGAAGAATGATGTCTGGGATGTGGTTCCAAGACCAAAGGACAAAGCAGATGTCACCTCGAAATGGCTTTAAGATAGGCATAGATTATGATGACATATTTGCACCTGTGGCCCGATTTACCACCATTCGATCTATTATAGCCCTTGCTGCTACGCATGGATGGAGTCTTCATCAGATGGATGTGAAGACTGCATCCTGCAAGGTGCGATAAAGGAAGAGGTATATGTGGAGCAACCTCTGGGGTTCGAAGTCCAGGATCGGGACACCCATGTCTGCAGGTTGAAGAAGGCCCTCTATGGGCTGAAGCAAGCACCCAGAGCTTGGTACGAGAGGATAGATAGCTACTTGATGAAGCTGGGCTTCACTCGAAGTAATGCTGATCCAAACCTTTACTTCAAGGTTGTCCAGGGGAAGCCTCTCATTCTGGTGTTGTATGTGGACGACCTCTTCCTGACAGGTGTTGACCCTCTCATTCATCAATGCAAGAGGGAGCTCGTTGTTGAGTTCGAGATGAAGGACCTAGGACTGATGCACTACTTCCTAGGCCTGGAGGTCTGGCAGAGACCTGGAGAGATTTTCCTTTCTCAAGGAAAATACATTGTGAAACTTCTGGAAAGATTTGGTATGGTGGACTACAAGACCGTGTCAACACCAATGGAACTCAACTTCAAGAAGTTGAGTGGCAGCGCTGCTGGGCCCGTATTGGCCAATCCTACTGAGTATCGTCAACTCGTAGGAGCTTTGATGTTCTTAGTGAACACCCGTCTAGATATATGTTTTGCAGTGAACACTTTGAGTCAACAGATGGTTGAGCCTCATCACTTTCACTGGGTTGGTGCCAGGAATCTTCTGAGATACCTTCGGGGCACGATAAACCATGGGCTGAGATGCACTGCCGGGAGCGTGACACTCCTTGGATATACTGATGCCGATTGGGCTGACAGTGTGGTGGATCGTAAGAGCACATCGGGATGTTGCTTCAATCTTTGTTTTGCTTCGATCTCATGGATGAGCAGAAAGCAGAAGTTGGTGGCTTTGAGCATCGCAGAGGCCGAATACATTGCAGCGAATATGGCCTGTTGTGAAGCAGTTTGGTTGCGAAAGCTCTTTAGTGAGCTGTTCGGGCATGTGCTAGATACCACCGTGATACTCTGTGATAACCAAAGTGGGATTCGCTTGTCCGAGAATCCAATGTTCCACGATCGATCCAAGCATATTGATATCAGGTACCACTTTATCCGGGATATGGTACAACGAGGCGCTGTAAGGCTCGATCATATAGGAACTGATGAGCAGGTCACGGATATTCTCACTAAGCCCTTGGGGAATGTCAGGTTCCTAACCTACGTGAGAGTCTTGGTATCGTGGAACGACCCTATGATGTGGGCCCTGTTGGACAATGAGCTCTGGGAGCTCTGGGGGGCTTTGGGGATAGCTTCTCGGAGCTATAAGCACTCACGGGGCTAGGCTTGCCGAACCTTGTAGTGCTTCTGCCCCATAGTTATGATGTTTGAGTTGGTTCACCTCTCATTATCTGTGCCCCGTATGAATCCTACCCATTGAGTTCAGGGCTCATGGGAAGTACCTCTCGTTTGGCCAATGAGGTGGGAAAAGCTAGAGACTAGTAGCAAAGACTGATGGACACATCAGAGATTGCCATACTCTCTATCTAGGATGGCATGGCCCAACTACTTGATCTGGGATCAAGTATAGTGAGGTTTCGGACCTCCAACTGACTTCGGGTCAGGTAAACCAACTTCGGGTTGTTATGAGACTCTTTGTGAGTTTGATATAGGTTTCGGACCTCTGGGTTGAATGTGTCAGCCGGGGGGTGATGTCTTTGTGACTGACCCACTTTTATGAAATAAAGAGGCCAGCAAAGCAAGTTACGGCGGGATGACGCACGATGTTTGTTTGCACATGTGGATGGAGTTCTCCCTAGTTGAGAAGGAGTGTTAAAATTGGACAACTAGGTCCAAACTCTATGTTGTGATGCTCAGATGAAGATATCAATATTTTTATTGGGTTCCTCTTTCGGAGAGGTGTAAGATCGATATAAAATTGATCTTAATCTGATGAGTTGAACATTTATTTTGAATTTATTTTTAATAATTTCAAATATGTGCAGGTCGGCCTTAAGGTTTTACACCCCCAGCAAATGTGTCAAACACCTCAATGATGGATATATATATATAGTCAACGTTGGAGAGCATTTCACTCACTCTCATTACACACATCTCCTTCTCTGATTGGATACGAGCATCTGAGAAGCAGTTCTCACGTGGGAAAAAGGACGAAGTTGCTGAAGCTGGAAAAAGGATGAAATTTTTGTAGTTAGGGTTTCTAAGAAAGTTTGACCAGCGTTGACTTTGGTCAACGCATCGTCCGAATTGGTTGAAATTTGGTGGAGAGTTCGATTTTTGAAGGCTGTACTCATTGGCACAAAAACTGAGGTCAAAAGGTTGACCGAAGTTAGAGTTGCGTTGACTTTATTGCTGCTGCCATGCATTGACTTTTCTGGGGTTGACTTTGAGTTGACTGGGTGACTGATTTGAGGATTGTTGTGACACATTCTAGGTTGGCCGACCAAGAAGGCTTTGCTGGTTGAAGCATCTTGCTGACCGCCGTAACGCACCAACACATTCTTCTGTTTCTGGTTTGTCTTCTATAGATCCACTGGTATGTTCTATCAGCATTTTACTTAACTGTTTATGTGATTGCTGTAATAAAAAGTAAAGTTGCATCAAGCATAGAACATCTACATAAAATTACAGGATTCAAGCCACAACTTGTAAAGTTTGTTGCTTCTTACCCCGATCTGTGCCTTCTTCTTCCAACTGGGGTGTTTGACGTAGACTCTATTGCCAATAAAGTAGACGTCATAACCTTGGTTTTGAAGCTGAGACACTGAGAGCAAGTTCATCCCTAACCCAAGCACATGTATTACATTAGTGGCCCAGATCCTATTTCCAGCCTCGGTCTGAAAAACTACGGTAACTCTCCCAACAGGAGTGCATTTTGCTTTATTACCCATGGTTATTTTAAAATTCATCTGCTCTTCTTGGTAGTCGAAAAAACAGTCCCGTACTCCAGTCATGTGAGCAAAGGCTCCACTGTCAATATACCAGACATCAGAGGAAGCAGTGCTTGATACGCAAGCAAATTCTTCCTCAAGTCTGGATGCCAAAACAGAGACATCATGCTTCTTTCCCTCCCTTGAGAACTGCTTGAACCCTTCTGCGCTACTACTGCAATAGTAGACTCCCGTTCAGTAGTTGATTCTCCCTTCTAGTTACTCATCTCTGGCTTTGATACCATGTGAAATTTTCAATCTGAAATCTATACAGTTGCAGTGATAGATTTATTCCTCCTACTTATTATTTCAATAATTTATTTTTCAGAAATCTTCTGGCAAATATCGAAATAAATACCACTGCAACATTCACAAATATATATGCAGAGAAATGAACAGTAAAGGACACAAGCACAAGAATCAATCACATGTACACAGTTATTTTTGGACAATTGTCCCCAGAAAAACCCAATGCAGGAAAATCGGTGCAACAAATGAGGGTTTTATTAATTCTTCAGGAAATGATATCTTTACGAAGAAATAAATTGGAAGATAAATTCTGAAACACCTGAGACAGTATTCCCGGCTCTCTCGGACAATTCTCTGACACCCTGATCAGCCTTTGCTGGTTCTTGTGCCTGTCTGCGTGTTTCTCTGTGCAGTCCCAGTGCTGGACCGCGTAAGATTGCGTAGGGACTGCGTGGCGCTGCATCCTGAAGCTGCTTCTAGTGGCCCACTGCTTCCCTCTGTCCTTGACCTTGATCACTTCTGACTCCCTCCTCCTTCTGTATTTGGTTGACTGGTTTTATGGTTCGTTTTTTTATTGGCTTTTGTCCGGTTCCGACCGGTTCCCGGTCCAGGGGTACTACTAGTTCGATGACTGGTCTGGTTATGATAACATTGCAACAAACATGAGTATGACCATCCGGAAGTCAAACTTGGGAACAAATCAACGACTCAAATTACCCCCAAAGACATGATGACCCAAAGGAATATGACTCCAATGTTTTTCCCCTGATTCATGACTTTAACCTGACTTGATTCAAACTTGGGAAAGAAATCAGCAAAATTGGGAATGTAAGATAAAAAAAATTGGATTCCCAACATATGCGCTTACAATTGTTCGAGTTAAACATCACTCATTCTAAGATATTAGAATAAGATTCAAGAGATGACCTAGGTAACTTGTGGGAGGACACTTATTTTGACTCAACAAGAACTGACTAAAAATATTCAAAAACCAACTTTGAAAAGAAACCTAATCATCTAAGACAACTTTCTGCTGAAAATGATCTCAACTTCTTGCTCAAGAAACCCTCAAATCACTGAAGGACTACAAGAAGTATTTGATCCAAACAATGAACTACTTAAGATTTCAATTCAAAGGGGATTGAACTTCAAACTCTAGCTACCTAATGACTTAAGGTACATTGCAAAGCTTAAAACTTTTTTTGCTTACCCTTTTCTTTCAATTTTCAGTGATTTTCGAAGGGATCAAGGATGAAGAAATTTGGATCTCACATGCTCAAATGGTTGCTTTACTATTCAAAGACTCAAACCTTGACTCAAAATTACAAGATTACTTGTTAGGATGAAACCTGCTCTGACAATTCAAAACTAAATACTAGAAACAACTGCTGATGCTAACTATTTGTGTTGGAGCATTGCTTTTGACACAAGGTGCCCAATTGGACAAAGACATGTTGCAATATATTCAAAACCAATACTTTTTAAATTATTTTAGTTTGTTTTTGAACACATTACACAACCAATCACCTGGGAAATTGCAAAACAACCACCCAACTGAAAACAAGTAGGATGAGTCAAGAAAATCCCCATTCACCTATGGTAAAATAGGAATGGAATAATTTGAAACAACAACTCGGGTGAGCCCTAAAGTTCAAACAAGATGAGGTTGAAGTTGTTCACCTAGCCTACCTAGTCACCCAGAATATCCAGACCTTTAAAATCAATACATCAAACATACCATAGTTGATAGATCTGATGAAATTGACAACATAATCATACCTCCAGTGAAGCGACTTATGAACTCTGTTGACTAATGTGTCTTCATATGCTTTATTGGCAAACAACCAAGCAAAGCTGCTTGTCGCATTTCAAAACATGACTGATCACTAGTCAATAAGAAGAAACTAGACATGCCAAGACTTTTTCAAATTGCTCCTTGAAATACCTCCACCATACTCAATTCAATTGGATCATGATAAAAGCTAATACCCGAGCAATGATAAATCTAAGAATCAAATTGAGGAACAAAATCAGATTGTGTGATCATTTCTCTGTTGCTCAGAGAGATTAGTGATTATTTTCATACTGTCAGAAAGATCCTCCTTTGGATGATTGAAAAGCTTCTCTTCTCGCCGCAACAGCATCTCATCAAATTGTTGTTCTTGCATCAGTATTGTCATAGGAAAGGATGATAAATTCTCTTGCTAATTGAAGTTTTCAAGGTTGATTCGATGCACCTCTTGCATCTACTTAAGCTACTTGTTCAATATGAGATAGAGAATATGAACTAGAAAGAACATGTTCACCAGATTTATGGATTTCATGAATGTCTTCTTCTCTCAGACATACAGTGTTTGGAAAGAGGCACATCTTCCTTATGTTTGGGATCTTCGAGAACATTTTCAATTGGTTTGTCATTATATGCACAAAAAGAACAAATGTAAGAAAGAATACTAGAATGATATACTCTTCCAATTTCTGCTTTATTTGGAAGACTTTATGATGATTGCTATTGTTAAATCTAGCACCTTAGTGCAAAGCCTTCATAAGGTGCTAAACCCTAAGACTATTGGAGCATGGAATTGTTACCACCGTCACCTAGGCAACAACCTCCCTTGTTTTAGTGAAGGATAGATCTTACACAAGGGAGGCTTCCCTAGTAATTTCTAGGACTCCTAAGGCAAGGCTCAATCAAGTCTAAGGACACCTAGGTAGCTACTTAATTTACCACCAGTATAATATAATAAAGATAAGGTCAAGGTGGTTATTCAATGCAATTTCCAGATTGGAATAGATGAATATCTATGGCAATTTAGAAGGCTTAATAAGTCAACAATTGGTAAAGAGGATCCCCAAACGGTACAAAAGAAGAAAAAGCAATTGGCTATAGCAAAATTTGCATAAAAGGTAATAAATTACAGCAGTAAAACAAGTTATAATAACAGGAATAAATTAAACCCTTGAAACAAGCAATCATCAAGCAAAAGGTCGGGCTAAAACAATGAGTT
The DNA here is from genome assembly GCA_034641835.2 of Pinus albicaulis. NCBI lineage: Eukaryota > Viridiplantae > Streptophyta > Pinopsida > Pinales > Pinaceae > Pinus > Pinus albicaulis. The sequence goes on from CM076581.1 coordinate 1,451,071,160, forward strand.
AGACTAAGGTTTATCAAGCTAAGTAAACCTGAACATTAAAATGCATATAACAACCCAAACTTCAAAGTATCAAGACATCTAGCCCTAATAGCGCTGTAAATGAAATCGGCAAGACAAAAATACAGTAACAAGCTTAATTTAAGGTCAAATAGATGCACAATTACCAGTACATCTAGCTTATTTATGGCTGAAAACTCATGCAATGCTGTTGTAAAACCCTAGCCTAATCCTAAAACATAAGGTTGGGCTAAAACAATGAGTTAGACTAATGTTTATCAAGCTAAGTAAACCTGAACATTAAAATGCATATAACAATCCAAACTTCAAAGTATCAAGACATCTAGCCCTAATGGGGCTGTAAATGAAATCGGCAAGACAAAAATACAGTAACAAGCTTAATTTAAGGTCAAATAGATGCATAATTACCAGGACATCTAGCTTATTTATGGCTGAAAACTCATGCAATGCTGTTGTAAAACCCTAGCCTAATCCTAAAACATAAAGTTGGGCTAAAACAATGAGTTAGACTAAGGTTTATCAAGCTAAGTAAACCTGAACATTAAAATGCATATAACAACCCAAACTTCAAAGTATCAAGACATCTAGCCCTAATAAGGCTGTAAATGAAATCGGCAAGACAAAAATACAGTAACAAGCTTAATTTAAGGTCAAATAGACGCACAATTACCAGGACATCTAGCTTATTTATGGCTGAAAACTCATGCAATGCTGTTGTTAAACCCTAGCCTAATCCTAAAACATAAAATAAGAGTTGAATTCTTAGAAACAAATGAGATTCATCTTCAATCTCCTCTAAGTTGTATAGATTACTGAGTTTTTTTAAGGAGTTTTTGGATGGCTCCATCTGCCAGACCATGCTGTTTTCCTTGTTATACAGTATACTACATTGTTTCCTTTTATCTGAGGGAGCAGAAATCGTACATGTAAGACTGTCAAGGAGTCTTTTGAATTGAATTCCACCTTACCAGCTTAGGTTCTTGAGTAACTTCCTCTTGTTCAATTCCTCAGTAGTGATCAAAAGTCGTCGTTGAAATATTTTTATTGATAATTGTTGGTCTTTTCTGAATTAATGATCGAGAGTCCTTATCGATTTTTTTTTATTGGATTCGTTGAGCTCTTCTGAATTTATTTTGGCGAACATCTCAGTTTGTCAAATAGGATATTTTTTATACATGTACATGTGTGCACATAAATCTAAGTTTCTAATATTGCATGGATTCAACAGATTCAGATTTCATGTAGGATATAGATGATGTCTATATTTGTTCAAGCATTTGAAGCAAGGGACTCCTTGAGTGATGACAGGATTTTATACATATACATGTGTAAGTGCATCTATGCTTCTGATCTTACATGGATTTAACAGACTTAGATGTCATGTAGGATATAGAGGGGATGATGTCCATCTTTGTTGAAGCATCTGAAGCAAGGGACTCCCTGAATGACGATAGAGAACTGGTTCATACTTTTGAGGTTTGTCAGTTTCCCAGCTGATAAAAGTTTTGCATCATGTCAAGCAATCTACCTCTAAGCAATGGCCTTGAATGAGTTGAGTTAGACTTTGCTTTAGTTTAGAATTTGCAGTGAGGATGCCTTTGCTGACACATTTTCTCATCTTTGTGAATAACAGAGATTGACTGCGCTTGATGGAAAAAGGAGGTTTGCATTAGCTGCAGCCTCTTCTCACAAGGAAGAGGCTGGAAAGCTGAGGTTAGTAAAAATATGCTCACTATCTCTATAAAGTTTCACATCTTCCGTATATAAATCCTTAAACCTGGTCAACTAATTAGAATGTAAATTACTAATACCATTCTGCAACATATTCAATATTCATTCCCCTAAATTTCAAATTGTCATGAGACATAGACACTAGAGCTCTAAATTGCCTCTCGAGTCCAAAAATTGCATACTATGATTAAATGTTGTGTTTGCAGTAAGCACGTCTATGTTGCCCATGGGTACGGCCTGCTAGGTTATGTAAACAGAATTCCATAATGTGGAACTGCTGAAAATGCTGATTTATGCTGAAAGTTGAAAAACATCCCTAATTCTCTACTTTCTGTCTGATGTCTAAGGGGGCCGAATCTTTTGAAGTTGTAACTAGAGTTGGTCTTCATAATGTAAATTTATCATTGATATATTTATTTTATTTTTGTCAAATCATGTTCTTCATGCTTATAAAGCCAAAAAGAGTAAAAAAGAATCTATTTTTGGTCAAAAAAAATATTTGAGTCATGTTCCATTTGGACATTTGTAAGAAAATGAAATTTGAATTGAGTCATAAGTCCACAAGCTGACCAAGTCGGCCCTCCTTGGAAAAGTCAGCCTGGGCCTCCAAGAGATACCTATTCGACCTCCTGGACAGCTATATAGAGGGCAGTTTGACTTACTTGGGAGATCATTCAAGCACACAACAAGAACAGATCTGAGATTCTGAACTTAGCGAAAAAGAGGAGGAATCTGAGTCAAAGGAGAGAGAAAATATGAAGTCAAAAGACAAGGAGAATATTCCAAATTGACTGAATTTTGACCTAGTGACAGCTCGCATGTGTGGTTTGTAATTTCTGTGAAAGAGGCTGAATTTTTCTGAGAGAGTTGCAGGCTGAAGTTCGGCCCTAGTTGCAGGTCCAAAATTTCTGACATTTTACCAGTTTGGGACAGGTTTGACAAGCATTGACTTTGAATTTGGAGGTGACTTGGAGGAGGTTTTTGGACTTAACTCAATGGAACAACAATGTTAAAAGAAGAGGACGTAGCTTCATACTTCATGGGAATATCAAAAATCAAAGATCGACTTCAAGGACTTGGGGAAACCATATCTGACACCGAGTTAGTCACTTCTGTAATCAATGCTCTACCTACAGCTTAGGATGGTTTTGTAGGAGGCATCTATGTGAGAAAGGAAACTACAACTTTTGAAGAACTGTGGGCTCTATGTGTTCTAGAAGAAACAAGGTTGAAGTCTAAAGTTGATATTGATTTGAATATTGCAAACTCACAAGCTTTTGCAGCCAGATCGAAAAAGAAGTTTGGAAAGTTTGGACCTCAATACAAAAATGTAAATTTATGTAGATGTTCTATGCTTGATGCAACTTTAGTTTCTCTTCAATACTAGACAACAATCACATAAATCATTAACTAAAATGCTAATAGAACATACCGGTGCATCAACAAAAGACAAGCCAGAAAAATATATATTTGTTGGTGTGTTACGGCGATCAGTATGATGCTTCAACCAACAAAGTCTCCTTGGTCAGCCAGCCCAGCATGTGTCACAACAACCCTCAAAACAGCCAAACGGTCAATTCAAAGTCAACTCCAGAAAAGTCAATGCTGTCCAGAAAAGTCAACGCAGAACAGCAGCAAGTAAAAGTCAACGCAGCTCGGTCTATGGTCAACCTTTGACCTCGGTTCTTGTGCCAAAATGTACAGACTTCATAAATCGAAGTCTATGCCAAAAATTAGCTCCTTTTGACCATGTGTTGACCAAAGTCAATGCTGGTCAAACCTGTGGTGGAAACCCTAGCTGCTGCAGAAATATCTTTGTCCTTCTTTCGCACGTGTGAACCAATCAGAAGAGGAGAGAGAATGTGTGAGGATGAGATGAGTGAAATGTTGTCCAACGTTGACTTTATTTATATCAATCACTGAGGGTGTGTGACACATTCGCTGGGGGTGTAAAACCTTAAGGCCGACCTGCACATATTTTGAAAGTATTAAAAATAAATTCAAAATAAATGTTCTGCTCATCGTATCAAGATGATCTTTAGATCAATTTTGCACCTCTCCAAAAGAAGAACCAAATAAAAATATTGGTGTCTTCATCTGAGCATCACAACATGGAGTTTGGACCTAGTTGTCCAATTTAACACTCCCTCTCAAGTAGGGAGAACTCCATCCACCTCTGCAATCAAACATTGTGCGTCATCCTGCCGTAACTTGCTTTGCTAGCCTCTTTATTTCAGAACAGAAGTGGGCAGTCACAAAGACATCATTCTCGGCTGACAGATTCAACCCAGAGGTCTGAAACCTCTATAAGACTCACAAAGAGTCTCACACCAACCCGAAGTTGGTTTATCTGACCCGAAGTCAGAAGGAGGTCCGTAACCTCACTAGTCTTGATTCCAGATCAAGTGGTTAGACCGTGCCAAAGTATGGCAATCTCTGTTGCATCCATCAGTCTTTGCTACTAGTCTCTAGCTTTTCCCACCTCACTGGCCAAATGAGAGGTACTTCCCATGAGCCCTGAACTCAATGGGTAGGATGCATACAGGGCACAGATAATGAGAGGTGAACCAACTCAAACATCATAATGGTGGGGCAGAAGCATGACAAGGTTCGGCAAGCCTAGCCCCGTGAGTGCTTATAGCTCTGAGAAGCTATCCCCAAAGCCCCCTAGAGCTCCCAGAGCTCATCGTCCAATAGGACCCACATCATAGGGTTGTTCCACGATACCAAGACTCTCACGGAAGGTTAGGAACTTGACCTTCCCCAGGGGCTTTGTGAGAATATCCGCGACTTGCTCATCAGTTCCTATATGATCGAGCCTTACGGGGCCTCGCTTTACCATATCTCGGATAAAGTGATACTTGATATCAATATGCTTGGATCGATCGTGGAATACGGGATTCTCGGACAAGCGAATCTCACTCTAGTTATCACACAGTATCACGATGGTATCTAGCACATGTCCGAACATCTCACTAAAGAGCTTTCGCAACCAAACTGCTTCACAATAGGCCATACTCGCTGCAATGTATTCGGCCTCTGCGGTGCTCAAAGCCACTGACTTCTGCTTCCTGCTCATCCATGATATCGGAGCAGAACCAAGATTGAAGCAGCATCCTGATGTGCTCTTACGATCCACCACACTGCTAGCCCAATCGGCATCAGTATATCCAAGGAGTGTCATGCTCCCGACAGTGTATCTCAGCCCATGGTTTATCGTGCCCTGAAGATATCTCAGAAGATTCTTGGCACCAACCCAGTGAAAGTGATGAGGCTCAACCATCTGTTGACTCAAAGTGTTCACTGCAAAACATATATCTGGATGGGTGTTCACTAAGAACATCAGGCCCCCTACGAGTTGACGATACTCCATAAGATTTGCTAACACGGGCCCAACAGCACTGTCGCTCAACTTCTTAAAGTTGAGCTCCATCAGTGTCGACACGGACTTGCAGTCCACCATACCAAATCTTTCCAGAAGCTTCACAATGTATTTTCCTTGAGAGGAAAATCTCGCCAGGTCTCTGCCAGACCTCCAGGCCTAGGAAATAGTGCATCAGACCTAGGTCCTTTATCTCGAACTCAGCAGCGAGCTCTCTCTTGCACTGATGAATGAGAGGGTCAGCACTTGTCAGGAAGAGGTCATCCACATACAACACCAAAATGAGAGGCTTCTCCTTGACAACCTTGAAGTAAAGGTTCAGATCAACATTACTACGAGTGAAGCCCAACTTCATCAGGTAGCTATCTATCCTCTCGTACCAAGCTCTGGGTGCTTGCTTCAGCCCATAGAGGGCTCTCTTCAACCTGCAGACATGGGTGTCCCGATCCTGGACTTCGAACCCCAGAGTTTGCTCCACGTATACCTCTTCCTTTATTGCACCATGCAGAAATGCGGTCTTCACATCCATCTGATGGAGACTCCATCCTTGCGTAGCAGCAAGGGCTATAATAGATCGAATGGTGGTATATCGGGCCACAGGTGCAAATATGTCATCATAGTCTATGCCTTCCTTTTGAGAGAAGCAACGGGCAATGAACCTTGCCTTGAACTTTTCATCACTTCCATCAGATCCATGCTTGATCTTGTAGAGCCATTTCGAGGTGACAACTGCTTTGCCCTTTGGTCTTGGAACCACATCCCAGACATCATTCTTCATTATGGACTCATACTCTTCGTGCATAACATCCTTCGAGGCTTGATGCTTTACGGCTTCCTCAAAAGATCCAGGCTCAGATTGTACAATAGTACTCATGGCTGCTAGATACCCATGGTATCTACTCAACTTCTTGCTTTCACGGAATGTCCCCCTTGGGGCCATATGTCCCTCGGCATCCTCGAGAGTATCCCTGAGCCATGATGGTCTCTTTCCCATTGAAGGAGGTGGATTAATCGGGTCCATCGGTCCTTCAACATCAGGCATCGTCTCATCCTTCGGTTCTTCTTGATTTTCAGGCCTTGCTTCATGATCTTCCTCAGATCTCAGAAGATTGACTACTTTCCTCAGGGAAGCATCTTCGTCAAAAGTGACATTGTGGCATATCTCCACTTCTCTTTGACCAAGCACATAAACTCTATAGGCCTTTGAAGTCTCGCTGTAGCCCACAAACATTCCTTTCTTCCCAGAAGCATCCAACTTGCTCCTCTTTTCTTTCGGCACATGACAATAAACAGGACATCCAAAAACTCTAAAATGTGAGACATCAGGTTTCTTACCAGAGAAAACCTCTTTGGGAGTTTTGGAGTCCAGAGTGGAATGCGGGCATCGGTTTTGTATGTACACAGTAGTGTTTGCCGCTTCTCCCCACAGAAACTTCGGTAGACCTTGGTCACATAGCATGGCATGGGTAGCTTCCACAATAGTCCTGTTATTTCGTTCAACAACGCCATTTTGCTCAGGAGTATAGACAGTTGTGGTCTCCCTCTTGATGCCAGGTTCTCTGCAAAAGTCCTTGAACTCGTTTGTCTCATATTCAGTGCCATTATTGGTTCTCAAAATCTTGATCGTCTTCCCTGTCATATTTTCCACCAAGGCTTTGAAGGTACGAAACCACATGAAAGCCTCATCCTTCTTCTTTAAGAAGTATATCCAGGTTTTGCGAGAGAAGTCATCTATGAACGTCATATAATAAGAGCATCCTCCCAAGGATGTCATGGGCAACATACCAGATAGATCAGAATGAATCAATTGCAAGACATTAGATGTCTTTGTGACACTTGAGGGGAAAGGTCCCCTTGTATGCTTTCCTTCGGCACAACCCTTACATACACCTTCATGATTATTTGAAAACTCGGGCATCCCTGTCACCACCTTCCTTGCTTCGGGAAGGGCCTTGTAGTGAAGGTGTCCAAACCTCCGGTGCCATAGTTCAGTTTGTCAGATAGTATCACATGTCATCGCTCCCAGTGGACTTCCTCCAACCTGGTAGAGTGTATCAACTCTAAACCCAATTGTGATAGCTTCCTTGAAGCTCTTCTTCCACATGCGCACCTTTCCATCAATGAATGCCACATTGAAACCTTTGTCTTCCATGGCCGATATAGACACAAGGTTCTTCTTCAAATTTGGTACATAGAGTACATCTTGCAAGCGGAGGACTTGACCTTGAGACAAGTGGAGGGTCACAGTCCCTGTCCCTTTCACGGGATATGTGGCATTATCTCCAAGGATAATTTCCAGATTAGTATCCTTCTCAACCATATCAGAGAGTGCTTCCTTGAACCCAGTGATGTGCCTTGAGGCACCACTATCTATCAACTAGACATCCATAGTGTCGGGTGGAGATGCAGCAGAGAGGGCAGATACAAGAATGTATTCATTTCTTTTATCAACAACATTTGATTCCTCATACCTGGAGTTTCTCGACCTTTTGAAAGGTTGACCATTTCCGTCAGGGGGAGCCTTCCTCTTTCCCTTGGACCTGTTGTTCCTTTGATTTCCATTCCTTCGGTTGTTGTTGTTGTCATCACCATCGGGAGAATCCTTCTTGAAAGGACATTCTCTAGCATAGTGACCTGGCCTATGACAAGTGTAACACTTGCCCTTCTTTCCTTGGGCCCCTGCTCTTCCTTTGTTCTTTGGACCACCAAAGTTCTTCTTTCTAGAATGAGCAGCGTAGGCAGCATTTCCTTCATTTCCATACTCCTTCATTCTTGTCTCTTCTTGAACGCATCTCGATAGTACTTCGTCAAAGTCAGGTATCACATTATTATTTAGAATGGTAGTGTTGAACACATGCCATTCGGATGGGAGCCCTCCAAGTGCGGTGAGTACCATCTCTCGATCAACTATTGTCTCCCCAATAGCCAACAGATTGTTCTTGATCTCGGTCAGCTTCAGAAAGTATGATTGAACAGACTCATCCCTGCCTTTCTTCAGATTCTTCAATTGATTCTTGAAGAATAGTACTTGATTTGCATTGTTGGCCTTGAACATGAGGACCAACTTATCATACATCTCTTTGGATGTGCCTAGCTCAGAGATGTAGGCCACCAGACTCTTATGAATGGATTCCCTGATCATCAGCTTTGCTTTGATCTCCCCCTTCTTGTACTTTGTTTTGGCAGCAGCAGTAGCAGTGGATGGAGGTTCTTGGATTTTACCCTGCACATGGTCCATGACATCTTGGTCTTCCAATTTGAGATCCAATATCATCTTCCAAGCATGGAAGTCATCCTTTCCAGTCAATTTGTCATCCTCCTTGAAGCCATAGTTTGTGGAACCCATTTTCTTCTTCGGTGATTGCTACGTATTAGGACTTTGTCTTCACCTCAGCTCTGATACCATGTAAATTTATGTAGATGTTCTATGCTTGATGCAACTTTACTTTCTCTTCAATACTAGACAATAATCACATAAATAATTAAGTAAAATGCTAATAGAACATACCAGTGGATCAACAAAAGACAAGCCAAAAAAAATTATATTTGTTGGTGCATTACGGCGATCAACAAGATGCTTCAACCAACGAAGTCTCCTTGGTCAGCCAGCCCAGCATGTGTCACAACAACCCTCAAAACAGCCAAACGGTCAACTCAAAGTCAACCCTAGAAAAGTCAACGCTTTCCAGAAGATCAACACAGAACAGCAGCAAGTAAAAGTCAACACAGCTCGGTCTATGGTCAACCTTTTACCTCAGTTCTTGTGCCAAAATGTACGGACTTCAAAAATCGAAGTCTATGCCAAAAATCAACGCCTTTTGACCATGCGTTGACCAAAGTCAACGCTGGTCAAACCTGTGGTGGAAACCCTAGCTGCAGCAGAAATATCTTTGTCCTTCTTTCCCACGTGTGAACAGAAAATTGCCTCCAAGGAGCTCGAACCAATCAGAAGAGGAGAGAGAATGTGTTAGGATGAGATGAGTGAAATGTCCTCCATTGTTGACTCTATTTATATCAATCATTGAGGGTATGTGACACATTTGCTGGGGGTGTAAAACCTTAAGGCCGACCTGCACATATTTTGAGAGTATTAAAAATAAATTCAAAATAAATGTTCTGCTCATCGGATCAAGATGATCTTTAGATCAATCTTGCACCTCTCCGAAAGAGGAATCCAATAAAAATATTGGTGTCTTCATCTGAGCATCACAACATGGAGTTTGGACCTAGTTGTCCAATTTAACAAAAAACAATGGTAATAAAGTATCATAAAAACAAGGATATATCACAAAGTGGGATTGTCCCAAGAACTCGAAGAACAATAAGAGCAATAAGAGGAAGGATAGAAATGAAGCATTAACAACTGAAGATGAAGAAGCTCCAAAGAAACCCAAGGTTGAGGACAACAAGGATCTCTACTACTAGCATTAATGAAGATTATATCAGGTGTATATACTATATAGCTCTACAATCTACCTTTGTACTAGGTTTGCAGTCAAGTTTTCTACTTCTTATATGGTAGATAGATTAGCATTTGTTGTTTGTAAGACAATTAGAAGATTTATGGGGAGAGCATAGAAGATAATTGGGATTCGTAAGTTAAGTCTTTTCATGGAGATCGAAATTAAGAGGGAGCTCATAGTCATCTACAATGAAGAATCAACTCACTTAAGAAGAGGAGTCTCCTCGACCGTTGTCTACATAGAATGCATCCCAAAACTCTAGAAGAAGCTCTCAGTTACATTTGTAGATATTTTATTTTTTAAACCTAAAGAAATCATGCCCGGAGTAGCTCTCAGATGTTCATAGTCCTACCTGGGTTTGGACCACGAAACCTGTGGAGTCTAAACCTCCCCACCTAACCATTGGACCACATCCTCAGGATTACATTTGCAGATATTATAGATAGATTCATGTCTACAAGTTTTCAGAAGATTCAAAGGAAGCTAACATTTCTCTTCAAGGAGTAAGGAAGCTAATAGCATGGCAGCAGAAAATCAACAAGATAGTCAAGAAGTATTTCAGTGGTAGTCAACATCTAGCTTGCAACATGTTAAAGATTCTTCCATCCAGTCATAATATTTATCTCAAATTCCAATAAAGCTAATTCGAACTTATGCATCAAAGAATGAACCAGTGACACTACAATGACTAGAGCAAAATATTTCAGGAAGAAGACTTTTCTTATAGCAAAACATAGCAAAACATATTCTACAGGAGAAGTAGGCAAAGAAGTCATCAATTAACATTAGATGGCAGCATGAAAGTATGAATTGACAAAATTCTTCAAATAAAAGGAAGATGTTCATTTACCTCAGGGTACTCCCAATTCATGAAAGATGTGAAAAATGAGTTTTTTGAAGAAGACCTCGTACTTTGGAATTGAATTGAATGATTCAAGAACTCTTGAATCAAAGATCTTATCTTTAGAGGGAGTTGAAGACTGAATCTAACATATTTTGGATGGATACAGTGTACACTGCTACTCAAAATTTGGCAGAAAAACTAACAACTTGTGAGCAAGATCCTCTAGATGGTCGATTGACAGATTATAGATCTATGACAAATATTGATAGCTGATATTATACTAATAGCTGATTGGTTCCATGAATATCAAGGATACGTTGATTGGGTTTTAGCAGTGCTGATGGTAAGTAGGGATACTATTGATGGTTGATTCTGTTGGAAAATATGGTAGCCATGGTCGGTATTTTCATCTTGAAAAAGAGATGGAAAATTTGAATTTTAAAAATTTGCCTCCAAAACTATTAGGTCGGTTGGGCCCTTAAGAGGCACCCATTCAACTCCACTTGAAGGCTATATAAAGGAGATCATTTCTCCTCATTTACACAACATTTTTGGTTTCATGCATCTCTGATCCAACGAAATTTCAGGAGGGCCGAAATTTTAGGAGGATGCCGAAATTCTAGGGAGGGCCGAAATTTTAGGGAGTTGGACTTTGACATGGTACTTGATCATTATTTTGGTTTCTGGTTTGACTATTTTCTTGCTATCATTATTTTATGATGTATTGATGAATCTGGAAGCTCTCTCTCTTATAAGGAAAGATTTTTTCTAGGTTTTCCCCTTGTGGGTTTTGCCTTGGCTGTGTGCCTAATTTCTGCCTCTTGTCTCATTGCTTATGGTTACGTTACTGCGCTTTCATGTTTATTAGTTGATGTTTTTCTTTTGTATAACTGCCTAAATGATATTGAATTTAATAATATGTGAAATTAATGTTTAATTAATCATTGAAGTAGTTATCAGGGGAAGAAAAACCTTATTGTAGCAGGTGACCCAGAAAATCTACATGGTATCAGAGCTAAGGGTTTGAAGTAGAAGGCCTGAGGATCCCTTTCTATTGGCAATTTAGAACAAAGTTGGCGATTTATTGTAGTCTCTGAGGACTGGATGAGATTTTGGGCATATAATTGATCCTATGTGAACACATCAATATAATCTCTATGACATGGAGAAAACCCTAATACATTGTTCTCTATATTCTGTGATATGAAGACTTGCTAGCTCAGATCTACAATTCTTCTCTGAAGCAATTCAAGATGAAGGGCAGATACCTCCCAGCTGCAGAATTTCGGCCTCTATTGCAGGTCTGAAATTTTGACCCTCCCAATAGCAGCTGTTGCACACATGTGAGCTTATTATGACCTCCAAAGCCTTATTTAGACCTTCGCTTGGCTTTTTTCTCCTGGTGCTTGAGGATGACTCAATGTGACCTTCACTGACCTTCCTTCTCTTCTTTCTTCAAGATTGAACTTGCAGAAGAAAACACTAGACCAGTTGCAAAAACCCTAGCCTTCCTTAGCACGTGTGAGAGAGAAATAGCCCAGAAATATGTCTTCTTCATCCTCCTCCTTCTTCGCTGCCTTCTTCCTCTTTCTCCTTAGCTTGAATGAGTGATAAATGTCCTTCAAGGAGGTCGAGTTCCCTCCTTTATATAGGCTTCTTAAGGTGGATGTGGCTCCTCAAAACAGGGCGACTTTCCAACTGGCAGGTTGACTTGGTCTTGAAGGGTATTTTGAACTTTTAGTGAGAAAAATATTTTTGTTTACAAGTTACAATGTGCTTGATACAATGTTGCATGAAGTGGGTACGTTTTTGGGAACTGGGGATGCGAAAGTGTCATTTCCCAAAAATCTCGGAAGCGAAGCGTCTACTATATATATATATATATATATATTTGCATTTATATGAAAAAACCATCCAAAATACCAAATTAGTTGTAGAAGATATGGGAGCATGCATATTGTTGAGATTTTGAGGTAGTATCGGGTGTGCTCTGGTCCTGAAATTTTGTGTGTGTGGGGGGGAGGGGGGGGGTGAGTGGCTAAGACACACAAGACCTCCAAAACCCAGAAAGCGTTTGGAGAAATTTCATCCAGTGTGTGAGATATTAAAATAATTATTTTTTTTAATGAGGACCCTAAGTCTAACGTAGGAAATTAGAAAAATTAAAGTGAATTAATTAAACACATGTGATGAAATGTTCCAAGTGACGCAGATCAAACAGTCTTTTAATCTTAGCCGTCGATAAGAGATTAAATCACGACCGTTGATATGTCAACGACAAAAGTATAGGAGAAAGGCTTGGGGTCAGTTGGAGACACACACACAGAGGCAGAGCACTGAGACTAAGTTGGAATTCTAGGGCGGGTTTGCTAAGAATTTCCAGAAGTGTTTTAGCTGCAGCGAGGGGTAGTATTCGCTAAGGGGATGATCTAATCCCGAAGCCAAGAATCAACAAGAGGCAGAGAAGCAGCAACTAGGACAGCGCAGAGGAAGCACAAACTACATAGTAGTTGCGCAGCGCAGAGGGTTTCGGCCGCTACGTAGGTGCTACGCAGGCTCAGAAAATGTAAGAAGGTATGATTAATTAAATATTCAAATTGAATATTTAATAACCATAAGTATGAAAGACTGTCAAGCAATGTTTAACAACTTAACAAAACAGATTTAATATTATGAAGATGCTGATAATTTTTGATGCAGATGGACTTATATAAACAAACAGTTCAATAAGTCATTCTCTAATATAGATAATAACCTCAAGGGATTTAAGGTAGACTGAAACACAACTTTTTCTTACCTAGTTGTCTTCATAAACATTAAACATATGCAGAAAACAAGATGTAATGAAAACTGGAAATCTTACAAGAGAACAAACTGATTGAAACAAATCCAGAATTCTTTTATTGTCATCAATGATCAAAGCTTGTACACTTCTGCTTACAAAATGCTCATCCAAGGGTGCAACCCTTAATAACTCAAATGGAAAGTTATTTATACTAGTTTCTATGACTTAGAAAATATCTAAAACTGATTACAATAATAGTATCAGATAATAGGAAAACAAAACTGCTGAGTGATCTGTCACTATTTTTGAGGAAACAGTTGATGATTTGGCCCAAAAATGATGTTGTGCTATCATGATGTTGGAGTCAAAAATTACTCAATGGTTTTACATAGCTTATCCCATCTTTCTTCACTTGGGATTTCCAAATTTACCACCTTTTTGAATACTTCATCCAACTATGTGTATCTTTCAAATGTTGGCTTGTTGAGAAACATATGTTTGATTTCATGTTTTATAATCAAATCAAACTCCAAAGCTTCAAGAAAAGCTTTGCCTGTTATATGTCCTTTAATCTCTGCAAACTTGGCCTTGTCTATTGCAATGGTATACAAATTTTTGCAATATTCCTCCAGATTAACTAGCTTATCATTTGGAGCTACCAATCCAGGCAATCCCTTCGGTTCAACACTTCAAACTTTGAATGAAACCTTTGGACAACAATTTCCAAGGTTTGACATTTTGTCTCCAACTGATTAAGTAAATTCTTCTTCTGTAGAACCTTTTTGATCTCCAAGATGGTCGCTGTTTTGTCTGCAATATTTATCTGCTCTAACTCTGCTCTGCTCTTTGAATTGAGCACCTTCATCATATCTGAGGCTTCAACTGGTTTAGTCATGAGTGCTGCTTTCTCCTTTTCTATGACTGCCCTGCATCTGGTAATTAATTCTTGCTGTTCAAAAATGATCTGTATGGATGGCCATACATCTGTCATTGATTGACTGATCTCTGTCCATATACTTTGGGCCAAGGTGTTTGCCATTAACAAGTCACTTTCTAACTTCATGATTTTAAGTCCCAATCTGTGAGACTTCTGCATTTCCTCCATATACAAAGTGTCATTTTTAATATTTTGTGTTTCTAAATTCTTAAACTTTTCTAGCAGCTTCTCATTTTCCTGTTTTTGTGTGGCCAATTCTTGTGCTATCCTTGCTAGATCACCTGCCATTGATGTAGATTCAATGGATGTTGATGAAGAACTAGGTTATGTACTTGCAACCGCTGTGATTGGAATCATGGCAAGATGAGCTGATTCTTTCTCCTTGAGTAGTCCTTCAATCTGCTCCTCCATCTTCTTAATTTGAATATTTTGCCCAATGATTAACTTGAGCATTTCTTCCCTGGTTTGTTCACTTTCTTCAATCTCTTTGGTAAGTGGGTCTTCTGTAGAAGGCAATTTTAATTGTTTTCGCAGAGCTGCAATGTCTGCATTTTTCTTCTTAAGTATTTCTTTTACAGCCTTACAAAATTTTAATTGTTTTCGCAGAGCTGCAATGTCTGCATTTTTCTTCTTAAGTATTTCTTTTACAACCTTACAATCCTTTGGATCATATCCAATTTTAACTACAAGGTCCTCCAAAGACTTTAGTTTGTTGTCCTTAGCTAGAGAAGAGAATTTCTCAATCTTAAGTTGAGAGTGTACATTAGATAAAGCAACCCTAAGCTTAGACAAAGACATGGTTGCTAAGTCACATGACACGGGGACACGATACACGAAGGACATGTTATATATATATATATATATATTAAAAATTAGATATTTCTTACACAAATTCTCATTCATGACACAAATTCATTGATTCAAACATAGATCTTCATCTAGATGTAAGTTTTACAAAGTAACATTATGCATACAAATATAGTTGTGACATATTCACCAATGATCCAATAGGAGAAAGACAAGACACTGCAGTTTTCTCATTAAGCCTTCAAAATCAAAATGTGTTACATAGGTAGTAGAAATGCCAATGGCAAATAGAAATAGCAAATAAAAAACAACTACAAGCCTTGAGAGTAGGTTGCTCATGAGTCATCAAAATCAGCATCACTGTCATCATCATGGTCATCATTGCTCTCCTCTGCTACATCCTCCTCCTCTGTTGCCTGGCCCTTGCTCTCTTGTGACATATTTTCACAAGGGATATTTGTTATCTTGAGGTTGTCTTCCCTCAACTTTTGAAGCTGTTGTCTTCCCTCAACATTTGAAGTTGTTGTTGCAACCCCACTTCCAATAGAGGGAACAATTGCAGACCCTGATGAAATTGGAACAAGAGGGGCATCTCCAATGGGGTCATTCTTCCCCTTCCTTTGCCCCTTCCCTACTGCCTTTGATTGAGCCATGAATGATGTAAAAAAATAAAGAAAAAATGCACAAATTTGTAAAAAAATGCACATGCAAACTGTTGTAATAAATATGCAAAAAAAATAGAGACATTCTTCCCATTCCTTTGCCCCTTCCCTACTGCCCTTTGCTCTTCGCTCCCACACACCCACAACAAAGTTGCAATGTAATATTCCTAATTAGCAACAGCTAATTGGAATATTCGATTTTTGCATAGTTTTGCCGACTATAGTTTATTAATAAATAAAAGTGAGAAGAGGGGTCTAACGCACCTGTTGTTCTATTGTAATATTCCTAATTAGCAACAACTAATTGGAATATTCGATTTTTGTATAGTTTTTCCGACTATAGTTTATTAATAAATAAAAGTGAGAAGAGGGGTCTAACTCACTTAAGTAAAATAAAGTATCTCCCTATTAGCACAACGTTATAACTTATGGGGAGCCATGGGGGTCCAACACCACGTAGAGGAGGGGGCCCACGTAGCCTCTAGGAGCTTCTGCGCAGATTGAGGAGGAGCACGTGGAGGAGAGGGAGACCACGTTAGGGTTTTGGAGAGAGGCCAGCGTTATAAAAGGTGGGAGAGCCTTCTCATTTGGCATTCTTGTTGTTGATGATATTTGAGCTAGACTTTTGTCTTCTTGAGCACGCTGGCTGTTTAGCCTGTCTGCAGCACTGTTTAGTGCGTTGAGTGTCTCCGGTCGGAGATCTCACCCTTAGCCCCGGGGGACTTCGAGTGCCTGCTCGGGTAAGGTCATTTATTCAGTCTTTAGCGGGAGGTTTGGTTGGTTGTTTTGCTTAGGAGCTGGGCTTCTCTTGTGACTGCGCAGTCCCTAGGAGAGAGGACGCAGTTCTACTTGGAGGTGTTTCGTTGCGGGGTTTCTATAGGAGTTTCAGTTGATATTCGGAGTGGAGGATCAGTCTTTTCCAGTAGGAGGTTTCCCGAGGAGTTTGTGGCACTGTTTCAGCTATTATCATTTGGCATCTGTGCTGAGCCTTGGAGGGCAGCGTAATTCCTTGAGGAGGGACTTTCTGGTGATTTTCGGAGGCTGACCATTTTTTATATGGTTTCTATGTTTTGTCTGGGTTGGTGAGTACAGGTGGACCGCAGATTTTCAGCTCATTCCAGCAAGGGGATCAGCCCCTAGTTTTCAGTCTATTCTAGCAGCAGCAGTTTTACGAAAGATTTCCAGTAGCTGGGACGCAGTTTCTTAGAGCAGCCATTTTCTGTATTTCTGAGAGAGTTCTCCACTTGCCTTGAGAAAGAATAGGTGCTATCATTCCGATCATCTATTGTATTTCTTTATATTCTCGGATTAATAAAATGGCTTAGCATTCCCGACATTTTTATGAGTATTTGCTTTATGTTCTATTTCTGTTATTTTCTATATTGTCGTATGCCTGTATTGCTGTCTATTTCCCTTTCGGGATATTACAGTGGTATCAAAGCATAGATCTGGCTCAGCCTATGGAGCTAGCAATCTATGACACCGAGGGATAAACCCTACATCTGTTACAGAGGTAGGAAATACAGAGACATTGAGCGTAGGTTGGAGAACACCTACGGGGAGGGAGACTGTGTTCGAGTGGTGGACACGGATCAGGAGCAGCCTGTGACAGATACAAAGCAGGAGCAGCCTGTGGTGGACGCAGAGCAGCAGGGTCCTATGGCAGGGGACGATGATGATGCGAGGAGATTTAGGGAAATGCTCCTCAAATCAGTACAGGATCTGTCGAGACAAATGGAGACGATGGGGCAGAGATTTGCTGCCGTGGAGGCTAGACAACGTGAAACCCCAAGGGGTTTTCATATTGGTGAGGGATCGGGCACATCCCACCATATGCCGGAGTGCGAGACTACCCCCCTTATGGCATCGCATGCACCCACGCAATCCACTATGCCCACCTTCCTAGGAGCGGACACAGGGGCAGGAGCACAGCAGGAGCCAGAGCCTGGCCACATGGGTGACTATTTTTCAGAGTACCAGGCATACGGGCAGGAGTTCAGAGATGCTATCTCGTTCAGAGACTTTGTTCAGCTCCAGCGGGACAGTAGACCCCGCGATCATCACAGAGGGCACCGGCATCATCATGATGGAGACAACCACCGCACAGCTAGCAGATTTCATTTGCCCACGTTTGATGGTTCATCAAACAGTTCGGCAAAGTCTTGGGTGGAGAAGCTGGACATCTATTTCCAGCTTAACCAGATGTCAGAGACAGAGGCCATTAAGGTGGCAACATTACATTTGGATGGTGAGGCCCAGGACTGGTGGTTTCATGGGATGACGACACTCGGGCATTCTACAGTGACGACATATGCCTAGTTTACTAGGAGAGTGATAGAGCGTTTTGATCGGAGGGATCCGGAACAACACTTTGTTGAGCTGACGAGGCTCAAGCAGACTGGGAGCCCAGAGGCTTACATTGCGGATTTCTTGAGGGTTTCAGTGATGGTGCCAGATCTATCCGCAGCTCGGATGATCTACATGTTTGTGGAGGGATTAGCAGAGCCACTTCGTGGCCTAGTCAGGTCGACTAGACCAGCTACACTTCAGGATGCTATCAGCAGGACCCGAGATTTACAGGATGTCTTACCCAGGACTCGGACCCCTTATCCCCAGAGACAGGCTTTCCAGCCTAAGGGGAAGGACGTGAGGATTCCGCCTCCCAAGGGGAATCCCGGACGGGTGCAGGTTGATGATGAGGCCAGGAGGGAGATGAAGAAGAAGCGGTTGTGCTTCACCTGCCAGGAGCCATGGGCACCGGGACATAGATGTGCTGCTGGGAAAGCACATTTCATTGAGGTCTTCTCCGAGAGCAGCGAGGAAGAGGATGAGGAGGATGATGTGGAGGCAGGAGATTGTCATGCAGTGCAGGATACTTTGCCACCTCCACCACCACCAGCAGGTGGTACGTCGTTTGCACCTACTGGAGGAGCCCTTGCAGCATTGCGGGGAGTTCCCAAGTATTTGACGCTGCGCGTACGGGGGACAGTGCGTGGCCAGCGAGTATCAGTCTTGGTCGATAGTGGGGCAACCCACAACTTCATCGATGCGCAGATGGTTGAGCGAAGAGGTATACAGACTGAGAGCTTCGATGGATTTTCAGTTTTGGTTCCAGGAGATCAGACCATGGTGTGTGCTCGATATGTTCCCGAGTTATCGGTGACGATGGGCACCTATACATTGACAGATCACTTTTTTGTGGTCGATATTCCGGACACCAACATGATACTGGGTGTTCAGTGGCTTATCACTCTAGGGAAGGTCACGGCGGATTGGAAGGCCCTAGAGATGGAGTGGGATGATGCCAAGACAGGGAGGCATGAGAAGATACGGGGACAACACACATATCCGCCTCAGACTATTTCGGCTCATCGGATGGAGGCAACCTTCCGTAAGGGAGACATAGAGTGGGCAGTAGAGCTGCGGGCATCAGAGGCAGCGACTACAAGACAAGCAGTGCACCCAGAGGTACAGACCATTCTTGACAGGTATGCTACGGTATTCGGGGATATTCCGCCAGGGCAGCCACCGGATCGGGGGTTTGAGCATACCATTGAGCTTGAGCAGGGTTTACAGGCAGTGATCACCAAACCCTATAGGCATCCCAAGGCCTATCGGGATGAGATTGAGCGAGCTATTCAGGAGTTGCTGGCCCTTGGGCACATTCGGCCGAGCACGAGTCCTTTTGCTTCTTCCGTGGTGTTGGTGAAGAAGAAGGACGACACATTGCGGATGTGCATTGACTACAGGGCTCTGAACAAGAAGACCCTGAAGAACAGGTACCCCATTCCCAGGATCGATGAGTTGATGGACGAGTTGAGGGGAGCACAGTTCTTCTCAAAGATTGATTTGAGATCTGGGTACCATCAGATTCGCGTGAGGGAACAGGACATTCCCAAGACCACCTTCAGGTGTCATTATGGGCACTTCGAGTTTCTGGTTATGCCTTTTGGGCTGACCAATGCACCTGCCACCTTCCAGTCATGCATGAACCATATCTTCCGCAGTCATCTGAGGAAGTTTGTATTGGTTTTCTTCGATGACATACTCATATACAGCAGGACTTGGGAGGAGCATCTCCAACATATTGAGACAATATTGCGCATCTTGGAGGAGCAGCAGTTCTATGCCAAGCTCTCCAAATGTGAGTTTGGATTGACGGAGATGTTGTACTTGGGACATATCATAGGAGTGGACGGAGTGAGACTCCACGAGGAGAAGATCCGGGCCATCAGAGAGTGGCCAGAGCCGAGGAACGTGACCGAGCTTCGGGGATTCATTGGCATTTGCACTTACTACAGAAGTTCGTCAAGGGTTTCTCACAGCTCGCTGCACCCCTCACAGATTTGACAAAGAAGGGGGCATTCAGTTGGTCAGATACAGCACAGCGAGCCTTCGATAGGCTCAAGGAGGTGATGAGTAGCTGCCCCATGCTTGCATTGCCGGATTTCACGCAGCCATTTGTCTTGGAGTGCGATGCGTCGGGAGAGGGGATCGGCGCAGTATTGATGCAGGGTGGTCACCCTATAGCCTTTGAGAGCCGGAAGCTCCTTCCGCATGAGAGGTTGTATTCTATATACGACAAGGAGATGTTGGCCATTATGCATGCATTGGCCAAGTACCGGCAGTATTTGGTGGGCAGTAGATTGAGGGTGAGGTCCGATCACAACAGCCTCAGGTTCTTTCTGGAGTAGAAGCAGTTGCAGGAGAGGCAGCAAAAGTGGATCAGTAAGATCCAAGCATATGACTTTGACATTGAGTATGTCAAAGGCAAGAATAACGTGGTAGCAGATGCCCTTTCACGGAGACCGGCCACGTTATCTCTTATGAGCTTGGATACAGATTGGAGGGCTCGACTGTTAGTGGAGTACTCTAAGGACAAGTTTGCATGTGAGGTGCTGGATGGACAGGTAGCAAAAGACGAGTACAGGGTGGTTGATGAGATCATCTATTACAGGGACAGGATCTTCTTGATTGAGGGATCTCAGCTTAAGAAGAAGATACTCCATGCGTCACATGACTCTCCATTGACTGGCCATCAGGGGTTTACCAAAACCTACAGGGCCATTAGAGAGAGGTTCTCATGGAAGGGCCTCAAGGAGGACGTACTCCAGCATGTCAGGGAGTGCGATGTTTGTCAGAGGAACAAGGGA